>JBBPCZ010000115.1:16945917-16956345 GCA_037974445.1 Brycinus macrolepidotus | reverse complement strand
AACTTTTGTGGTTAAAAAAATGTCAGAAGGAACTATTGGCCCCCGGGCATCTTCACTTTATCAAATTTGGCCCTCTTAGCAAAAAGTTTGGACACCCTTGATCTAAATGTTTGATGATGTGTACGTGATCATGTGTATTACCCCAAAAATGTCACAAAATCATTTGTAATTCATGTTTGTTTTGGTGTCATAAAGCTGTGAGGACATGGGTAGTATTCAAAAAAACATTCCTAAATGTCAAAAAATCTCTGTATGACATTGACAAAATGACAAAATCTCTGATTTACATGTCCAAATGTATGCTGAATAGGCTGGAAATACTGGAACACTTGTTATTCATAAGCTTGGGTTAAGACAATGATGTGCATATGCACTATCCACAGTACAGTACATGTTACTTTAACACATCTGTTTTAAGAGTGCAATAGTTCAGACTAGTAAACACTGTAAATGCAGGTGCAACACACACACACACAGACACATACACAGACAGACCTGCAGGTCTCTGTTGTGGTTTTCACACAGTAGCTGCAGGAAGCGCAGAATTGGCTGCATAATGAGAATGACAGGGCTCATCTCCCCTTGTTCTGCCCCTTTGTCTCCCCCTCCCCGGTCACCATCAGTGTGGCCATAGCCCTCTTCGGGATCAGCATCACGCCGATACGAGCCAAACGCCTTCTTTGTCACTGCAGACGCCTCCAACAGCTGCTCACGTGCATCATCAGTAACCATCACAACTGAATCTTTTTCTGGGAAACATATAAGTAAAGCATAAGTATACTATAAGTAAATTCTTCATTAATAAGTCACTTTCATCAACAGTTCTGAATCATTTGACCTGGTGTGCTAAGACATAAGCCACACAGCGTTACGCACTAATCGTCATCACCATATTCATAACCACTGGTTAAAATGCATCCAGCTGACCTTTCCGGCGCTGAGGTGCATCTCGATCCGAACCATTGTCGTCACGGCGCTTGTTACTCAGATCACTGGTGTTGACGGTAACCGTGGCTTTTATTTCTAGTTGGGCAGCTTTCATTCGGTCATAAAAAACCCGGAAGAATTTTTCTGACTTTTTATCTTCTGTCAAACGTTTATAAAAGGAGTGCTGCAGCAAAACAGACACAAAGAGGAAAAAAGGCAAATATATCTCCTACATCATTAATCACATAATGAATTATATTTACATGATGTATACATTATTAACAGCTTAAAGTCTGCATACCCTATGTTATTCGTCGTTTATTGCACTACCAAAATGTATAAAACCTGGTTAAAAAAATATCAATCCAAACTGTGGAGTCTTTACTACTTGCTTCTTAAATCTCAAAACACATTTACCTTTGTTTTTTGCTTTGTCTATCTACGTATTTACACTTTAAGCATTTATTTATTATAACATGGAGTGGGTGCCAACTAAAGATATTCTGTGATTTAGTGTACCTTGTGATGTATATTATTCTGAAAGCCAATAAAACAATTGTTCATAAAACTTAATACAACAATCATTAAGAGTGTTTATCTTTTGACTGAATTTCTAGATTTCACCGAGTTAGAAATAACACAATAAAATTACACCATGACAGCAATAACTTCTAAGGATCATTTGAGCAATCCATTCTAACCCCTACAGGAGTGTGTTCTGACCTGTATGGTTGTGTTTCCACCCTCCAGGAGGGCAATAGCCAGTAGGATGCTTTCGTGAAACACACGATCACTGTTTGTGTTCATGATGAGGTCGATGACGAGGTCAGATGCCCCCTCTCGATCCAAGTGACACTGCACTTCTGTTAGAGACATTTCTGCCCGACTCAGAGCACCTAAACACATGCACACACACACACACACACAGCACTTGTTAATCAAAGTGACTCAAGTGATACTGCCAAATATCTGCATGAAAGTGAGAATTATAGCTGTAACAATATTTACACTAAAGAGTAAAAAATAAAGACATTATTCCATGCACCCACCTGACTGGTTCTTGTTTGGACCCACAGGTGCGAGAGCAGAATTATGTCTGACTGTCAGACTGTCTCTTCTACCACCAGTCCTGAAGTTACCATAGTAACGGTTCACCAGCAACTGCCTCAGAGCCTCTCCCTGCAAAGGCACGTTTATCAATTATGAGTATGGATGTCTTCATTTTTTTTCTTTGTCCCACTTATACATATGAAATCAGCAATATACATACTGACCAGTAAATGTGTTCTGTTCTATTTTTACCACTCTGCAACAGTCTTGACATTATGATTTTAAAGTATAAACTACACACGCTCCTCCTCAAATTAATACATAAGCTCAGGAGAACAAACCTGGATTATTCCACTTTAACTGAAGGTAAGAGCACTATAAAAGCCTTCCATATTTTAGTCAGTGTCTATATGAACTATTTTTACATAAAGTTTACACATCCTTAATACATATTTCTTTTTCACTCTCCTTGTGTCGTGTGTCTTCCTGAGCATATTTGGATTAAAAGCGTGTGTGTGGTTAGTGCAGAGTTGAGTGATCTCAGAGGTCAGGAGTCAGGGGTCAGGGTGACCTACCCTCCTCTGATCCTCCTGCTGTTTTGGTGGCAGGTTCACATCCACCTGCTGAGTGAGTGAGCAGAGCAGACAACAGAACACTAACACAGAGTTAGTCATCATCACCATGCATTAGCATATAACACACATACATACTCATGCAGCACACTGTAATGGTTTAAAATTGAGTGACAGTTCATTTTAAGTTGCTAGTCAGTAGCAATGGCTGGCTGCAGTATGCAATTTGTTCATAATCATATTACTTCAAGTGAATTGCATTTATTGGAAGGGTTAGTGAAAAGAACAAGGTAGGACAAGTGTGCTAAGGGTCACAGAGTGCAGGGAGTTTGTCTCAACACAGTTACAGATACTGTAACAGTAGCACAGGAGATCCCTTCTTTGAAAGCAAGAAAACATTAACACAGTACTGTCACTAATGTAGAATGGGATTACATTAACACAACTATACTATACTAAAGCTTCTTAGTTTAGTTTAAGCTGACCTAAATTATATTTTAGCTGTGGATCTCAGTAAACAATATAATTTAAGCTGAGCCATAGTTTTTCCCCACTTTTTGGAGAAGGAGACAGGGTGGGCTGTTACTCTGTTGCTTGTTTAGGGCTGTTATGATTCCATTCCTCAATTTAAAAAAATAATTTATTGTAATTTTGTGTAATTTTCCACTAGTTTATGATAAAACTGTTAAGAGTGATTACTTGAATACCAATACAACAGTGACAGCCCTATTTGAGTTAGGGAATTCTGGTACTGTACTTCACATAACAACACATCACTCAACACTCAACTACAACAGAATATTACATAAAGACAAAAGCATGAAATATATATATATATACACTCAAGTGAAGTATGGGTACTCTATCGAAATTTTGAGCAAAAATATTACTATATTTTATTGTAAAATATATGAGTACTTGAGTGAAAGTAAAAAGATTCTACATTTAAATTCCCTCAAGTATGTAAGTGCTTTGTTGTGTATGATGGGGCAATTTGTTGTGATGGAACTGCTGTGCATTACTAGTCTTGCACGAAATAAAAATTAGCACAGCAATGGGTAGTTTCATTTTACACTGATATGAAGTTGGTTGGATTTTTTATAATAAAAAAAAAAAACAATACACTGATATGACTGACAAGAGATAAAGAAAAAACTAGTGGCCTTTGTAATTTGTAATGAGTACGCTGCAGATGGACAGGAGCACAAAGACGCACTGCAATTAAAGCACTAGACAGAAGAAAGAAAGAGACTGAGAAAAGACCACAAAAATGAAGAGACGACAGGACGAATGAGAAAACAGACAACAACCTCAGTAACATCCATCTCATCATCAAATGCCATGAGCTGTAAAAGAGGAGTGAATGTTCGGTTAGCAAATGAGTGCACATATCAAATGAAATGTGAATAGTGATTATTAAGGTTAAACAGAAACCTAAAATACAATAAACATGCAAACATCATATGCATACAATATGTGCATATGAAAGTGCTCTGAGAAAACATGCCTTAGAAGTAAAAAGCATTAGCACACGTGCACAGACTGCAGGGAAAGAGGGCTAGTAGAAGCAAATCTTTTTTAACATTACAGTATTTCTCTAATGGTGCCTTAGGATGACCAAACCTCCAAACTGTAGGCCACAGAATTAATTGACACTGAACTGATAACATTTGGACATACTCTAGTAAACCTACTCATTATCTGACCTACTCTATAGCTGAATGCTGCTTCCCTGTTCCTGTTACCTTCTCTCCATATCCTCTGTCTTTGGTCATCATTTCTCTGAGAGTCTGCAGAACTTTGATGCACAAGCGCTCCTCATTCTCCTCCAACAGCTGTTTTGTGTGTTTTATCAACCTGTCGAGAAACAGACTTCATCTCAGCATCAATGCCTATACAGAAAAAATAAGATATATGAAGATGGTGTAAAAGAATTGAGTGAATCATATAATGTAAAGAACATTTGACCTATAGTAATGTGGATGTAGTAATTTTCAAATGGGTTGAATTAACATCATGAAATATCTTTATCTTTGCTGCTGTAAGAAAACCTCTCCAAAAATCTCATAAACCGTAACTTTATAGGAGAAGAAACAAAGAGTATTAATTGTAACCTGTTAGATCTGGTTTTGTGGACAGAAATAAGTAAGTTTGTGGGTGAAAGAACAAAGTTTACTAACTGTAATCTGATAAGCTAAGAGTATGGAAGGAGTATTTAAAATAAATAGCATTTTGCTGGCCCTGTTCTGTGCTCTTGGGTTCTCTTACTTGCAGATGAATCCTCCACTCTCACACTTCCGATGAGCCTCAGTGTGTTCTGGGAAGAGCAGCTCTGGACGATGGAGAACATCCACCAACACAGACAACTCAGCCTGCACAAGTGGCCTCAACCTCTCCTCTAATGCTGACACTATGTCCTACACATATACGCACACATGCACACACTCAGATTAAGGCACTGAGAGGGAAAATAAATACCCTGTTAATAAAACATCACTGACAATCTGTGAAGCTTATTTTAGAAAGAAGTGTAATTTCTTTAGTGCACTTCTTTAGTTCACTTCTTTTGTTTAGAAGTGTAATTTTAGAAAGATCCATTTTTTGTAATGTTAGAAAGATCCATATTTTACAAAATAACGAAAAAGAAACATCAAGAACTCAAGCAAAAATTAAATTTACAAAAGCATATGGTCACTCTCTCACCTGCAGCCTCTCAATAATGTTACGGTAGTCGCGTGATGCGGTGAGGACAGAATCTCTCCGTGAAGCATTGCGGGCAGACAGCCTCCAGCTCAAAGCCGTCTTCTGTACAATATTGTTGGACTTTATGAACAGATTATTCACCTGACAATCCAGATCCACTGGGATGGCTATAGCCCGGCCCTTAGCTGTACAGAACACATACAGACCACAGCTCTGTAAACTTACTGTCTGTAGTGGAGTAAAACCCAATAACTGGCAGGAATGCATTATGTGTGAACTACTACTCAATCTAAGATAAATGTGAGGACAACAAATTACAAATTGTTATTGTGCCCTTGTGTGGTCCAGTAAGAGTGAGTTCAGGTAATTTTACCATAGTTTACATATACTTGCAGACTATAATCTCCTTGAGCCACAAATATCTTGTTGCTAGAAATATGTGACTTATCCCCTGCTTAAATCATGATTTTATCAATGACACATTTAAACATAAAAATGCATTTCCTATTGCTTCGTTAATAATAGGACAGATTAATGTCACTAACAGTCTGGAAGATATTTTCATATTTAAAGACAATGGACAGAGTCTTCTTCTGGAAAATGAGTTCTTACCAACATCACTCAGCACCTTTATGCAGGTCTCTACACTGCCCTTCTGACCTGGAAGCAGCCAGTTACAGTGATACACACGAAATACTCCCTGCAGAAGCTGCACAAACACTGGCTGACGGGTCTGAGATAGAGGGCAAGAAAGAAAGAAAGAGAGAGCAGGAAAGAAACCTTCATACCATGGTCTAGGAAAAAACAGTAAGTAATACTATACATGCTTTACAGAAGAAAAAAAAAAACAGAAAATGTGATCTAAGTACTCAAGACTGAGATGGTAAAAAACTTTCACAGATGTTGGTTGATGTGGCTTTCTTTACCTGCAGACTCGTGCTCTGGTCAGAGAATGGTGAGCTGAAGAAGGTGGTGACGATGCTCATAATAGTTTCAGTTACATAGCGCTCCAGAACCAAGTCTGCATGCTTACGGTCACTGGTATTGTTACACACCTGCAAACAGCAGAACAGAAGTTACACAGACAACATGTGACAACATCAGCACAGTCTCATGTATTAAGCTTTTTATTTTTTAATTTTATTGACGCATGGCGGTTTATTCACATAAAAAATAAGTGTACAGCATGCTGATGTGAAGATGTGCAAAATGCATTTTTCACTGGACTATGGGTGCCTTAGAGAGGTTAAATACTGTTCAGTCTGAACGAATGTATGGAAAATTCTGGTTCTAAAATCTTACTAAGTTGTGTTCAGAGCTGTTGTTTAATACTTGATACACTTGTGACTGCCTCACAACAACTGAATTAATACACCAACAATCTCTGATTGCTATGCTGTTCACAAGAACCAAGTTAACTGATAGATAAAGTAAGAACCCGGATTTGTTTAAATTGAGAGGAATAGCTTAAGCTGAAATATCATCTTTTGAAAACCCTACAAAGGGTGAATGCATCTTTAAATGTATCTTTTTTGTTCTTGGAGATGTAAATATAAATGAAAAAAAGGCTTGAATGCTCTATCTACCCTACAGTTAGGGTTACTTACCCTGCAGATGTCCACCAGAAAATCATCAAACAGCTTCCACATGTGATTACTGGTATAGATCTCCTTCATCTCAACCTCTGTATCTACATAGCAGTGATTCAGGAAATTCACGTATGCCATCTTTACCTAAAAAAAAAAAACAGGGCTGGCTCATGATTGGTTATTCAAGCTTACATTTTTTCTTACAGACACATTTGCACGCACGCACACACACCTTCACACTTCACACATACCTTCACTGACTCCTTTACATTTATTTAATTTCAAAGCCAGCAACAACATTTCTGTCTTTCACAAACACACCTCTGGGATGCAGTCCTCATGCGTCACCACACGCACAATGTCATCAAGCGGGAGAAGAGAGTTGCACTTTATTTCAGTGTAGACATTCTTACCCTCCGTGCACACAGCCAGCAGCTCTACCAGGTGGATATGATACCTGCAGGACAGGAATACAGATTTAACACACAACAGGCATACCTCATTCCACAGGCAGTACAAACAGACACATACAGGTCTTCAACACATGATTTTGAAATCATATTTTAAAAAATGGATCAGATAAATACACATAAATACAACAAATACACACACCTGAGTGCACTGCTTTCATCTAGGCGCTCCCTCTCAAGACGCATCATCTGTACCAAAGTCTGGAATGATGCACGGTCATTGTAGAACACAAGGACATCCTCACCTGCAGTCACCAGCTTCACTCACACACACACACACACACACACACACACACACACACACACACACACACACTCCAGTTCAGCAGGATACAACACCCAGTTTCCATCCAACAAACTTGTTATTACTAACTACAAACTGACAATTTTTTTTTTTTTATTTAGTGCTCATTTGTATTGACTATTGCTCCATTTGTAAATGCAGTTTCTGTGCAAGCACAGAGTTTGTGAGAGGCAGAAAGGCTGACGCATAAATAGCTTGCAAATATCAGGTAAAACAATAACTGACTGACATGGTCACCAGATATAACTACTAAAGGTGATTATTAGGTGATTTCCCTTAACTGGCCTGATACATAATCACAGACCCTCAGACTGATGCAGTATCTACACACCAACCTCAGCCATGACAATGTCCTGACATTTCTTGATGAATTTGTTCTCAGCTTTAACAATGGTCTGCAGGAATTTGAGGTAGTGGACACTGCGGCCATGAGTCTCGATGCAGTGAACAAAATGCTGCACTACTCTCTCATTAATCTCACTGCACAATTGGAAATTATTCATAAAGATATGCTGCATGGTCACGGCTTCCAAAATCTAACAGAAACACACAGAGAGAGAGAGAAAGAGACAAATTAAATATACAAAATACATATTTTAAATATTACATAATTTGAATTATTATATTAATTCTATAATTACAATTTGATTATATTATTTTTATTAAATAAATAGTAAATAAAAAAATCTAGATCCAACTTTGCTCTCAATTATTTTTTCAAAACCAAGAAAACATTTTTTTTACCGTATTTGTTATATTACCATTACTGTATTTGTTAACATAAGCAATTTTACCCAGAATCAATAAAGTTTTCTGATTCTGATTAATGAGAGAAAAGAAGTATGATGACATTGTGTGCTATAAAAATTCTGTGAAATACTTTTGCGAGATCTTACACAACTACTTTATATTTATTTGTATTTATTCTTACGTTAGGGAGTGTCTATCGGCAAAAACATTTGCTTAGGTGCTTCAGACTTATACAGTACTGTATATACATTATGACATATTTATACAAGATGCTGAATGACTGTTAATATAATAGATATAACTGCGATAGATGAAAGCTTACCCCAGGATTGAGAAACAAATTGATGTGCTTATGAAGCAGTGCCTGATTCTGCTGGTTTCCAGCACAGAAGTTCTGGAGGAACTGATGAGCCAGCGTCATAATCTCCTGCATCCAGACATCTTCTCCCTTACTCACAAAAACACACAACGACACAGTGATAAACAAAAACAAATAAATGTAGCAACATCATAAAAGGAACGCAACCAAGTGATAAACAACAAACACCACCACCCTCCCACACACACTTTTTCATAGGGGATCTGAAGCAGTTCCAGGACCACTGAGTGAGCCCCCATGTTCCTGAGGAGACGCTGTTGCTGCTTCTTGTTTTTCCTGCCCGACAGACACTCCAGTACACATAGCTTGCTCAGTCTCAGGAGAATCTGCCGACATACACGTACAAAGCATGGCTCTGAGTGACCTTCAAAAAGCTTAGGACCTTAACACATAGTGTGAAAACACACTCAGCCTAACCTCCTTCACGAGTCGGTAGTTCGAGCTGCTGGTGCTCTCCACTTTGGGTTTGTCTAATCCGTCAGAAATTGAGTCACTCTGCTAAATAGAAAGCAAAAAGAAACACACTGTGTTAGCTTGATTTTAAGACATCTTCCAGAATTCTCCAGTAAGAGATAAATCTGCAAAATAAGTCAGTTACTCCCTTACAAATCATAATGTTTATGTTTCTATGGAATTCATTTCAGTCCATTTTGGTCCAAGTAGCAGTTATCACTGTCCTGCCAATTATTTTTATTATCTTGTTAATTAGCAGTCCTGTACTGCCTGCACTTGTGTAGTCCTGTGCTGTTTCTGTTTTTGTCCTTAGTGTTGCACTATGGTCCTGAACGAATGTTGTTTTGTTTCAGTGTGTACTGTGGATATGGTTGAAATGACAATAAACACCTACTTGACTTGACTTGAACTGCACGATATAAATAATTTAATGTTCTGAATGTTTAAACTGTTATGTGTATGTGTCTACATTGTGTGTATGTGTGTGTGTCTACATACTGACCTTATGATGTGTTTCTGTGGTGATCCCCTCTCCTGTGTGAAGTCCTGAGTCTGACCCCTGTCTCTTGTAGACCCACAGCTCAGACTTTTCCACAATAGACCTCAGCTGATCCAGGTCTGCCTTAATCTGCTTGTAGTTCTCCACATCCTGACTAGTAACCAGGAGCTGCACCTGCACAGCACACGATAAGTTATATGAGACAAAAATCTCATAAAAAATACAATACATTTCTTTTTAGATATATGTATTTACAAAGACAGTGGCTGGTATAACTGCTTATGTATTACAAATGTCATTTAAATCTCAGAAAACTGAATGCTGTTCCACCTCTTAACATTAAATCCTTAAACTCTAAGTACCTGCATGTGGGTCCACATTTTAATTTACACTCATTACTACATATTATGAGTTACTGTTTCATAATATGGGTGAAATGATGTTCTTGTTACAATAATAAGTTATGTTATATTAAATGTCTTAATGACTGAATAATAAGTTTAGGGTTCATTTGGTTAATAGTTAGGTATAACTGAGGTATAAATAATGAGTTATACCATGACTCTACCAAACTGAATTGTGAATACTAAATGTTTAGCTTAATAATAACTAAACAATAAGCCTAGGGTTAATAAAGAGAAAGCGTATGTGTGTGTGTGTGTGTGTGTGTGTGTGTGTGATACCTGTTTGAAGGCCTGCAGGACCTCCTGGCGCTGGCTAAAGTGTCTGAAG
>JBBPCZ010000115.1:16891257-16920790 GCA_037974445.1 Brycinus macrolepidotus | reverse complement strand
TATATTTCTCTCTATGTACACACAAACTTTTACATTTATATTTGTATAGTGTGCATATATTATTTATATTATGTTATTATAACACTTTTATTCTATTCTTTTGCACTGTCCACTGTGTGTGTATGTATGTACACTGTAACACTTTAGAGTTGTTATAGATACTTCAGAGTGGCTATTTTGCCTACTTGAAACATCCCCTACCTCACCCAACTCTGCATGAAAGGCCTATATGGTTGTATTTTGTATTATGTGTGTATTTTCTCTTAATCCTCTAATATTGCCTTCCTATAGGAATAGTTGAGCCGGGATAAAATCCTTTACCCCATATGTAGCTGATAAGACGCACTTAGTGTCTGAATTTGGCTTTTATAGTTTTTACCCACACCACTTTGTATTTGGTGGGATATATTTGGTGGAAAATAAGTTTCCCTTACTTATAAGCCCTGTAGTGCCGAGCTAAATAAACAAATTTCAGACATCAAACATCTCTTCTGATTGACTGCATGTCTGGTGAAGGGAAACATTGTGTAGAATTAATTTTGGGGTGAACTATTTATTTAATTTCTGTTTTCTCCCCTTGGATGTTTAATTTCCAGCATAGTTTTCTTTTTCTCTCTTATCTGTGCGTTCACTGTCATATTTGCTTTTCCTCAGAGTTTAAGGAGGCCTTCCTGCTCTTTGACCGGACAGGCGATGGAAAGATCAGCTACAGTCAGTGTGGGGACGTGATGCGTGCTCTGGGACAAAACCCTGTCAACGCTGAAGTGCTCAAAGTGCTCGGCAACCCCAAGGCTGAAGGTCAGAACCTGAACTGACTTTGCTGACTTGGGCTCTGACTGATCAGAGCTAGGCTTGAGGATGTTTGCTGACCTTGTTGTGATGCTGTATTATAATGCTGGGTGCTGAGTCATGTCCTAAGGTGTAGATTCTGAAAGGTAGTATGAAACCAAAGCCCTCATGTAAGCAGTCAGAAGGGAAGGAGATACTAAATGTTTTAAAAAGTGACCATGAATCATTAAAAGGCCAATGAGTCACTGCTTTGTGTTAGTGGTCTTATTTTCTACAGCAGCTTTCTAGAGGTGGTGGCTAGTATGACAGATTCTCAAGCAATATTCATTCACACTAGGTTGTTAGCAAGAATAATTCAATAAGCTGATTTATTTTTGCACTAAGGACTAAGCTTTTACTTCCAGAATGGAGACCATATGCTATTACATCAGTGATCTTTTTGAGTAGTCACACTATGTGATTTGTTAAATAGCACCCCGAAAAGCATTAGAGAAGCTCTGACACTCAAGATGCATTCAGATTGAAGTATTCTCATTAATCAGGATTAGTCTGTTGATTAGTCTTTGATTGTATTGTTGCACTCATGTATTGAACATTGTCTGTTAGGCCTATTAATGACAATAAAGAAAGATAAAGCAAGATAAGTAGTAATGGGTGCCTGATGGTTGTCTTTCTCAGAGATGAACATGAAGATGCTGGACTTTGAACAGTTCCTGCCCATGCTTCAGGCCATTGCCAAGAACAAGGACCAGGGCTCGTTTGAAGACTTTGTGGAGGGGCTACGGGTGTTTGATAAAGAGGGCAATGGGACGGTGATGGGTGCTGAGTTACGTCACGTACTGACCACTCTAGGTAAGGACTTATTTACATGCTGTGCACAACTTAGCACTTCCGTACTAATTGATTTGAAGTTCAGATTTTAATCTCTTATCTATTAAAACAGTCCCTGAATGGAATACTGTTGGGGCACCCCTACAGAAACTGAATAATCTTATGATATTCCAAGTACACTGCATGCCAGAGGGGAACAACATCCACCACCAGTTTATTCTGCAATACATATAAACATGATCTAAAGATCCTCAAGGCTGTCTCAGATGGCTGAGGCATGGTATAATTATGTAGTGTATCAGTAGACCGAGAGCCTTCACCTCTGTCATTTCAGTCCTTCGTTTATATCTTAAGCAGTGTGTCTTGAAGCTAGTTGTGAGATTTTTGAATCTTAAGATCCCCTCAGGGTTTCTGTAATCCAGAAATACTATGTTAACTTAAAGGAGTAGTTTGGTGAAAAATCTAATTCACCCTAGATGTAATCAGTCAGCCAAGATATGTTACCCTGGAGCTGTGAGACTAACGCTGAGGCTAACTAACAAACACTAGAAGTTGATAGTCATTCAAATCCTTTTCATTAAGGTGGATCAATCTTGTAGATGTGGTTTAGGATACAGTATGACTAACTGTGATCTTTAAGAGTTAAGTGCTTCGCAATGCAGCTGAATACTGCGGGCACCCATGTTCACTGAAGGGGTCTGTTTTCACAAACCAAATCAAGATTAGCAGTGATGATCTAGAATCAGTTTTTGTCATTAAAAACAAACCTTATACAAAGGAACCTGATCCAGGATCAGTCCTCCTTATGACTGCTTTGTGAGTTAGATTTTTTGCAGATGAACCTGAGGAAGGTGTGTGTGTTTGTGTGTATGTGTGTGTGTCCTCCAGGTGAGAAAATGACAGAAGAGGAAGTAGAGACTTTGTTGGCAGGACATGAGGATGCCAACGGTTGCATCAATTATGAAGGTAAAACACTCAGCTAGGGGTCCAAGAACATATGTGTGCTTTTTTGTTTTTGTCTTTTTTTCAGCTTCAAACGTCTGTGTGTGTTTGTAAAGTGTGTGTTGTACATTGTGTTAATGTCTTTTATTCCCCTCCCCCTCCCGACAGCCTTTGTGCGCCACATCATGGCCGGCTGAGTAGAGGGTATGGACAATAAGCCCATCTATTTCTCTCTCTGGTTTAATACTATGTTTTTCTCTCCTGCAGCTCCCTCTCTCCTGCTCCTCCTGGCTGTAGCCTAGCATGTAGCATCTCTGCATGTGGCTAGGAGACTCATGTGAGATCTTGGAGAGCAGGTTGCTGCTACACTAGTGCAATTCTAACAGTACTATTAGAACTGGCTGTCCTGTAGCAGTGCCTTCCCCATCCCCATAGATCAGCTGGATCAGTAAATTTCTGACAGAGCTTCACTGTGCTGTTCACTTTCTCGGGCCGTATTGCCTTGAACACTGGGTTCACCTCCTGAATCAAATAAAAAATGCTGACCAAATTAGCCACGTTCACAAGACATCTTGGTTCTCATCAAAAAAAGCATTGATAAATAATTCTGGTTTGTTTGCGGGACAGATTGGTGTGAGCGGGAAGCTCGCAACCTGAAACTGCTGGCAGCTGCGGTTCTTTTTCAAATAAAAGAAGCAAAAAAGGCCTATGTAAGCCCACTCACTGTCTTGCTGTATCATGAAATTTAAATGGCTCTAGATGCAGTCTCTTCCGTTTTTATTCAAAATCGATGTGACTGACTGAAGCCCCGTTTTACATCATCGCATGTTACCCTTGGTCAAAACTGTGGACCTTTTTTGATGGACAACAGAGCATAATTTACACATCATTTTCAATAAAATTTGTGGCAGTAGATGCATTTTTGATGCTTTCAACAAAAGTCAGTGTGAATCCGGCCTAAGCGACTGCACTAATTTTCCTGTTTACAAAACCATTGACCTAATAGATGCACTTTGTTAGTATTTGTGGCTTCTCTGCTGCAATGAACAATTTCTAATCCACTATGGGACTACCACTGACCAGTTATTTGGCCATTTTCAGCACAGCAGTGACCACCAGTGGCACAATAGTAGGTGTTGTGGTGGCAGAAAAAAAATATTCAGCTGGCAGTGGTTAGAAACTGACTGCTGATGAACAAGGTAAGGTTGTGAGTGAGTGTACAGTGTTTAAAAACAACAGGAATGCTGCTGTGCCTGGTACATTCAGTACACACAACCATGCCAATTTCAAGTCTGTGTCACCGCGTGCTGAAAATGGTCCATTAGTTACAAATTGTGCAGCAACAGATGAGCTAATACTGTCAGTAACTGTTAACCTACAAAGTGCAGATATATGGTAGGTGGTGGTAAAATGACCAATAAGTGTAGCTGTGAGATAAGAGTACACTGAATTTCCTAATAAACTGGAAATACAGTGAATGCTGGAGGTTGAATAATTTAACTCCGCCTTTCATCATTTCATGAAAATCTTGTCTGGATTAGAGAAGCTGTAGTGGTGTGATCTGTGTGTGTTCTTTAAAAAAGCCTGTAGTGTAGGACTCTAGGGTGTGTGTGTGTCTGTGTGTGTCTCTCTCTCGTCTCCCTCCTTATAAGGGGGTGTGCTAACCTTAACACATTCCAGCTTCCTGTAGGCCTGGACTATCTCTTCTATTGCTTTAATTCCTTCTCACACAGGCTGCAGCATCCCACCCCCTTCTGTTTATTGTTGGATGTTTCCATGTAAAAGTTATTTGACTGACAACCAGAGTACCGTATGTACTGTATACTGGGCTTTTGGAGTAGTGCTGGCTTTGGGATTTGCATGGGGACACTAACTGATGCAGCAGGTGGAGGTAAGTCAGTTACCTAAATTTCCCTGAACAAATTACTAAAATTTCCCCTCTCTCTCTCTCTCTCTCCCTCCCTCCCCTCTCTCTTTCAGAACTCGTAAGGATGGTAATGAGTGGATGAAGATTTCAAAGAAACAAGTTCATTTCATTTCATGTTTGTTTTTTTGTTATGTATCTTTCCATGGCTGCATTTTTTTTTTCTTAAGTGCCTTTGATCTGTTTGTGTTATTGTCATCCATGGAGACATCCAAGGAAGGTTTTTCATTTTTCCAGGGAAGTTTCTGAATGTTAATTGTCCTACATCTTCCATGGTGTTAAGACATGTCTTAGTGCTTTTATGTCAGACATTGCATTCCACTCAGACCCAGACATTTCCATCCTATTGGTCCAGTGTGTCCTCAGTCTCCTCATCCAGTCATTGTGTTTTATACCGAAAAAGGTGCATGTCGATTCACTGTAAGCAGGTGCCGGGTGGCCACGATATCCAACTCATTCATCTGTCAGTAGCTGACGTTATGCCCTTACCCGTTACCTGTTGTATTGTCTAAATGTAAATTAATAAATACTCAGAGGTTTCAACAAAAGCTGTGTGTATTGTGGGTTTTTTATACTTTGTTTTTCATGTCAGTGATTTTTGTGTGTGGTTGTATGACGAAGGATGGCCTTGTAGGGGTATGCTATTCAAACCTCCACCCCTTGGTGCTTCTTGTTTTCTCTTCAAGTTCTGAAGGGATCATTCCACTTCAAGTTATAGTGCAACCAAATTAGGAATAGCAGTTGCCTTGTGTGTGTGTGTGTGTGTGTGTGTGTGTGTGTGTGTGTGTGTGTGTATGGAGAATTTTACAGGCAAACGTTAGTGATCCTTCTTTGGTAACACAAAGAGACGCCTGGCAAATATGGACACAGATAAAGTATGCAAAATGTACACTTTAAACTGACCTGCAGAAAGTGTGTGCCTAAACACTGTGGCTGTGGCTGTCAGTTATCAGTTTGATGGTGTCATCTGGTTACTTTATTACGTGGTTTAGAATCAGCAAAATGATAAACATGAACAAAGAAGACATTTACCAAACCACCTGCAACTCACTGCTATATTAGAGTGTAATTAATGTTCTCTGTGTGCGTATGTGTGTATATATATAATTTATACATTTAAAATAGGCATATAAAAACAAAAAAATAATATATACATACACTCACAACATACAGGACCAGCACATGCAGTAAAAGAAAGCGTGTCAGACCAGACTACCATTGCTCCATGGTCCAGTTCTGATGCTCAGGTGTCCATTGTAGGTGCCTTTGGTGGAAAGGGGTCAGTACCGATCTGCGGCTATGCAACCCCACATACAGCAAGCTGTGACGCCCTGTGATCTCTGACACATCTCTGTCAAAGCCAACATGAGTAGTTTGTACAATTGTTTTTTTTGTGAGACTGGACTCTGTCTCAGTTTCACCGGCTGAGGCCTTGGGCCACTTTTGGTGGGCACTAACCACTGCAAACCAGGAACACCTGAGCTGTCATTTTGAAGATACTCTGACCCTGTTGTCCAGTCATCACAGTTTGGCCCTCATCAAAGTCGTTCTTACACTTGCCCATTTTTCCAGCTTCTAACACACCAGCGTTGAGAGCTAACATAATGGTAAAGCAAAGAAACCTGGAATTTTCTATCAAATGTTGCTGGCCATTTCTTCCACCAAAAAAAGTAGAGCATTTTGCATTATGGATAATGAGTCATGAAACTTGCAACGTAAAGTAAAGTGGCCCTTTACAGTCACGTGTGAACACACCACAGCACAGCACACAGTGTGAAATTCTCTCTCTGCATTTAACTCGTTCACCAAGTGAAGCAGCGGGCAGCCAGGAACACAGCATCCGGGGAGCAGTGTGTGAGGACGGTTCCTTGCTCAAGGGTACCTCAGTGGTGCCACTAGCAATCCTGGGATTCAAACCCACAACCTTCTTTCTGGTCACAGGAGCAACTCCCTATCCACCGGCCCACCAGCTTTCAGGTTCAGCTCAGCTTTTTCAGTTTTTAGCAGATTTTCCTGAATGTGGTATTGTTTAGCCAGTCCGTCTAGCAATGTAAATACATTCTGTTTGTTTCAAATAACAAATAGTTTACTGACAGGCCTGAACGGTTCGGAATTTGATGCAGATCTGACCTACAGAGCATAAAAGATGTTACCTAGCAACCGGTGCTCAGCGGAATGATACTGTAAAAAAAAAAAAAAAGTGCTGCTGTTGTGTGTGTGTGTGTATAGGTAGACGTGGCTGTAGGTTTTCATTTATTCCGATCAGGTCTTTTGTGAAGACTGGACACCAATGAGCTGGGCAACGTGACTGAAAGAGACGAGCGGAGATGAGGTGCTGCTGCCCTCTAGTGGCTCTGCTCTGTGACTGCATCTACTTATTACTGTAGGGTCAGCCTGGTCATATTACAGCTCAGAACTTGCTGCTTCTTTTTAGCTAAACAATTTTACTTGATCGTCATTACTTAAAATAATTTAACTTTGTTTTCTTTTTTCTCTTTCTGACTTTTCAGTATTATAATTATTTGCTTAAAAAGTGTCTTTTACCATACAAATATTTATATATATACACACAGATTACTTACTTGCTTGATAACTTTTGAAATGATCCTACCACACAGAGCCTGTTGTATGCACCTTCAAAATTATGTGCATAGTTTGTTATTTTTCTGTTAAATCAATTTATTTTGTTTGGCCTTAAAACAGCCCTAATAATGGCAACCATTGTACATCATTCAGGATCCAACAGCAAGCTTAATGTATGATCAATATGAAACGTTTGTCACATATTAAGGAAGACCCTGAGTGAGAAAAGCCATTCTCTAAAACAGTATGCAAAAGACATGACGCTTGAAACTCCTCAATGATGACATTTTATTGTTCAAGACTCTTGGATGTACTTCTGAAACTAAAACTGATGCATTCTTACTAATCAGTCTGTTGAGCAAGCAGGTGTTTGACTCATCAAACCTGCAAAAAAACCTTCAAAGGACCATGTCCAAAAGCATTCAACCACTGTACACGCAATTCTTTTCTGCTTTTCGCACCATCGTTTAAAAAGACGAAACCCAACGAAGAGAAAAAAAGAAACAACATACAGACAATTTAATATATCACTAGTGTCACACAATGTAAAAGACAGGAAAGCCGGCAATCTGAAAGAATTGGTCACATTACGCCCGTAACACTGGTAATGAGACCTGTGTCGCGTGTGTAAAACGGTTCGCGTACTGCATATTTGAATGTCAGCATGCATGTGTAGAGCTGTAAACTGCATTACTGTGAAAATGGGTGTCCGATGTTGGCTGTGGCTTTCACTGCTTGCAACACAGTGTTGAGCAGTGAGTTCTCAGCATTCGAATTCCCAAAAAAAAAAAAAAAAAAAAAATGGCACGAGGCAGGAGAACTTACATAAAGAAATAATAATTCAGGGCATAACACACACGCGCATCGGTCCGGTCTCATGGAACAGAATGACACTTTCACATCGACAAATTAGTAACACAGGCATGTTCACAATGAGAGAAAAGTTACAAGCGTAATATGTTAACAGCAATACTGCAATAATGATAATAGTGGAAAGAAACATATAAAAATACAAAAATAGGAAGAATACAATATGAAGATACACAGAATACAACTGCAAATGTAACTCTGAAATCCCTTGTTTGTACTGTTTAGTCATCAGGTGATGAAATCAAAAGGCTTTGTCCTTCATTTAGCCACGCTTCCTGTGGGTTTGGCCTGGCATTCAACACACATACACGCACGCATTCCAAGCTTCAGTCAGACAAGCGAAAATGAGATATACGGTGTGATATGAGGTTTGTTAAAATAATTCAGATTACAAGTTGGACTAATACTACTTGTTTTCTTCATTATCATACACTATCAGCTTTATCTTGACTGAGCACTCCTGATATAGAAACAGAAATATCTGCTATCTGAATTTTTCACACACTTGATAAAATCCGCCAGTTAACCTGAAATGAGTCAGTGAACTAATACCAGTTGCCTTGGAGTAAGGAAGGCTGACCATGTAGGTCAAGACAGTCAAAACTGCTATAAAGACATATAAACGTTCGTTGTTTGAAACCGGGAAACTTCAGACAGAGTCAACTCTTATGCTGCTAACTGCAAACAAACACGCATACACACTCAGAGTGGAAAGGTTACGAGCTTATAACAGACTCTCCAAGTTTACAGTACATGGTTTTCATCTACAGTCAAAGACAAGTTCCATACAAGGCAAACATCTTTAACACTAATTTGTTGCCCTCTTTTTTCATCATGCTAAAAGTTACTTGTACTAAAAAAAATAAAAGTAAGCACAACAGGCCAACCCACTAAAGCTTTCACATTGTCCCAAGAGTAAAACCAACAGTCACACATACAGAATAACAAATACAAAGTCAAGTTTCTTTTCAAATTCGTTCCAAATGGAGTGCTTCTATTAAATGAATACAAAGATTTAGTGAGAGAAAGGAGACTGCTAAAGGACTTTTAAGTGCTTCAGGTCAAATTTGACTTTTATGTCTCCAAATGTAAAAATGGAGAAACATTCTAAAAAGTGCAGCTTTTCATTTTTTCATTTTCTTTTCTTTTTGTTTGTAAGTACCTACATTGAGGTGACAGAGAAGAGGCTGGAACCTGACTACAAATCCCACAAGGCCCTTCAATACTGCTTCTGGTGTTCTGGTGCAAAGTGAAGTTGAAGAATATTGTTCATCTCCATTCTGTTTGGATACATAAATTGGGCATTTTTGAATGATATGTTTAAGCCAAAGACATGGCTCGTTTTGTGCGGTTTCTTTTCTGGCTGTTTAACAGGGGTTGGTCCAAACACACCTCACTGATTCAGATGGAGTTCTTGTGTCATGCTGAATCAGCCAATTTGTTAAGATGCTGACAATATTTTGTTACTGAGAATGAATTGTCTCCCAAAAACAAAGATATAAACTACATTTTCTTCCCTTTGTTTTCCCTGTCAATCTCTTCTCTTTCTCTATCTCTTTCCTTCCACTCTAAAATCCCTCAAACTCTCTGTTTGGCCCTCTTTACTGTGGTGGGGGCACCGGGGCATTGGGATGGAGGGAATCCCCCGCTAGCGAAGCGCTGGAGTCTGAGAGAAACATGGGAGGAAATGGAGCATAGAGAAAGAACGATAAGAGCAAGGAACATCAGTGATGCACTCAGTATACACCATATAGCCTTAATTGACACGAATCAACTTTTACATTTCATCATCAGTTACTGATTATGAATGTGTACATGCATCTGATACGCACAGGGTATGAATATGTGTAGTGTACTGAGTTTGTGTGTATGTGTTGATGTGTATGATGAGTATGGCATGTTCATATTCTCTCACCGTGCACTGCTCCAGTCTGTGTGTTGGTGGGTGGAGAGGTGTGTGAAGCTGAGGTGGGTGGAGCTTCGTTGGCGGCATTGGTGGAGGATGCCGGGGCAGGGCTGGGTGTAGGAGGTGGGGCACTAGTGTTAGGAGCCGATTGGTGGGGCACAGGTGGAGTGTTGCCAGGCTGGTTTCCGGGTTGGTTGCTATGGTGCTGGTGCTGGATTTGCTGGAAGTGCTGCTGTCGAGCTCTCATCTCCGCATACTTCAGCTGCTCCATATGGAATGACTGACGATCTGCAAGCAGCTGCTGCCTCTGGTACTCCAACTACACACACACACATGCACCATGTCAGAGAGGGGTAAATTAATCGTCTGAATTCAGTAGGTTAACTAAAATGATTTGAACTGAAATGATGCTAAATCTCTTAAGTAAATTACAATACCCATGATGGCTTACCGCCTCTCTCTCACGATCCATGATAGTCTCTAGCTCCTCAAAGTGTCTCAGTTTGATTTCCAGCTTCTTCATCTGAGTCTCAACCAGCAGAGCCACCAGAGACTTAATCTTCCTCTCTTCCACCGCAGCCAAGTGCTACTCAGAGAAAAGGTGAATCAGACAAAGAGTTAATTAACTTCATCATTTGTGCAACTACGTACTTTATGTATTATTTTTGAAAAGATTGCTATACAATGCATAGTACTTAATGTGAACTCGCTGGCTTTTTATGGTTTTATAAGCCATTTATGGTTAAGGACAATGGAACATGTAGCCGCATTCATGGGCTGATTATTTTTAATTAAATCGCAACAAAGTGACATACGTCTTTTTTTTATAACTGACCTTAGCTATAGTGTCTTGAAGTCTGTTTATGAGTCTGCTGTGTGTTTTGCTCCGCGTTTGTTTCTCCGAATTTTGTCACTTTCTTGCCGCCTTAGCTGTGATGTCAAAGACTCTCTCTCCCACACATATTTTTAAGGCGACTCAACTGTCCGCTCTCTCTCCCCATACATTACAGAACCGACTCGATCACAAAATCGTTTTTAAACGATTAATACTCGGTCTCTTATCAACCGTTCAAAAATCTGAATACGTGCACACTGCACCTGATATTTACAGACGTTTTTGACATTGGAACCATGCCAATATTTCAAAAACTGTAGGAGGCGCCAAATTCTAGCTATTATCATTTTAGTTAGAGTTGAGTGGAAGACTGAGTTTTATAGCTACAGACCTAAACATGAGTTCTTGGATTTAGTCTTACTCTTATTGGAGAATAATAGTTAAGTACTACAGTTACATAATTGAGGTGATTCATCAAACTTGCTGTGCCTGTACATCAGAAATGTTGCACAGACCATTTTTATTAACTGAAAGTGCTCACATGTAGTTTTTCAGGCAACCCTCCCCTTTTAGCTTCAGTGGCTGCAAGAAAAGCAGCTTTTGCAGTCTGTGAGGTGATATGGCTGCTTAAACTATCCTAGCTATCATTTATTTATATTTTACATTCTACCATTCAGATACAATACCTTTCATGAGGAAATATGCTGTAGATCAAGTTACACATTGTGTGGCTTGCAAAAAAAGGACAAAGCTTCTGAATACTAAATTAATAACTGAATAAACAGTTATTATTTAGATAAATATTCTAATGATCTAAACCAGCCCAGCTGCATATTCATTCACCTTGGCCTTGACAGCAGCAGCAGCGAGTGCAGAGGCAGCTGCTGTGGCCAGGTTCCCCTCCCCGACATCTCTTTCCACCTTGGCTTTTCTTTCCCCCTCACTCTCTCCTTCCCTCTGGGCCTCCTCTGATCCCTCCTTCCCTTCTTTCTCCTTCTCTACATCACCTAAAGAGAGAGAGAAGATTTGTAATTGGTTATCAGCAAGACCATTCTTAATCCGTCTTCTGCTCTGGTCACATGAACACACCAATCTCAGAGTCTGTCTTCTCCGCCTCTCTTTCTGCCTCGGCCTCTCTTGCTCTTTCTTCTTCTTTCTTTCCATTCTCTCCTTGCTTCTCCTCTTCTTCACTCACTCCATCTTTTCCCTCCTAGGTAAATAAAAAGACAGAAATAATACACATACTCAGTATAACATCCAGTAACTGAAACATGTACTATATAAACGTGTTGTAAGGAGGGTATAGTTGCGTACCTTACTCTCTCGCTTATCTTCGCTGGGTTGGCCATCACTGCTCTTGCTCTCCTCACTGCTCTCCTCTGCTGTATAAACAACCACACATTTCGCACTTCAATTCTTCCTACAACTTCCATATAAGTTTTATGACAGCTTTAATTTAATTTACAAAAATGACTAAATATTTACCCTTAAGATCAGTAGTGAAATAGAGTTCAGGAATTTGAATAAAAGATGAAATTGTGTGTTTTACCAGGCTTCTCTGAGTCCTCCAAGCCAGTGCCGGCAATCCCGCTGCCTTCCAGGCCATACAGAGGGTCTGGTCTGCCACTCACTCTGGCTGCCTCCTCCACTCGACGCACATGTGCCTCCACTAGAGCAGCTGGCACTTCTTCCTTCATCCGAGAGAACTCCTCTGCCACACACACACAAATCATCATAAGCAAGTCGCATCTGTGTGGATCTTGTTTTTTATACAGTAAAGCAATCCACAAATGTACTACTAAAGCTCTTTACAAACTCAAGTCTTTCTTTACAAAGTCTTTCTGGACTGTGTCATTCACACATGGTGCCCTTAAACAGTATTTTGCCAGGATGCACACAATCAGACAGGAGGTATAATCAGAAGGTAATGTTATCAGTATGACTAGCCAACAGCTCTTTCATTTCTAAATCATATACAAAAAACACACTTGTACTAGGTCTCATGCAGGGAAAGTGCCGTGTCAATTTTGCTGGGATTTTGACACTGGCTTGTATTCATGCGTGACCTCCTCCCATTTAAATATCACATTCTCAGGTAAAAGTGCAAGGGTGAAAGGAATTCAAATGGTTGTGCATCTATATAAACTTACAGGATTTACAAGTACAGTATAAGTGACAAATTTTGAGACTGATCTCATAATGTACTGCACACAGCTCATCCTTACTTACTACCATCACTTACACAGAAACTATACTGTCTGCTTGCAAAATTGATTGTACAATGGAAGGGAGTTACAGCAGAAAAATAACCATCTTCTGACCAAGCAATTACATCCGCACACTCGGTCATGATGATATCACATTTTCTGTTTTAAGCAAAACACGCAAAACAGGTAAAGCAAATCCATCCTATTCAGTCTGAACCCTGACATCTCACCTAGAGCAGATTTGGCTGCAGCAGAAGCAACTCGAGGGTCGACCACTGAAGCAAGGAAGGCAACGGTGCTCATGACGGGGTTTCCTGCCTGGCTGAATGGGACTGGCTGATAAGCCAATGGTCCAAGGGAGGAAGAACCATCTTCCAGATAGGGGTCCTCAATAGGCAGCCGCAGGAAGTGAAGAATACACTCGTCCTGTGTTCGACTGCCTACATGCTCCGACACCTTGTTCCAGTCATCCTTATACATCTCCAGACCCTCCAGTAGTAGCAGAGTCTCCTGTTCAGTCCATTCCCGTGTAGCACTGGCAGCGTTTTTACCCTGTGAGAAGACAGATAGTGCACTGTTTGTTCTGTAATAAGTTCAAGCTTCTGATCCACAAGGTTTTAAGTATTCTAAGCTATTGTTGCAATTAGCACTTACTTCTAGAATAGTATTTTATTAATCTACTATTTGAGCTATTTTTTTGAGCTTTTTTCAGTTAATCTCTCTTTACTATCATTCACAGTTCTGTCTATAGCTAATAGAAATGGCTGGTATACTGAAAATCCTTAAATGGTGATCAGTGTAGCCTGCCATACTGGCTGTGGACATGTGCACCAAGTGAGTCTATTGCCACTGTAAAACAGTAAACTATTATTTTAGAGACCAGCTAAATTAGACTTGTAGATGAGTGGGTGGGTTATCATTGTGAGTGAGTGTGTGTTCATTTATACAATAAAGAAAGGTAAGAAGCTTTTTACATTTTTTAGTAATCTCACTGGTTTTTGGTTTTATAAAGTTAAGAAGGAACCTTGTACTATTTATTATTTTTTGCTTTCAAGATGGTGCCTTTGCTTGGTTATGCCTCTGTCTGTGTTTTTTCATTTTTGTTCAGTATTATTACAGTTCCCTACAGACTTATGACTGCCACTCATTACTGGCGATCACATCTGCAATGAATGATTTCCAGTGTCAACGAAATGGTTTTGTTTTTCCACTGCTGCTTGAACGCAAGATAGTTTTCAGTGTACCTCCACTGCTGCCGGTTAAAGACTCGCCTACGTCTCGGTGATCCCACCAGAGGAAGCTTGGGAAGAGGACCTGTTTCCTCGTGTGGCTTAGCTGAGATTTTGGGGGAGTGTTTTTTATATACCTCCACATATGCTTAGTGCTGGGGCTAGAAGTGGGAGCTTGGCTCCTGGTCAGCAGCCAGGCAAATATGTTTGAGACCTGTTGAGTTTGGGCTGATTTCCGTGTTGCCTTCTTCTAATGCCCTCCCTGCTTGCTGTCTGAAGGCTGGGAAAATTACTGTTCATCGGGGTAGGAACAACATTTGCTTCTGCTTCCCCTATTCCTGACTTGTTTTGTAGTGAGAGACTGGATTTTATGTTTACATGGCAGAGTGAGCACAATGTCTTGCATCTTTTGGAATAAAATCCCAGAGATTGTTCTTTTTTTCTGCTGTTGGTTTTGATGATAATATCAAGAACCTGGTTAATTCTTTTAATGAAAAATTGTCATCCCATTCTTGATAAGGTTGCTCCTTACAAAATTAGTCGTTGCTCTAATGTCTCTCGTTTACCCTGCCTAATTAATCTAACTTGTGGCCTCTGATGTTCCTGACGAAACGCAGAGGGTTTGTGGAAGACCACGAGTTTGACTGTCCTTTGTGAACATTTTAAAGACTTACTCTTTTCTTTTAATGAGTCAGTGAAAGAAGCCAGATTCTCATATTTTCCCAGTCTCATAGCTTGCAATAAGAACAATCCCAGGGTATTATTTAACACTATTAAGAGCATTGTTTCACCTCCACCTTAGCATGCTGATACTTTCAGATGTTGATTGTGATACTTTTCTTAAACTTTGTGAATAAGGTGATGAACTTGAGGTCCAAAATCTCCTTAAATTCCTCCTATTATGCTGACCCCCCACAGCGTACTGAGCTGTTTACTTCATTTTCTCTAATTTACACCTAATAATCTGTTTACAGTAATACGTAAGATGAAACCCTCACTGATCTCCTTTTACTTGGAGCTTTTACTAGCACTGGTCCTTCTTTGCTATCTATTATTTATTGGTCTTTGAGGCAAGGGTGTATTCCCTCCTACTTTAAAACTGCTGAGATAATTCCATTATAAATAAAACCTAATTTACATGAGGCCAATTTCCAAATTGCTGTTTATTAGCAAAACATAAGAAAAAGTTATAGAAATTAAATTTAAATCCTTACTAAGCAAATTACAGATTTCTGACCCATTACAATCTGTTTTTAAAAACAGCACTCTACTGAGACTGCCTGTCTAAAGGTCTATAATGATCTTTTAATGGCCTCTGATGCAGGGAATTGTTCTGTACTCATTTACTTGACCTTAGTGCTGCATTCACTACTGTTGACAGTTATATCTTACTTAATAGACTTATTGTACAATCGTTTAATGACATTTCTTATCACTTCTATGCTGATCATATCCCGTTGTATGTGACTTTTAAACGGCCCCAGCTTGATAGGTTGTCCACCCTAGTTGATTGTTTCTTACGGGTAAAAGATTTGCTTTCTAATAATTACCTTTGTTTAATTTGCAGATAAAACAGAAACTATGGTTGTAGCTCCTCCTGATATTTACCACAAATTTAGTCAAGCGATTGCCTCCCTGTGTACAACTGCCAAGTCCAGTGTTCAAAAATTGGGAGGATTATTTGATTCCACTTTGGGTTTGGACTCGCAAACCCAAATCAATCTCTCATTCTTGTTTTTTTTTTTAATTTAAGGAACATTTCAAAATTGCCACCTATTGTTTCATTGTATCCCGTTATGATCTCATGCTTATTTGTCATTTAATAGTATTTGGTGACTACCTACAGCTAGAGAGAATTTGCTCAACTGTTTTCTGTTATCAAAGATACAGAAAAATATCCTTAAGTACTATTAGCTCTTTTTGGTATGAATTTTAAAGAGGAGCCAAAAACAATAAAACTGGAACCTTCAGTTCTGGACCAGTGCCCAATTGAAAAAGCAGTGTTCTGTTTTTTTTTTTGTTGGTACCACAGGTTTAAGTACTTTGTGCAGTGGAAAAAGCATCCTAATTGTTACAACCTTCAAACCCTCTTTTGTCATACTCTGTCAAAGCACTCCATATTAAAAATGGCAACTGCATGATAGCTGCAAATGCCAAAGTCATACCTTTGCTGGGGCACTCTTTTTACTGTACATGTCTGTCCGCAGCCCAAAGTTCTGCAGATCCGTTGGCTTGTCCTTCACTTTGTCCGGGAAAGACAGTATCTGCTGGGAGGATGGAGTCTACGAAGCAGAGAGAGGATAGTAACATAGCAGAAAATGTAAATGGCAACAGATCATTTGTAATATTTGTTACGGAGGAAATCTGTCCGTGGCTGACTCCGTAAAGGACTTGAATGTCCTCAAACTCAAATTTATGGTAGTTACAAAAATAGTAAATCTAAACAATAATAACATTTAAGGGGTGAAATAAGTGTATCTGAAAGTGTATCTGATGTGTGGGTGTCTCTGCATGTGTATGAGTACCTGAGAAGCTTTAGGCTGTAATGGTACCAGGCTGGATGGTGTGTCTGCTAGCACGTGAAAGTGTGATGTAGGTGGTGGTCCCATTGGAGTGGGACGGCTCTCTGAATCCACCTGATAATTAATTAAACCCCACTGCTCCAGAAAGGCATGAACCCTGTGAACATCCATACACGCACACACACAAACACACCTATGTATTAATATAAATCTGCCACTTTAACTGTTCTAATAGGAGCTGCACCTTCAAATCAAAGCTGTTCTGCAGTTAGCCAGGACAAAAAAGATGCCACATTAAATCTCATTTAGTTGTCCCTTCCTGACCTCATGATGGCACACACATCTCCAGCCAGGTTTCTCCGACAAGCAGTAGAGGTCAAATACTCCTGTGGATTCAGTCGGTATGTGTCGATCATGAAGTTACGGTATGCCAGATAACTGCAACACAGAGGAGTGTGAATAGATGTGAAACAGTCATAATTCACAGTTTGTACATAATTTGTGCGTTTGTGTGTGTGTACTCACATTTCAGGGGTCTTTGACTTATTCTTTCCATTAAAGAACTCTGGTAGAGCTCTACGCTCTATAGCATGAACACTGAGAGAGAGAGAGAGAGAGAGAGAGAGGAAAGAAGAAAGAATATTCTTGAAAGGTTAACTGCAAAATCAGTGTACATCCCCCAAAAAAGGAAAAATGAAGTTTCTGTTTTATTATGTAATAATTAAATAAATAATACACAAATTGTTCTTTACAAAACTGACATGTTAAAGAATCATGAATAAGAACAGGTATCTCAATTTAAAGCAAAAAATCATGATTTCCATTTAATCAAGAATCATGGCTTGCTGGGAGATGGGAGTGAACAGAGTACCTGTTATAGTCGAACCAGGCAGCGTAGCTGGGGATAATGATATGGTGAGTCTGCTCAGTCACATTATCTTCATGCAGATCTGACCCTTTCACTGGCTCTCCCTTCACACTAGGGGAACCCTCCTCTTCCTCCTATGTACATGCAAATGATGTACACGTAAGAGAAAAGGGTTAGAACCACTGACTGCCCACATGGTTAGAAAACAGTATTAGAGAGATCTTATTTTGAGGCACACTTTTAGTTTTTCCAGTCTGCTATTCTGAGTCACCCAAGACCACACGCCTGTCAATGGAAAACCAGCAGTCATAGACTGCTTCATACTTCTTCTGAAGATTTTTAATGCAGCTCTAATTATTTACACATGATTTACACGTTGGTTGCTCCTGAAGGCTTAATAAACTGAGATGTGTTAAAAAGAGTACAGTGGTACCCCGCTTAATGAACGTTATGCAGAACGAACGTTCTGCATAACGAACGCCGCCTCGGACGTGCGCGTGACTCGCAGAACGAACGCGTTTCACACAAAAAATCGAGTTTTACGTTAAAAAAATGACTGAATCCGGCCAGATGTGTGAAGACAAAGCATCATGTTGTGTTGTTTCTCCCTATTAGTGTCATTTTTTTCCTGTTTTGATGTGTTTTTGGTGTCTGTGTGTTTACTGGTGGTTAAAATTGAAGGTATTCTCGTTGCAAGACAAGAAAACCCCAAGAAAAAACCTAACATCATTCTCTGCTTTGTTGAATGTTTTACTAGTCCCCCCCCCCATTAACAGTGCTGTGTCTTCATTTTTTAGTAATTTTTTCAGTTTTTCGCGGCGACCTGGAACGGATTACACGATATCCCATAGAAGTCTACGGGAAATTGTGTTTCGCACAACGAACTCCCCGCATAACGAACGCTGCGCTGGGTACCACTGTATGTGAATTACTAAAACTGGTTAATGTAAAGGACTGTTATCAATAAAGAGTGTAGAGGCTTTTTCTATACATGTTAATGTAAGAGTACAGAGCATATCACTGTGTTAGAAGTTGCAAATTGTCATAACTGTAAAAAACTTTAAAAATCTGTGATTAAGAATATGGTAAGCAATTTTTTGAGATTGGTCACTTCAAGTTCTGAAGGGCCAGTGTGATGCTATAGACACATTTTTGTTGTATTGCATTCTTAACTAATAGATTAAGTTGTGCAAAAACACTGGTAATACCTTTCCCACAGTTTCCATAGATTCATCCTCCTGTTCATCTGCAGAAAATAAAAAAGAGAAAGGACATTAGTTGTAGCTGCAGGAAAACAGTAATTCTTCTATCTGGTCTGGTATCAGTACACAGCTATTAGGCACACCGCTACCAAACACAGTGGCATATATACTAATAAAACTACTGACCCACGTCAGTCCCACCCTTCACTGGAGTTGAGTCTGAATCCTTCTTGGTCACTATATACACACACACACACATATAAAAGAACTTGTTTAAAACATAATCTGTAGTCTAACATGTATGTGTAGAAGACACATGATTAAAATTAGGGCTGTCATGTTAACTTGATTAAAATGATTATTTGATTTTAAAAAAAAAGTATGTTTGCCTGTATATGAAGTAAAATTAAATGTTTTCTGTTAGAGATTGTGTGTATATAAAATAAACACTAAGTGATGCATATGAAGTAAAAGGTTTAACTAAGTCTAGGCTGAACAGCTCAACAAACAACAAACAAGCTAAAAGACCACTCCAATAATTAAGGAAACCTACAAAGTAAAGAGTGATACAAAGTAAACAGTATGTCACCTGAGTGTCTGTTACAAGCTTCAAATATCCATGTTTAAACAGAGCTACTACACCCAAACCCAAACAAAGCTATTAAACCCATGAGTAGTACTGAACTGTGCACGCCACCATGTTATTTTCAGTCATTTTTACTGACTGACCTTTAGAAAGACAAAACAGAAGATTACTCAATTCATCGTCACTCA
Organism: Brycinus macrolepidotus; assembly: GCA_037974445.1. Taxonomy (NCBI): domain Eukaryota; kingdom Metazoa; phylum Chordata; class Actinopteri; order Characiformes; family Alestidae; genus Brycinus; species Brycinus macrolepidotus. The sequence goes on along the minus strand of JBBPCZ010000115.1, from coordinate 16,901,308 downwards.
ATTACTTATAAAATTGACAGTGACAGCCCTAATTACAATAAGTTAACTAGTGTGTGTGTGCTATTATATAATTGAACACTAAATCGAATCAGTAACGTGACATGGCTAAAATTTGGTCTGCATTATTTTGGCCAAAACAATACACTTTTGTTGGATTGCAATATTTTGATTAATCCAATATGATACATTCCTCCGGACTGCTAGGTGGTCAAAACAATCACAGTAGACAGTAAAACAGTAGGATTGTGCAAAAGACAAAACCATGATAATGTTAAAAAAGTACTATGCAGCCCTGGAGTATGTATGTGCTGCCTATCTGTTTTTTTATTGTGTACAGGTGTTACCTGTTTTATTCAGTGAGCCTTCCTCTGTTGCAGGAACAGGTGAGGGCTCATCCAGGTCTTTACTTAGATCCTCCTGCTCCTCCTCCCGCTGACCACGCTTCGATTTTGTGTAGGGCGTAGTGGGCCTTCCAAAAAAATGCACACATGCACACACACCCACACACACACACACACATACACACACACACACACACACACACAAGATAAAGTCAGAAGCCTATTCATCACCTTCATGAGTTTATGTAGTAAAATCTTTCAGGTCTCTCTCTTACCCTTTCTTGGTGTTTTTCTTCTTGTTCTCCTGTGGGGGAGGAGTGGGAGATGGAGAGGGGGAGCGCTTTCTTTTCTTGGCATTGCCCGGTTTTTTATCTCTCCTCTCGTCTGGAGCGCTCACTTCATCTGTCAGAGTCTTGGCTGAAATCCTCTTCCTCCTTGTGCCTCCTTCACCAACCTCATAGTCTTCCTCATTCATCCATTCATTATACTGGTCTAAATCCAGAATCCACTTAGCGTGAACCTACACACACATGAACACACGCAGATGTAAGTGATGAAACAGATTTGTGAACAGTTGATTAACAAACCAAATTAGAGATTTAGAAACACAGAGACTACAAAAATGAAAACAAGAACTTTGCAGACTTTAAAGAGAAATGAAGAGGTGAAAGAGAGATGCTATCCCTACGCTCTATTTTGGAAGTCTATTGTGTAGGGAAAATGTTATTTCATTTAATTTCTTATGTTACTTATGTTAAGTACAATAACTGAAATATAATTATCTTTGTAGTATTTTATTTAGGAGTGTGTTTTGAACAAAGCCAGTCTGTTTTGTTGAAAGCATCTGATCACAGAGGCCAAGAAAAGGAAAGGGAGGAGAGCAGGGCTTTCAAGGTCACTGCTAGCAGGCGCAAAATCTTTGCAGTCAAGAAACAATAACTTCAAGCTTCAAAAGCTTCTTGATATATTAATAGATATTCTGTTAAAGGCATACAATAACAGGTGTTCACCATTTTGACCTCAGTGTCTTTAAAGGAAATGAACTCCCTGAGGAGTGGTGTGGTTGCCTGACATCACTTTAATTAAGCTTAGAGGTCCATATTTGGTCAGAAATAAAACATGATGGTCAAGGTGAGGAACTGAGCGGTTACACCAATCACCCACACCCCCAGTAATAAAAATTAATCTCTGACCAAACAAGTTAAACCTCTGCTCTTTAGTCAATAAATGTTTGAACCTGTGGTAGAAAAAGAAATTTCCACCACTGTCCAAACACATGGCAGAGAGCAATGAAAGCACTTTTACAATCTCACATTAATGGTATGTAATTTTGCAAGTTTTTGAAATAGAATAAAGCTACTGTAAGTTATTATATAAACATATTCACTCGTTCTACATAATAATGACAATTCTAATTGCACAGTACCTAATGTTATAATTATTCTTGCAAGTTAATCAAATGATCAGCCTAAATGCAACCTCTAAATATTTTTATGGTTATATCTTAAATCTTTGGGATTTTTTGTTGCTGATTTCTCAAAAAACTTTGTGAAATAAATATAAAACAACAACTTTGATGAATTGTTGAAAAACAACAAAAAGTTTTTATTTGGAACATCCTGACAAATTGAGGTACTGAGTTACAAAACAGCCTAATCCTGTTTATTTCCATGCGTCTATCTTAAACTTGTCTATAATTCTGGGCTACCCTAAGAGAAGTTAAAAAAAAAAAAAGCGAGAGAGAGAAAGAATTCAGACCTTCCTGGGTTTCTCTGGACTAGGTGGATCCTCCACTACTGCCTCAACCTCACTTGCTGAGATCCATGTGTCATAACTACACAATAAGACATAACACAAAATACCAATCAGCCATTAGTCATGATGCATGTATGTGTGCATACATGCATGTGAGTTTGTGTGTAGCATTACCTGTCAGGCCAGTAGCCCCAGTGTAGCAGCATCTGTTTATCTCTCTTCATAACAGGACGTACCCACTCCTCTGCACACACACAAACACTTACATCAAATCTTTAACACTGACAGGCCCAGTGATTCCGCAGTGTTTCAAAGGGCTGGGTATTTAAACCTGATACACTTAATGAATTGCTATGATGACGTGTGGACTCCCACCGACAACTGGACTGTGGTGAACTAAATCACAGAGCATGAAAACCAAAACCAGTCAAACTGAGATTAAAATCCATAAACAACTTCGCTTTATGATTCGCTGAATTTCATTTTGATGCTGGATGTCCAGGAAACAATACAGTTTAATTTATAAACAACATAGTAACACAAAAAAATGGACGGATAAAGCCATGACCTCCAATTACAGTAAAAATATGTTTATTTTTCAGCCCAATGATTGTTGCATTTTAAAAAGGGTATTGTAAAAAAAGATTGCTTAGAAATCTGTATAAAAACACTGAGATTGAGATTGGTGTTTTTTTTAATACCAAGCCCAAGTTCTTCAGCTCTAACTGACTCACCGTCCTCCAGACTGGCAGGAATGGGCACTACAACATGAGAACTGGACTGTTTATCCTCAGTTACTGACCCCTAAAACACATACAATGCATAATTACACCAACAGAAACACATTCAGACATAACAAAAACACTCTCTCTCTCTCTCTCTCTCCCCGCCTTACACACATATACACACAAGCACACACTTACACACACTGTTGTAATAGTACCTGGTGTCGTTTAATGATGTCCTTCAGTTTTCCTAGCAGCTTTGGCTCAATCTCTGAGCTCAGGTAGATGACAGGCCGAGACAAACAGTTATTCTACAAACAGCAGACATAAGAGTGCATTACTTCTTCACCTCTCACTTCTTACACACGCATACACACACACTTATATATACATATATATATACACATATTTCCACACATATTCTATATATACATAAAAAGTTACTCTTTGTGTTGGAGTGACATGCCATGAGTATAAAACCAATAAACTGAATTTGGCTGTTTGTCTTCATTGTTTGCCTTTTTAATGTCTTACCTAACTTATCTTCCTTCAGTCTTTCAGAAAAAAAAACCAAACAGATTTATTGTCTCGAAAAGCTAACTTGAATGTGACAGCGAAAATCAATAAGTTCATTTGATGATACATAATTTATCCAGGTAACTAGCAAAAAAATCAAAGATTATAATATTACTTCCACTTCAAGTACCAGGGCTTGTCACACTCTCAGTCTCAATGCATGACTACCACTAATGTCACTTAAGTGTTGTGCTTGAGTTTGTGTACTTCTAAAATTGAACATCACGATTTCATTTTTCCTGCAAATGTATTTCTGTTTCAAATATAACGCTTATTGGCCTTTTTAATTACTACTGTTTGGTATCAGTACTGACCCTGAAAAGTCAACCCCTAGTTAGAATCTTACCTAAGAAAGAAAAAAGAAAGTGTGAAAGAAAGAAAAACAGTGAGAAAGACAAATAAGAGAGACTTTCAAGGAGACATTTCTAGGTAAGAAAATGGAATAAATAAAAAACATGAGAAAGAGAGAAAGAGAGAAAAGGAGGAAGATTAAAGAACTAGTCTGAATCTTACCCAAGAAAGAAAGAAAAAAAGAAATGAATGAGAGAGAGAGAGAGAAACAGAGAGACAGATTCTTACCTGTACCAAAGACTTCTCTATGGTCATAAACATCTCAACATTCCGGTCCATTCTAGAAGGATTCTGGAAGTCAAACCTCCTCCTGAGATATAGTGTGATACAATATTAATCATAAAAAACGTTTCTAGCTCCTTGTTGATTCCATGATCATTACCACTGCAGAACTGTATGTTACAGACAGAGAGAACCATCTCACCATCCCTGGTCACTCTTAAACTTGTAGGCAGCAGCGAGTATGTGACACAGAGCTCCTCCAGCTTTGAAATCCAGAAAACTCTTCATCTGAACCGACAGAAGGACAGGTGACAGTTAGAGCCCCTCTTTTCTACACTACACTGGTGACATACTCAGTGTAGATGTATGACGTAAGCATGTCTACCTGTAAAAAGACTGATCGTGATGGTAGTTTGGGGGGGTTGTATGAGTATTTGTGTATGTGTGTGTGTGTGTGTGTGTGTGTGTGTGTGTGTGTGTATGTGTACCGGTAGCTTTGTGAGAGGAGGGTTGCTGACATGTCGACCAAAAACTTCCTCTTGAAACTGCAGCAGCTGAACAACCAGACTTGACAAAGACTTGTTGGTGGGGGGCTCAGCTTGAATGTACTATGCATACAAACACACACACACAAAAATTACAATTAATTATCATAATAACTAGAGAGAGTTGGAAAAAAATACTGTTAATAATAACCCATGCTTGTGCTGGAACCTTAGACACAAGAGAGGGGCAAAGTGAATCGAACCTTAATTTATGATACAAAGAAACTGAAAATTTAAAAAAATGCTTTCAAGCTCAGCAAAAAACTCCAGCCATTGCTGTAGAAAAAATTGCCGGCCAGCTGACTGTGCCTTCATTACCAATTTTGTGTCACGTTTAGTTTTTAATATTTGCTATCTTGCTTACTTGTGCCTTTACATCTGTCATGTTAATAGAACACCACTGAAAACGAGAGCCTCTGTGAATAATTAAATAAACTGAATGAACCTCAGTCACTCTGAGCAGATATCTGTATTATCTTTTTGGATATTCTACATCTCCTGCATTCATTTAAACAGCCTGGTTAAAAAATGGTACTGCCACTTTGAGTGAACTCATTCCGGAAGGCAAAAACATTTGCAAAGGGCAAAGCCTTCAGACTGTTAAGTGGCTTCTAAAAATTGAGCGTTTAAGATGGTCTCACTCTTTTTTCCTTATGCTGTTACCTGCATGAGTCTATCAGTCTTATTAAACAGTCATTACTGGTTATTACCAGGTTATAGCTGTACACAGCTGGCAACTCCAGATAGGTTCTGCTGTGGTATGAATATATGTCAAGTGAACAAAGTCATTGCAGAACACTGTATTCATCTCTATTCAGACCTCTTCGCTTTGCAATTTTAAATACCAGTGTGTGTGTGTGTGTGTGAGATAGAGAGAGAGAGGGAGAGTAAGAAAGAGAGAGAGAGAGAGAGAGTGTGTGTGTGAGAGAGAGAGAGAGAGAGAGAGTGTGTGTGTGTGAGAGGGAGTGAGTGTGAGTGTGTTTTATCTAAATGTGGCTGCTGCACTCAGTCAGAGGTGTTTCCCTCACGGCTGCACGGCTCGATGCTCGATTTCTTCCTTTCCTCACAGGTTAAAATCACACTTTCAGACCCCACACCGAAGCGGTGAATAAGAGGGGAGGGGCAGACTGGCCACAAAATCACAAGACGTTGTCTGTTCACCTACTATAATTCGTTGAAAACGATAGGGGCTTTCATTTATTTGTCGTCTTGAAAAAGTCATCAGGCTGCAGTGTGAGGCACAGCGGCCGGGCTGCACATCTGGACTGTGTGAAGCAGAGGTAGTCGCTGCAGTGCCGTTAGCCAGCTAGCATTAGACCCTCGTCAGATAAAGAAAAAACGGTGCCCAGCCCCTTCAAGAAATCGCATTAAACATGGCTGATGGAGTATGAAGAAAATATGGAAACACTCTGAATGAGCTGAATGAGCGCTGCTGGGTTTTTCTCGGGCAGTGTGTCTGTTTCTCTAAGCATCTTCTATTGTTTTCATTTCTCCTCAGTGGATTTAAACAGCTGGATTTCTCTCTCCATCCCTCCCTCCTCTCTCTCTCTGCCTCTCTTGTACAACAGCTTTCTGCCTCTTCTCATCCTTACGAGCTACTTTACCACGACTAAATCCCGACTCTCCCCTCAGCTTCAGATGTGTGTAAAGCGAGCGGTACCTTCTTATAATTTTTGCCCAGCCAGACTCGAACATTGTCGAACTGAGAAACGGTATCAGACGCTTCGAAATATTTTACATTCGGGCCGCCGTCTTTCTTCCGTACCGCCATCTTTGTCTACAGCCAAAATTTTGGACACGAACGGAGCGCCTCTTGCTGGACGAGTTATAATATTTCCCTCCGTTATTCAGAGAGTCCCTGCTCACACTCGAGTGAAACTGCGTCCATTTTGGCTCACCGCTAGAACCTCCTGCTGCCATGGAAACCGTGTTTACGGTAGAGCCAACATGGCCGACCATGGAGCTCAGTGACCTGTGAATACCACCGCTCCCCAGAAGGTTAAATAAATAAATAAATAAATAAAAATAAAAAGCAAATAAATAAATACTTGCTCTAACGTGTCGTCATATTCGTTCATAACTGTGGCACTGAGAAATGCCACGTAATTTCGTAACCGTGACGCTATAACTGTTTTTATTATTATTTAGTCCTCAAAATAAGAAAAGACTGCCCTTGTGAGGGCTGAGCAGACCTGTCTTTAAGGCTAATAAAATTAATTAATCAATACCTGATTAATTAATTAATTAATTAATTAATTAATTAATACTTGCTATAACGTGTCGTCATATTTTTTAATACCGTGGCAATGGGACATGCCACATAAATTCACAACTGTGACGCTATAGCTGATTTTTTTTTAGTTAGTCCTCAAAATAAGAAACGACTGCACTCGTGAGCCCTGAGCAGACCTGTCTTTAAGGCTAAATAAATAAAAAATAAGTAAGTTAGTACGTAAATAATAAATTAATAAATACTAGCTCTTAACTGTCGTCATATTGTCTTTATAACCGTGGCACTGGGACACGTACGCCACGTAATTTGACGCTATAACTGTTTTTTTATCGGTTAGTCCTGGAAATAAGAAACGACTGCACTTGTGAGCCCTGAGCAGATCTGTCTTTAAGCCTAAAGGAAAAAATAAAAAATGTTAAAGTATAAAAAATTAATAACTTTTTGCTGTAAAGCGTCATATTTGTACATAACCGTGACACTTGGACATGCCACGTAATTTCATAACCATAACTATTTTTTTTTTCATCGGTAAGTCCCCAAAATAAGAAACGACTGCACTTGCCTTGAGCAGACCTGTCTTTAAGGCTTACTTAAACAAGCAAACAAATAAATAAATAAATACTTGTGAAGTGTCGTCATATTTTTTATAACCGTGGCACTGGAACATGCCACGTAGTTTCACGTAATTTGACGCTATACCTGATTTTTTTTATCGGTTAGTCCTCAAAATAAACGACTGCACTTGTGAGCCCTGAGCAGACCTATCTTTAAAGCTTATTCATGGGATCTTTATGTAACGGATCAAAATGATCTGAAGGCACACTGAGGGACTGAGGCCCGTCTAGAAGTTTCAGTTTTTTAAAGTAAGTCACCGTCAGGGGGCAACATCTGACAACAGATGACCACGTGTGTCCTGAAGCACTGCAGCTTTATCCAGTGGTTCTTTCAAATCAATTTTAGGCCCTCACCAAAGTAAGGTCTAAACCTAAACTCAAACGATTCTATTTGTGAATCCCCACTGACAGTTTAGTCAACACCTGTAATGTTTATTTGGATATTTTTTTCTATGTATTTTTATTGCTTAGTCTCACTACATGTTGTACTTGTATAACTGTGCATGTGACAAATAAAGAATCTTGAATCTCTTGAATCTCTTGAATCTTGTAAATGCCCTAAAATAGGGAAACAAGTCTGTCTGTCAGTATTGATTCATGATCAACTAATCAGGTTAGTCTGTTTAATTAATGGTTTTATCAAAGTTTGATTTAGCATAATTATGTGATGTAGACACCATAGCTTAAAAAAGATTTTTGGGACATTTGTCTTGATTGCCTCATGCTCCTGTCCTACTGCTGTTGAACACAGCGAACCGTGTTATATTGCTCCACATGAGATTTCCTCCAGGATACTGGAAGCAGACTAAGGCATCACAGTGTAGACTAATGAGCTATAATGTCTGAATTCAGGGACTTATGGTTAAACCCACTGCATTTATTTGCTTTTCTTAAATACTGGTCACAAAAGGGCAAATGTCTCATTTTTTACCAGCAGAAACTGACATCTATGCTTTTTGATGTTCTCTCATATCTTTCACATTTCCCATAAAAAAGTGTGTATTGTTCTTTCTGTCTAGATTTTGGTCAATTGATAATGAGGGCAAGCCTCTATGTAGACTGGCCCACAGTTTCCTCTTCTCTTTTCCAGGGCTTGTTTATGACACAGTTGTCTTCTTTTGTGCTGGTGTGTGTTTGTTTCTGTCTCGCCAACAGCAGCACTTTGACCTTTTCGTTATCTACCCTCAAATGATACTCGCAACCATTCCCCCTCATTACCAAGGATACAAGGATAAGTATGTGTGTGTGTGTGTGTGTGCGCGTGTGTGCGTGTGTGTGTGCGAGTGTGAGTGTGTGTGTGTGTGTGTGTGTGTGTGTGTGTGTGTGGTGTGCACGTACGTGTTTTTGTATATCTAGGAGATGGGGAGTGAATAATGATCAATACTGTCAGTGGCTCAGTGCCTAATTAGCATGTGTGTGTGTGTGTGTTTGAGAGAGAGAAAGAGAGAGAGAAGAGAGACTAAGAAAGACCTATTTTATTGTCTTTATGTTTCATATTAATAGAATTTTGGGTCAAATTCATCTTTTGCTTTGGAGGGCTTACACCTATGTGAGATTTTTATAAATATATGTGTGGGTATGCATGTGGTGTGTGTGTGTGTGTGTGTGTGTGTGCACGCACGGCTTGTATTGATTATTGTAATGTGTGTAAGCTTGTCGGAATGTGTGTGAGGACCTTTCTTTCTGGCCTTCAGCAGAAAGATTACTAATGGGACCAAAACACACACACACATGCACACACACATGCACACACACGCACACACACTCTGAAATAAACTTTTATGCGTAAGGCTTAATTGACTAAATGTAGCTACAGTTTATTATCAGACTACATACTGTCCTCTGAATTGGCTCCAAATGAAAAAAAAGTCCAGTTCAATATACAGTGCACATTTTGAGCTTTTGGGACCATTTTTTGCACGTATCATATATAGATCCTTACAGAAGTGTAAACAGTCTTTAATTAGACATTGCAGTTGCTTGCCCTCTTCCTTTGAAAGCCATTTCTCTTCCTTTGAAGAGCTCCATTTTATGCACAATAGTTCTCCTATATGTGGGAGAGATCTCTGTTTGTGCGTTATATAAAAATGCATAAATGCATTGTGATGTGCCAATCTGTTTAATCTGTTTAATCATGATAATGAGTTTGATCCCTGTGATGCCACAGCCATCCGTGGCCAGGGGTCATATGATGCATCTGTCTGGCTAGCATCACGCTGAGTGATAGGGGAGAGGGAGGGTCATCCTACCCACCCTGAGAGAGTGAGGCCGAGGCTCTCTTGGACCCTTGGCCACGGATGGCTGTGGCATCACCGGGGATTACATTTATGATCTTCCAATGATAGGGCCAACAATTGGACAGATGCATCATATGAGCCCCTTTATTAAATATTACTATAAACTACTAAATTGTAGCAGCAGCTTAAAGAGATGCAGCAGCTGAACTCAGAGGAAGCCTGTATTAGCCTTCACCCTGGGATGGTATCATGGGATTCCAATCTAGTGGGTGGAATTGAAGATGACTAAATTGAGATAAAAATTTACTGGTTAAAATACTCTTTTAAATACTCTTTTTATACTGCACATTCTGTAAAAACTCGACATTCTCTGAAATGTTCGCTGCTACAAACTGCACAATTATATTTATTGCTGTTACAATTATATTTATTGCTGTTCAAAATTGCACAAT
>JBBPCZ010000115.1:16888227-16891157 GCA_037974445.1 Brycinus macrolepidotus | reverse complement strand
TTTGTCCTGTTTGCACTTGTGTTCTGTTCTGTGCTGCTCTGTTCTGCTCTTGTGTTGCACCATGGTCCTGGAGGAACATTGTTTCGTTTTTACCGTGTACTGAACTTGAACTTGAAATAAATATTCACACGACATTAAATTAATTTCCAAACATGAAAACTAAGAGGAAGTTTGGTATATTGTTTTTGAATGTCTATATTCTTCTATAATTATGCTGTTCATGAAAGATCATTTGTAATTAAAAAAGTAACAACATGCCAAGTGCCTTCATACATAGGCTTTGAAAGTTATTTTTATTCTCATATACTCTTCGGTATGGTAGAATAAATGTCTATAATAAAGAACTGGGATTGCAAGGCATTGCGACAACAATCAGTCCATTACTAGTTACACTTTAAAAGCTCAATTCACATTCTTTATATTGGTATATTAATCACACAGTGTAACAACAGAGATGCATACTGAAGGTTTTATGTTACAGATTAATTGGGGCACAGTCTCTCTCACACATACTTATTAACGTGTAATGTACAGTTGATACTCTATATAGTCTATTCTTGTGATATAGTACACCAGAGTACTGCCATAGTTTATAGTTCAACATTACACCTGTTGGTTCATTGGTTACTGTATAAAGCAAGGTTAATATAATGTACACATTAATAAGACATCTGGAAACAATTTAGTGTATGTTCATGCTATAAAATGCATACAATTATGAACAACTCTTACAATACAGGTGTATATTAAATATGAGCTTCCATGTTTGTAACTGTGCCTAATAGCAGACTAACATGATGTGTCTGTTACATTATAATTTAATGCGAGATGAGGCTTAATCGGTGTCTTGTAAGGCAAAAATCATAACTGATCCAGAAAAGTAAACAAGATATGCTCTAACGACTTTTTTTACCTACCACTAAGAAATCATTGTCTTCGAAAGAAAGAAATTGGAGTAAAACACAGTAAATCATGCTCAACATTCAGGGAACAAAGGACTGACAATTGTTGTTCTTTTGCTTTTATATAGGCAGGACATCTCACCAGACAGGCAATCTAACCAGAATCTCACATTAACAATTTAATAAAAAATGAAAAAAACTGCTCAGTGTTTAGTTTGTGTGAAGTATAGGATATGGGCCTGTAGGCCACATAGAGAAACAGGTCCTATCAAAGAATTAAGGACGTAAAAAAACAGCTTGATAGATAAGTCGATAGCATTAAAGGAATTATTCAGTGAACTATCACCCATACGCATATTTCCGTTTACCCCAAATGAAGTCAACCCACTACTAGAAATCAGTAGTCACCCTAATAGCCCTGTAAATTAATTTCTCTCGACCTGCTCAAAACACATATAGCTCTTTGTTAAGGCCACATAGTTTATTTGCAGTCGTCTCAGGCAATATCACCACTTATGTCACTATTATGTGCAATAACAGACTAGGTACAGAGCACAACTCCAAACCACTATTTGTGTTAATTAGAAGACTACTTCATTTTATTTGTTTGTCCATAATATTTACATACATTTCCCTTACTGACATGATAGCACGGTGTATGTAGTACAGAATATTTTCTGGAGAGTTTCATTTTGACTTTCGTTTCAATTTCCTCTGTGATCAATAGTTTTCTGATTCTGATAGCCTTGGTCAGTGTGGTTTAGGGCTCACTTCTCTAATTGATGCCTGATTTGTGAATGAGAGCTGTGTTAATGTTTTTTAAAAGGAAAACTTTTGTTTCTTTTTATAGCTCACAGTAAGTCATACAGTGTCCAAGTCTGCTTCACCTTAATGAAGGGTTTGAGCAGGTTTTTGTGTATTTTACAGAAACAATTTGGGCTATGTGGGTCACAACTGAGTTCCAGTGTTTGTCAGCAACATTAGCTTCACAGCTGTAGGACTAGACTAAAGAAACATTTGGACACTGCAGGCGCCTTCGATGATCGACTTCATCTGTGTTAGAGTAAAGGTTAGTGATTTTTTTCCACCAAACTAATCCTTTAAAGGAATACTTCACTGTTTTTAAGCTAATTTCTGACTTGAAAAACACTTATAATATAAGCCAGAGGACACATGCTTAAGTTTAGCACACTAAAGTGTGTTTTCCAGTTCTTTTACTAAGTACACTAAAATTGTCTGTGGACTGTGTGCTATACACTGCTGAAACTCAGCCCGTCTATGTCTGCAAAGAACTGAGGAGACCTGTGTATGTGTGTGTGTGGACTGAGGCATTTTCTTTGAGTGGAATTAATGACATTGTGTCAATACTTTCACTCTACAACCTCATTAACAATGTGATTAACACAAATGCCTTCAGGGCAGTGTGTGTATGGGTATGTGTGTATGTAGCTGTATGTGCGTATACACGTGTGTGTGTGTGGCTGATCCTTGCGTTCCTCTGGGTCTTGCCACAGACTTTCAGAACAAATCAGAACAAATTTATACAGATGTGTGCACTCACAAATATCATGGTGATGGCATTATGTATGAAATCAGATCAATTTCTTCATTAAGTTTCACTTGCAGTTGCATTCGCAATTCATAATTCATACAGGAGAAATGTGTGTGTGCATGTGTGTGTATGTGTGTTAGTCAGGGTAGATGAGAAATCCGCTGAAGGTGCTGTATTTGTTGGTGTTTCCTCCATGCACCTTTCCACCATCCAGCTGCACACACACCTCATCCCCCACATCTAAATGCAGGATCACACTGTTGGAGGCGTAGTCGTAATTCTGATCCGCATCTTGTGCAATGGCACTCGCCCTCACCTAAAACACACAAAATGAAGTTTTGAATAGTTAAAATGCACACAACATACACAAAAATCACATGGAGGGCTGCTGTGACTCATCTGTATTTATTCATATTCATATTCATGGGCAGTTCTCAAACATTTATAGTTTTAAGCCATCTTTATAGATATTCAGT
>JBBPCZ010000115.1:16863227-16885727 GCA_037974445.1 Brycinus macrolepidotus | reverse complement strand
GCAGTGTTAGTCTTGGCTGGTTCAGAATAATTGAATGAATCTGCCACTCCTATCAACTTTTCTTGGTTTAGCTTGATTTGTAGCCCAATGACCCATTAAATACACATGGAAGAGCTGAATGGTATGTACAGTTCGGTGCAAAAGTCTTAGGCACCTATCCAAATTGTTTAAAGCCATTTTCTCAGCGTGATATGTATTTCTGCTAGCAAAGGTAACTTTTGAATAAATGCAAACAAACAAGAAAGCAGTAAAATGTATCAAGATTTGTTTGTAAAAAAAAAGTAACTGACAGTAACTGTAACTGAAAGGTAGCTGGTAAAGAGAACACAGGTTTGGTTCTAGCCAAGTTTCTGATGGGAACTACAATTAATACTGGGCTTCCACAAGGAACACTATTGTAGGGTTTACAGATAATATTATTTTATATTCTTTTATTTTACATTGCTCTTGTGTCTCTGTGTCTTTGTGTGTTGTGGCAGTCATCACATAAGCAATTTCCTGCGGGATCAATAAAGTTTTTTGATTCTGATTCTGATTCTGATTACAGGAAATAGTGTCACCAGTTCGCCAACTCGTTAGGCCAACAGTGTTCTCTAGTTTTCATTCTCACAGCTTCATAGGTCTGTATTTTATTAGGAGATTGAAGATAAGGTAATATAAATTAGGAATTACATGAACATTGTAAAATGCATCATTACAATAAATCACACGCATCACTACATTTACAATAAGTTTTAAATAGACAGCAAATCCATTTAGTTTTTGCTTTTTTTTTGCTAGGAAGCAAACAAAATTATATTTCATACACTCAAAGTTTCTCTCTATATTGCAGATTTGTGACATTTGAAGAATTAAATGATATCCAGATGAACTAAAGCAAAGCTTTTAGGGATTTTTAAAGAACTTAAATAACCACACTAATATGACATCATTTTAAAGAAGTTATTTTCCCGGTTGAAATGATGTGTATATGTTGCCATGTATCAAAATCACACACCAGGTTTTTGTTCTATGTCACCATGCTTTAATGTCAAATAACAGAAAATTCTGCTCAGGCTGAAACTGTTAACTGTCTTTTAGAGTAGCTTGGGAGAAATAAGCCATGTTTGTTTAAAATAAAAAAAATGAACAATTATGCAAGTTTTGAGTTGCATGGTATTATTTGAAAAAAAAGGCATGTAATGTGTAAGTGATGTGTTTCTCTTGAATAATGTTTACATTTGTTACAGATAAATAAATAAATAAATAAATACACAGATACATACACACATACATAAATAAATAACTACAGACAGTTTGAACTGTAGTGAGTGCTGGTGGGCACAGCTCCTACAGTGCACTGTTGGTATGAGAAACATGGCAACTGGAAATGAAAGATGTACTCAGAAGAACGTGTGAACACGTGTAATGTTGTGAGCATCACAAATGGATTTTTAATGGTTTAACAACTGATTGCTACATTGGACTGTGTTTCTCTGACCAGTAAGAAGAGGAGTGACAAGTTTATCAGAGCTATAAAGCTTTTAGTTGCGTTAGGCTATTGTGGGAAACAGCCATAGTAATAAGATCTGTGCTGAAACCAGCAGACCTGTCCTGCAATTCCTCTCACATCGTCTCATTAATAATCTCTCTCTCTCTTTCTCTCCATCTCTCTCTGCCTCGCTCTCTCTCCCTCTCTCTCTCTCTTTTCCTGTCTCTCTCCCTCTGCCTCTTTCCCCCTTTCTCTCCCTCTCTCTTTCTCTCCAACTCTCTCTCCTTCTCTCCCTATCTCTCTCTCTCTCTCTCTCTCTCCACCCCGGGACCACGTTTCCATTTTTCCTCCCCCCGTGCTGAATGAAATGCAGGTCACGCGCGTGTCTCCCCTCTGCGCTCGCGCTGTCCGCTCTAAATCAGATTGATTAAGGGCGCGCGGTGGCGCCTCCCGCGGGACGGTGAGCGCGCGCCTCCGAGCTGCTGCTAATGGAGCCCGGTGACCAATAAGAGCAGCCCAAGACAATAAACGGAGAGCAGGAGCACGAGCAGAGCGGTCAAATGGAGTCATGAAGTAGGAACTGAGAGAGTATAGATGGACAGAGAGAGAGAGGGAAAGATGGAAAAAGAGAGAGAGGCAGATAGAGATGGAGAGAGAGAGGGAGAGAGAGAGAGAGAGATTGAGAAAAAGAGGGACAGAAAGAGGGAGAGAGAGAGAGAGAGGGAGAGAGAGAGAGAGACCCTACATAATAGAATTAGAAGCTTTGGAGCAGCCACACATGATCCTACAAGTCATCATTGCCCAATGGCAAACGTAAGCTAGAAGGGAACGATATAGTATATCGAGCTGTGGAGCAGTGGAATTGTGTTCTCTGAAGTGATGAGGCCACATCCTGTACCTCTGGGATGAGTTGGAGTAAATCTAGAACTAATCCTCCAACATCAGTACCTGACCTCACTAATGCTCTTGTGGCTGAATGCAATCAAATCCTCACAGCAATGTTGCAACATCTAGTGCCTAAAGCCTTGTTAGAAGCAGTGTTACTGCAGCAAATGGTTGTTACTGCAGCAAATTGTTAATACCCATGATTTTAAAAAAAACTTAAAAAAAAAAACTTAGATGAGCATGTGTCTACAAACATTTGGAGATAAAGTGTAGATAGAGATGGACTAAGAGATAGAGAGGAGGAGAGGGAGAGAAAGTAATTGCCAACTGTCTATAAAATGCACAGCACAGCAGTTTAATGGCTGTGCTTTTAAGGTTAAAGAAAATTATTGAATTATTTAAATCAATTATTTACATAATAAGTCTACAGTTACCTATCTAAAGTCTGTCACTTTTGTCATTGAAAATTCACAGCTGCACAGGTAGACTCATTTATTACTGCTTTCATGTCGCTGCTTAAAAAGTGACATCTCTGCATAACAAGTGACAAATCAGCATTCAAAGAAATCAGTGAACGGGCTGCATTTAACTTTCGTACATTTACGGATTGTATCTGCCACTGAAACTTAAGCAGGAAAGGCCATCATTCTACTATCTGACTTCCTGTACTGAGATTCACATTTCTCACTTGCTCTGCCCTCCATACAGCAAACTGAGGTTTGGCAAGCACACTACACTAAAGCAATAAGGGCAAGATGCCTCATGCAAAATTAGAATTCATACCCTATCTGTGAAAGATTAAAAAGGGTTATTTATAAATGGCTGTATTCATAAATCCTTTCCATTATATACAATTATTAGCAATAAATGTATATAGCTATTTGTTTAGAAAGTGGATGATGACTGATTAGTCTTTTGTTCACAGTTCACAGTAATAACTGTTTATTTTAAGGTAAAGGTTGGGTGAAATAATTGTCAATATTATCAATAATTACCAAGAAATCAGATGTTAGCAACATTTTGTGTCCTAATTATTAGGTGGGAACTGAACATGACTAAATTGGGGGGGAAAAAGAGTAAAGTAGAATGTTTTGGACTGTTTGAATGATATTTGTCATTATTTTAAACTTATGGTCAATGTTTGGCCCCTTGTACTGTTGTTATGCTGTTTTGTCAGTGTTTTTCGTCTGTACTCCCAGTCTCAAACAGCTTTTAAAGGCTATGTACTATACAATTTTATTTTTTCAAAAAAACTTTGATTACTGAATTAATTACCAAAATAATCAGTACATAGTATGTTGATTAGTTATAATCAATAGTGACATCAATAATGTATAATATGGACTCTGATAGTAGGGCTTAGAGCTTTAATCTATTCTAAACATCCCTGACATTTAAATATGTCAATCAGCTCATTCTATCTGTCAGTGGAAAGAGGGATAATGCCATATGGCCTCTTCAGACATATAGAAGCGTAGCGGACATTTAACCCATGAGTGAGGTGTGAATATCTATCAGTAAATGTCAAGTTAGTGATTTATGAATTCACATGTGATTCATTCATGTGTCATAACTCTGTGTTCAGCACAAGCCCACATCCCCGAGTAACATTTAAAAAGATAATTGGCAAGAGGATCCTCAGCTGGCCCTGATTGTGTGGCTGGAAGCGTTTCTTTATGGCAGACAGTTTGCGTGTCATTCTGAGCCACTGCCTCATTCAGAAAAGGCCAAGACTTGCTTTTACAAATAGATTTATAATTGTGTCTCGCCACGAGCAGAAAACAGAGATCATTTAGCCATTCTGACTTTGACACTGACAGACAGACCAGTTCCTTCTCTCTCTCTCACGAACGCACACACATACACACAGATTCCACTGCCATAGCTTTCTAAATATAAAGCTAAATGTTAGCTGATAAAACTTCACAGCTCTCAACCAGCAAAACAACTCAATTTAATGTTAATGCATACATGCTAATTTCAACTGATAGCAGGTGTATGTGTGTGTGTTCATTTGAGAAATAAAGCCCAGTGCAAGCTGATAAACATCCACCCTCTCTATATATCATAAAAAGAGAGAGACTGCAGTATGGAGAGAAAAAAAAGATGACAAAAAAGAAAGAGAGAGATGAAGATCAGTTTCATTATCCAGAAAAGACCTAATGTGTATCAACAAGGGAGAGAGTCTGCGTCTGTTACAAAGCACTGCAACTTCTGCTGCTTCAGAGAATTGGGAAAAAGGAATAAGGGCAAAGGGAAAGAGAGAGAGAGACAGCGAGAGAGAGAGAGAGAGAGAGAGAGAGAGAGAGAGAGATAAAGAACCTATGAGTTAACACTACATTCAAAGAACATACCATGGCGTTGTTGATTTACAAAGTAAAAATATGCTGACATTTACTGCAACTGTATTTTATGGTGATGCAACAAAGTCAGAACATGCTGACTGTGTTCTATTTGGTTCAGTGGAAATGAGTGACAGAATTGAGTTCAGTATCTAACTACTTATTTTCTGTTTTCTACTTAAGCTTTTTCACTCATTGCTCACTTTTGATGTCACAAAATCCAAATCCAAAGTTGCTCTTTATAGGAGCTGAGAACCTGAGGAAGTCCTCATGGAATTCACAGGAACGACAGAATGAAGAAAAACAATGAATCCAGTTTCTGCACTGAACTGAATCCTGCCAGTCTTCCTCTGAGGGTTAACCCTTAGCTCAAGCCAACAAATCTTTCTCTGTGTGGTGCTGAAGGCTAACTGGTAGTTCAGGTATCTGCTACTCAATTAGGAACCCTCTAATTGACTGCTGACTTTGGATAGTTTGAGTCTAATTTGATAAAAGAGGTTATACCGGAACATTTAACAGCAACCTCAACATTATATAGGCTATATAGGTTAAGACAGCATGTGTGTGTGAGAGAGAGACAGTGTGTGTGTTTGACAGGGGGTGTCCTTTATTGGGCCTCTTTGCAATCCCACGTTGACGTTAATCTCGGCGTTTGTATGAGTTCGACCTTTAGGCTGCTCTATTCAAAGGGCAATGAAAACATAGGAAATGAGAGAGAGCACAAAAAGAGAGGAGGAAAAGGATAACAAGGGGAGAAAGGTTGGAGAGGACGAAGAGCGGCAGTACAGAAGAAGCTAGGAAATTTGGGAGGGTGTATTTCTAAATCTGTTGTTGTTCACTATTACACCAACGGCAACACCAGTGCCATCAAGGTAATGCAGAATTCTATCATCAGCTAAATTAATGAATTAATCGGAGGATGTAAACTCATTAGCTGCAGTTTAATTGACAGGATGTTACTGCCAGTGCTAACACCTCTTCTGTATCGTGCCATAATTAGCTGTGTGGTACACGAACAGCTCCACTGAGACATCGCAAGAGCGAAAGAGAGAGAGGGAAAGAGAGAGCGAGAGGAAGGGGTGAGACCCGTACGAGAGAAGTTGCAGAGAGATAGAGAGAGATAGAGAGAGAGAGAGACAGACAGAATAAACACAGATGGAGGATACAGTGACTGAGCAAGAAAATACAGTAGAAGAGGAAGAAAGTTGAAGAAAGAAATGTCAGGAAAAGGACTTTAATCATGAAATTAATTACTTAGTTAAAAAGGTAGTTATGTCTGCCTGTGGGATGACAGTAATTTGTATACACTGAATATTTTTCCTTTCCTTGGAAGACAACCTTAATTTACACCTAAGTTGTTTTTGAGAAGTGTCACATCTTAATATTCTGAAATAAATAAATAAAAACATTATCTTCTGATACTAAAAAGCAGAAGAAAGTTGAAGATATGTTTCAAGTTTAGAGTGTTAAATATGGTCTGTATATATATATTCATCAGTATATGTATGTCATTGCTATCATGTCAAAAACACGTTTTT
Organism: Brycinus macrolepidotus; assembly: GCA_037974445.1. NCBI lineage: Eukaryota > Metazoa > Chordata > Actinopteri > Characiformes > Alestidae > Brycinus > Brycinus macrolepidotus. The sequence goes on along the minus strand of JBBPCZ010000115.1, from coordinate 16,879,491 downwards.
TTAATTTTATTTTTTAATACCATGTGGAAACCCCAGCTGCTCTTTTACACTGTTTGAATATTTTATGATTAATGGACCAATAGAACCTTACCTAGAATAAAATCTTCTACATTAACATGCATTAAGGCAAAGAACATTTTCCCCCTCTTCTAGAACGTTACCATTTTAGATGTTTTGTTCTGATGATACAAAGCTAATAACTGATCACAGTATCTCTACTCACACTGGATGAGGTGCATCATTATGATAATGTGGATTCTGTTCATAGTACCAGTTATAAAACTGCATGACCTCTCATAAGGTCAACAGACATTTACTCTCACTCAGTCCCCCACCCCCACCCTATCCCACCATTTCTGCTCATCTATCTTACTTACACTGATCTGATGGTGTCTGTGCCTCTGGCCTCGACGCAACTCTCTCTCTCGACCTCTCTGTCTGCTCTCTTCTGATTAGCCATCCATCTTCCTCTCCTCCGCTCATCTCTCCATCATCCCACACAAACCTTGCTCCTTCCCACTGTACACTAAAAACTGGGGTGGTCTCGTTGTTATTTCTGTGTCTTGATTCGAAATTGTCAAATTGGTCATAAATTGGTTTTAAACTGCAAAATCTTACACACATATTACATTCTCTCTCTCATACTGGACCTAAATGTCTTGTATTGTATGTATTATTTGAATGTGTATGTATGTATGTGTGTGTATGCATGCCAATCTGCAATGAGAGTGAATAGTGTATTAATACATTGCACCAAATGGGAAACACAATATATACTGATACAATCAAAATTTAAATTTTGACTATATCAAAGTACACATTTTGCTTCATGTTGTGCGGCCGTAGCTTGTCTCTGTGTGTGTGTGTGTGTGTGCGTGTGTGCGTATGTGTGTATCCTTGTGTGTATATACTTCTCTTCCTAAATGCAGGCCGTTTGAGAGGACTTTGAAAGGGGTGAAATTATTTAGCTAAACAGAAAGATAATTAATGAGGCCACAGATGGACATATAGTGGTTTATGTGTGTCTGTATGTATGTGTGTGTGTGTTTGTGTGTCACAGGTGGAAGAGGGGGGATCTCATCTTAAAGGCATTAATGATTTAACAGCAAAGGAAAGCACTAGAATGACAAAATGGCCTGTAATGTATGTGTGTGTGTGTGTATGTGTGTGTGTCAGAGTGAACTGTATATTCTGCAATAAAACAGTTTTGTTGTATGAGTGTCAAAGGAGCCATTCTGTTACTCCTCTAGGAAGGAGATTCAAAGAGAAAAATGGCAGAAGCTAAAAGGATTTCTAACAGAACACTGTATTATTAGTAAACTCTACACTGTAGAGAACTGCCATGTATTTTTAAGGTAGGGGACAGTGTAACTTGGACATTTTATCTGAACTAAATATGATCAAATACAACATGCGTTGAGACATTTCACCCTATTACAGTAGCCTCATCATCAGTGATTTTGACAACTAGATAGATATTTCTCAAGATTCACAATGAAGACTTTAGAGAAACTTAAAGTAAGCTTTTTTCATCATAAGTGTTTTTTATTTATTACTATGCTACGTGTATAAATACAGAAGTAACACCTAATATTATTCAGATCATCCTCTTGGTGGCTATAAACCATATAAGCACCTCAAGAGTTTACCAGACTGAAAACAGCCACCATGCAGCAGGGTTAGTTGTTCATGCAGTCTGTTACAATTAACCACTCATGTAGGGCAGGTTGTAATTTGCTTTCATGCTTTCAGTTTAGTTATTTACAAATAGAAACTTTTTAAATGTTCCTGTGCAGCAGAGATGTGTAGATTCTTCTCATTAAAAGGTAAATGTTGATCAATTATACACAAAATTATTTAGAAAAGTTAAATGTGTGAGGATGAGGCCCACTCTTCTCTAAATTACAGGTAGCAGATTTATTTCCATTTTGCAGTGTATTCTTTTAAAAATAAGAGTTTGAGATGATGGTAGGATGAAGTCTCCAGTGTCAAATAAACACTTACATTATTTAGTTGGACAGAGACCAGCACTGCACATTGACGCTTTAAGGCTGACACACAAAAACAGCCATTCATGCAACTGAATATGTTCTTCCCCCTTGGAATTTAAGTATTATATAAGTTTGAATATGTCATACATCAGTCATATTTGGTGAAACAAAACATCAAGTGCTTACAGATCTAACTGTGCTTTCAATAAATTTGTGTGCTCATGTCCAATAATAAAGAAAGCTTTGTGTCCCTTTTGAACACTAGACTATTCAGATTTTACCTGCTGATGCATTGTGGACTTGCACATGTAGTAAAAGGGGCTGGGAATTCTCAGAATAGAAGGCCAGTAAGCTGCTTGGCTGACTGGGGTGAATTAACATTTTGTTGTCCTAGAAAAATACAGTTTGGTTATTAGCAACTGAACGGAATAAAATCATCTGGGAAATGATTTAGCTGTGATGCTACAAGCTATGGTGAAGTGTCTGATATCTATATACTCCAGGTTCAAATGCCATTGCAGCACACTAAAGAAACTGTAAGTCAGCAGGTTTGAATATGACCTAGTCTTCCAATATATTCCAGCATGGCACCCATTAGTAAAACACCTGCTACCCAAAAGGATCCTACAATGGGTCAAGCTGGAAACCCCCCAAAATTGAGGACTTATCAGCAGTCTGAGTGCCTTCTTGAACTCTGGATTGATAAAACTGTCCAGCAGATGACAGGGAGTACCATTGAGATACCACGCTAACAGTGAGTTACCAGAAGTACAATTGAAACGATGTTCCATTGTTCTGGGAGAGTAAAATTTTTTTTTAATTCTATGCAAAAAATGCATTCTTGAATACTATTCTCTCCTAACTCCCTCCACCTTTTACAACTAATAACTGTCCAGTTAATTACACTGCAATAAGGGTTTATTGACATGCAATTCCAGAGAGTTCCAAGGGCCTTTAGCCTCTCTTCTCATCTCAGTCTGTGTGTTGCACTAAAGGACTCTGTGTGTGTGTGTGTGAGTCTGTGATAGAGGGTATGTGTAAACACACATTAACAAGGGAATTTTTCATATCTCTTTGGATAATCCCTGCTTTTCTCTTCTCTGTTCTGTGACTCAAATCAAAACTGAACGGTTGAGTTGAGAGCAACTGAGTCCCCGATCCGTGTCATGTTTCACCAGATGGAGACTTGTATTTTCTTCTGCTAGTTCTTTCACTCTTTTTACTTATTTGCTTATTCAAAAATCCTGGGGTCCTATGAGGACTGCCTCCAGCTGTTGCGTTTCGTTCCACTCCAGAGAGAGAGAGAAAGAGACAGAGAGAGAGAGTATGTATAATGGATATTCTTTTTATTAGATACTTAAACCCTAAGACCCTGCATGTGGGTCCAGACTTCAATAATAATAATAATAATAATGATAAAAATAATAGCAATAATAATAATAACAATAATAATAACACTTTGAATTTATATTGTGCCTTTCTCAAGGTTGTTTTACAGTAAAAAAGAGAGAAAGAAGAAAAAGAGAGAACGGTGCGTTTTGAGCCTTAAAGTACGAAAAGGAAGAGTAGGCACAGGGTTTCTAGGGAGAGACATTTCAAAGTCTCCTTACTGATGCCAAACTTGTGTTAGCGACCACCAGTCGACCTGTAAGTGGACCTGAGGATGTGAGAGGGTGTGTAGGGCTGCAGGAGGTCAGACATGATGGGGTAAGACCATGTAGTCCTTTAACTATAAAAAGAAGGACTTTCAGTTTAGTTCACTGGGTGACAGTAAGCCAGTGTAATTGATGGAATATGGTTGTATTGTGTGCAGAGCACTTGGTGTGAAAAAGAAGCAGCCGATTTTGTAATAAATTGTAGGCAATTTTAGGTTTAATCAGAAATGCATAAGTTTATGAAAGGATGAAAAAGGGTTTCAGCTTCTTTTAGGCTGAGTAGGGGTCGATTTCAGATTGCAAGTGTCTGTAGAGGTTTTAATAATGGAACCATGTATGTCAACTGAAAATTCAGGTGCTTCGTGGAGCAGAGCTATGGGAGAGATAAGGATTTTTTCCCCCAGATTTAAGTAGGGCTATCACTATTAATTATATTGATGATTAAGTAATCTAGCAGTTATTTTGATGATAACTGAATAATTATACACACACATACACAATTTATAACAGCAGACATTCTGTTTGAATTCATATGCATTCAATTTGTAACGTGCATTAGTGTCTTGCATCCTGTGAGTGTAGGTTTCCTCTATTTCAGTGATACACACAACAACTTGAGTGCGAACTGAATGCTGGAGAATGTTCAGCCTATTACACATCGTTTTACAATGACCTGCAGATACTCTGTCGGGCTACACAGTATATCGTCTGCTAATCGTTATCGCAATATTGGTCTCTGCATGACTGATATCGCAGAAGGCTGCAATATGCAAATGAGCCTCACAGTATTTCTGACGGTGCAACCAATCACAGCTCCAGCTGCGTTACTGGGTGTTCTGGGTCTGGGTCTTCAGGTAATCCAACAAAAGTCTAATTTTTAACCATTAAAGGGCTAAACTGCTATAGCCAGAATAAGGGCTAAACTGCTATAGCCAGAATAAGGAGATAGTTTTAAAGATGCTGGGTTTGTGACATCACAAAACTATGATTTGAAAATGGGCTGTTTTTGTAGCTTATTTTCCATATGTGGACTGTATGGATGGGGGAGTAAACATACCATTTGAAACAATACTTACAGACTTTAAGCCTTTTTTAATTCCAGAGAAGTGATGATATGGGCCCTTTAATATCGTGAATGACATTGCAATATTTAGCAGTAAAATCACAATACTTACATGTTGGCCATATTGTGCAGCTCCAATACCTGTTTATCATTCAAATTGCAAAGCAATTACTAAGTCAATTAAGTCAACATACATTTTTAATTGATTATCTTTTAAAATCCAGCTTAATTAAATCAGTTCAATTGAATGACAGTCCTAGATTTGATTTAAAAAGCTGAAGTTCATCCATAAGTTTAGATCATTTATACACGGTGATAATAAAGTAGGAGGGGGAGCTGTTTAAGATCAGTAAGATAACAGTAAAATAAATCTTCATATCACCTGCACAACTGTAGGAGCTCAGACGTATTATTTTTAAATTATTATAAATATGTGACTTAAACTTACATTTAAATGTTATAGTGGTTAAGAATAATTTATAGGACACTCTTAGCAAAAAGGATTCATTATAGTGCCAAAAGGGATCTATGAATTAACAAAAACAGAACGTCTTTTTTAATGGTATAGTTCCTGGATAATAAGCCTTAAGGTTAATAACTGAACGATAACCTGCATTTTATTATGAATTTTAATACCTTTAATGTACTTACCACAGACTCAGTTCAAATGTACGCAAAAAGCCCAGACACAAGCATCATCACACCACAATGCCTTTTAAAGCATTAAAATACGTCTAATCAACCCCCCCATCTATCATCTATCTCAGTAACTTCAGCAAAGCCTGGAACAATACGCTGAGAAAATGGCTGTTGAATTATTGAAAGGCTGCTTTACCAGATCGTATCTGAATGTTAAATCCATTTCGTAATATCATCTCAGTGAACAACAATTTGAAATTCATCCCATATTCACCCCATCAAACTTCAGTTAGAGCTGGCTCACCTCATTCTGTGTTCACATTCTGTTCTTCTACATTGTTTTTATACTTTTCTGTTGAAGTTCTACTGCTGTGCACTTAAATGCTATGGGTCTCTGCTCCAGGCTCCACCATAACACCGTTCTACCCAGTATTTTCCCATGACCTCTTGGTCCAGAGGCAAGTATCCTACCCACTAGGCCACCACCACCCCATTTACTTTCTAACACATTACATAAAAAATCTATGATGTAAACTTAAGCCATACAGAGACACACATATACCCAAACATGCTGTTTACTCCTACCTGTCCATTTTTCTTGAGGTCCGCCCACATGCTGGTTCCGTCCCCTCCCCTCATGAGGACATGGTAGGTGAAGTAGTAGATTCCAGGGAGCGGGCAGGTGAACTTGCCGGTGGTGGGCTCATAATAATTCCCCACGTTGGTCACCACGTCATCAAACTTGAGAATTTCACTGCCCTCATGCTGTTTGCGCAGACCAGCATAGAAGGCTATTTTGGGACTGTAGAATGAAGGAACATATCCTCCTGGACCTGGACCTGGGGGACCGGGAGGACCTGGTTTACCAGGCTCTCCGGGAGGCCCTCGTGGGCCTGGGGGCCCCGGGAGCCCTGGGTTACCGCGAAAACCAGACCTCCCTCCCCCTCTGCGTCCGGGGACATCTTGTGGAGGTGGGGAAACAGGCGTGAGTTCATTAGTGGGCGTGAGGGAGTCACACACCATCTTACAACTGCCCAGCATTTCATAATGTGTCCCTCCACCCCCTGCTCCACCCAACTTCGTGCTGTGAACCAACAGTGGGATAGCAACCAGCAGTATGAGCACCATGGCCACACCCACTGCAGCGCCAATGACACGCTTCCTGCGGCTGAGGCGGGAGGCCGCCAGAGAGAGGAAATCCTCCTCTCCTTTAGAGGTCACGGGGCCGGCCAGAATGAACTCTGGGAAAATGAGAGGACTAGGGTGAGAGAAAGGGGGAATTTGGGAGGATGCAAAAGTGAAGAAGGGGTAAAATGGTGGGAGGAAACTTCAGAACAATCCAAATTTTCTTCAAATATGTAGATAAATAAAATATCCTCAGTGAAACATCTGATGCTGTCCCATTTGATCCTCACAAATGTATTGTTCTTCTGAATGTCAAGGTTGTCTGTTTTGTGTTATGAACACCACATCTTTTCATCGATAAGACTCAAGCCCAAACTACATCACTATAACTCTCAGAGGCAGAAGGTGGTTGGATAAATTCACAACTGAAATGAGAAACATAAGGGTTTCTGTGCATCAGAATGTTTGTCCTTTAATAGCGATCCTGTCAAGGTGAGATGTGGAGGCGTATTTCTGAGTTATGTATGTCTATAGATGCAGAGAGTTGATAAATATGTAATTTTCCTTTATTTTTTCATTAAATTCCTCTGGTTCCCAGAAATGCTGTGTGTCTGGAGAATCCCTTGCAGAGCCCATGTCCACAACAGTCTTTACACTATTTTCTCAGTTTTTCCATTTCAGACTTTTTGTCCCAGCAAGTGTTTTTCTTAAGTCCGTTCAATAAATTTTCTTACTTTTTCATGCCAATCGTATATCCAGGATGCATGTCCATTTGCAGCGCTGCTTTATCTGGACTGCAGACAGAAGCAAGGAAGCTGCAGGAGTGTGAATGTAAAATCAGGATTACAGAGATTCAGTCCATGCGGGTCTTCCTTTTCAGTTCACTAACCATCTGAGTCCTTTAGGTTCCAAGCGAAACTGCTTTAGACATCTTTGACTGTCACTATTCTCCTCCTATGTTAAATACAATTAATATAAATTAATAAAAAAAAACTTTGAGAATGATTTCAAGGATTGTGCTGATTCAGAATAAAAAGTTTAAAATGCAAAAGTCATTAGATACTGTTTTCGTTAACATATTTAACAGGGCAAGACATTAACCTAACCCTGACCTTGATACTCAAAGGGATGAACTTTTATTTAATTGGCATATAATTAAACACAACATTACAGTGTGACTGAGTGCTAACTGATAACCTCTTATAAAAAAGATCTATATCAAAAGAAACATGATTTCTAGAATGCTGTATAATATTTGAAGAAAATATTTTCATCTCTGTAGAATATTCTTGCAGTGTTAGATAATTCCTGAGTGGTATTCTGCAGTAAACTACAGTACCTGTCCAAAATTTTGTACAACATCCTTGAGGTAGTCATGCAGAAACTCTGGAAGCATCACTAAAGATCTACAGACTGCTCACGTTTCCTTAAAAGCAACTAGTGGTGGTTTACTGCGGAGCTTTAAAACAGCATATTTATCCACATTAACCAGGCACACCTGTCTAGGTATGTGAGTTTTGCAGTGAATAATGACAGACCCACAGCTTTAGCTCGTATTTTGCTGTACTGTTGCCCACTGTCAGTATTTTACCAGTTCTCACAAATGTTTAAAATATTTAAGAATACTTTTCTTTAAAAACGGCGGTTGGCTAATCTGTGACCTTTATAAACGGTCTCCCACCGTGTTTTTTTTTTTTTTTTGCTAAATTCCCAGCTTTGCTTACCTTTCAGACTTGTTCTTGGGTAGGTGCGCTGCTCCGGTCCTCCTCTCTGGTTCCCTCAGGCTCGCCCGGAAGATTCTCTCTCCTTCTCCATCTCGCTTTAGTCCTTTACAGCAAAAAGTAAGTCCATCTTTCTCGCTCAAACCTTCAGTTATTTATTCATGCACTCATGTATTTGTTTATTTTACCAGACCTTGCCTTTCCTTATGGCTTTCTCCGCGTCTGACTCCTAAAACTACTTTTCCCTCGTAGTGCAGGCAGCTGTAAACAAGGACCGTCGCGTCCAGTTTTAACGGAAAATTGTTTTCTTGTATACCTCCTAGTGCTGAATTCACGAACAGGCTGTTATTGTGTCAAATAAATCACCGTTAAGTTTGTTGTACTGTGGCAGAGAAGCAACAGTTCCCTCACTTGTGTGATCTGTGTGAGGGGCTGGTGTGTCTCGCGGTGCCTCGCGCCCCCCTCCCCGCCCCCCTCGCGCAGACACGCGGGGCTGCCTCTCTCCGAGCTCTGCACTGACCTGTTAGTGCTTATGGCTAACTGACCCAGCTGCACTGAGACATGACCACAGATAAACCTGAGTAGGTGAGAGCAATGTGATTAAAAAATGGTTAAAAAAAAGTGCTGGTTCAAATTCACATGAAGTGCAATCACACAGGTGAGTGTTTGCCCACAGTAAGGCAGAGTGTGGCCTCTTTGTTCTTTCAGAGACATTCATCCAGGTCCCATTCTGTTTGCTACTCTAAAACATCATTAATTAAAAGTGCTATACCCTGTATGAATGCACTAGTGTGAATGAATGTTGTATTAATGTCTTTTCCTTACACAAACATTATAATTTGAGAGGGGGATGTGAAAACTGGAGGCTGCGTAAAGCCAGAGATTCGAGGCAGGGTGCCCACCACATTGGATTTACCCTCAGACAAAAAAAATCCAGCATCTCCATCTTAACCCGCCTCTCGCTTCACTGCCATTCCCCCAGGAGCCCACAATCCTCCTGCTATACTGAAACCAGGCTGATCCTTCCAGGTTGACTCACCTCTGCTTACCACCACCCCCATTCAGGTGAATGCGGATTTATCAATTAACTTTGCAAACACACACACACACAATTCTCTAATCCACTCCTCCACCATTTTTTTTTCTTTCCATAGACTACTATGCAAAGAAAGAATGACAGAAAGGTGGAAAGGGTGAAAGAAGGCGAGAAGATGAAGATGACGAAGAGTAGATGAGACTGGAAGCGAGAGGCTGGGTACAGGAGACAGGGAGAAAGAGTGACAGAGTGGTGTTGGAGGTTAGAGAGAGATAGAATGACAAAGAGACATTTTAGCAATGTTTTCGAGCTTGTTGTCAGTGTGTGAGTGTGTGTGTGTGTGTGTGTGTGTGTTTGTGTGCGTGTGTGTGTGTGTGTGCGTGTGCGCGTGCGGGTGCGTGTGTGTTTCTCTTGCCTTCAGTGCTCATTAGCAGTGAAAGACACATTGCTCCTGACAGCCTCTCCCCTCCTCGAGTCTCTTTACATTTCACCTCTTCTTTCTCCACCACTCAGTCTTTCATCATTGTTTATGACTCAATCACCTTCTCTGTGGGTCTACTGCTATTAAGCTCGTTTTTAACAAAATGGCCTACCCTGCAGTGTCCCTCCCGGAACACACACAAACACACACTCGACTGTTACGCTGTTCTCTCTGCAATATAAAAAACTAGACAAGCTCACCTCTATTCCTTAAGCTGCATGTGTCAGGAAACGTCCAAAAATGTCAATATCCCATTCAGAATTTCATAAGGAGCTACATATAACTTTAAACGTTAGGGGGCTTCTGCTTTTACAGTCTGGAATTACTCCTAATAACACAAGCAAATTGTCTTGTGGCAGATGTCTACAAACTTTGGGACCAAGGTCAGTTTCCCTTACAGAAATTAAATCTAATTTTGGACTACAGAGTGTACTGAATGCAGATTTTCCAGTGAAAGGAACATATTGTCCAGGATACCGAACCATAGTGTATATGAAGCCACAAGAACACTGACATTAGAATGCCATCACTCAGCACACGACGTTGAGAATACAAACTGTACCACCCATGATGCTACACACATTGCCACTGCCTGGTGCATCGTTTTATGCTGAAAGAGTCAAGGACTCCTCTGTCTTTTCCTCTGATAAGAGTTGCTGTCAGTTATGTTTTTTAGGGACCCCTGGCCATGAAAGGCGAATGACACAGCTGGGATTTGAACTTGAAGTCATACAACAGAGTTTTCCTCTGTATAGGCTTTAACAGAGTGCACCATTCAGGGCATTTACAGAAATGCTAGTAGTAGCCAAGTATCTCACATTCATTTTTATCTTACTACACCACAGCATTAGTGTTACCAGGCAAGGTAATATTAAAGGACCTTTAAATAAATGTTTAAGTTTGTGAATGTGCCTAAAATCAAGTTGCTGATCTCTCAAAAACATTTGACTTGTGTCAAACGTATGGAGACATTATTAAAAATTTGTGTACACTAAAATAAATGCTTAAACTTGAGTTGTGTGCTACCATTTTATGTTGTAGACCATCTGAAAGTTATCAATTTTTCTTTGGAATAATTTTATTGCTGTCATGGTGATCTGGTCTGGCTGAGGCTATGGGGAGATACTGTCACTGTTCTCATTTAAAAATGTGTGTGTGCGTGTGTGTGTGTGCGTGCATGCGTGTGTTCCGAGTGAAGGAAGACTCAGGGGATGTCGGCAGTGTGGAGAGACAGTGGTGTTTGAGGCGCTGTCACTGCTCCTCCCTGTTTAACGCTCATCAGGATGAGTCCAGAGAGAACTCACTGCCATTCTGGCTCTTGATCAATAGAGCAGCTCCCATGATGTAGCCTGTCTACTGTCTTTACCCCAGACTACGGGGTGTTGTCCATGGTCACATTAACATATTGAATAAACACACACACACACACACTCTCAAGTAAGATTTAAAAAATGCATAAAACTAAGAAAGAACTATTTAATACACCACAACTTAAAAGTATAATAAAATAATAATAATAATCAGAATAAGATTATCTTTTACAGTGCTGTTTTGCTATGTTTTGGAGCCGTTACTCCTTGTATCAGTATTATTTCCGATTATTTCTGATATTTGAAATATTTCAAATGAATATGTCATTACTTGGTGAATTAAGTAAAGCAAAGTGTCCCCTTACAGTGAACACACCACAGCACAGCACAGCACACAGTGTGAACAATGTGAAATTCATTCTCTGCATTTAACCCATTCACCGAGTGAAGCAGGGAGCTGCCACCAATGGGGGGCACCCGGGGAGCAGTGTGTGGGGGCGGTACCTTGCTCAAGGGTACCTGATTTTACTGTTCGCTGACAAATTCCAAAATTCAACAGTCACAACCCTGAATGAGTCAAATCAGTCATGTCATCCTGAAACAATGAAGAACTGAATGAAAAGCATGACAACAAAATTGTATGTATATTCTTTACTTAGGCCTAACCACAATTTTAATGCCAGAATACTTAAATGAACCATTAATTATTCATGAACATTTCCTCAAGAAAAGAAGTGCTGATGCACACTTTTCCACCTTTTCCATTTACAATTTGTAAAGGAGATGGTCTTGTGTATGTGTGTGTGTTGTGTGCATATCCTTGTTTGTGCAATAGTGTGTGTGTGTGTGTCTCTGATTGCTTGCTGATATGGGGTGACATGGTGCAGATTGAGTTGGCCTGCTTCTCTAATTCTCTCTATTAATAAGGCACAGCTCCCCACTGTTGCAGCGGACTACATCTATTCATCTCAATTTGTCATCCTCCCTCTCTCCATCTCTCCTTCTCGCCTTCTCCCTCCTTCCTCTACACAGCCACCTCCCAAACTCCTACTCTGCCTCTGTCCACCTTTCCGTTCTCCATGTCATTTCCTCCATTCCTCATTTTTCTGACCTATTCTCTGAAATCTCTCTATCCCATCTGCCCCATACTGAGCCCTTTAGAATACAGTACTGTGCAAAAGTCTTAGGCACCTGCAAAAAATAATATTTTAAAACTGTTTAGATGAGCAGTGTGTTTTTTCGCATTAATATTACTAAATATACTAAATAAAACTACAACGAATAAATGCAAAAAACGTCATACAATAAATAGTGGTTTTATGAACAGTATATCAGTGTGTTCCTTGTGGAAGTCCAGTATTACTTGTAGTTCCCATTAGAAACCTGGTTTGACTCAATCAGTCCTTCATTAAATTAAATCAGGAGCTGCTGATGGAATTTCACAAATCCAAACAACAGCTGGAGACATCGAGGAGAAATCTGGAACCAAACCTGTATTCTCCTGTGATCTGTGATATCTCACAAAATATCAACTACTTTTTTTTACTAACAAAACATATCTTCATACTTTTTTCTCCTTTCTTGTTTGTATACTAATTTTATACTAATGTTAACTTTGCTCACAGAAAGACACATTATCACATGCTGAGACAGCTTTAAACTATTCGCATAAGTGCCTAAAACTTTTGTACAGTACTGTATATCTAAAGCCAATGGCTAATTTGGATCACACGCTCAGAAAAATGGCTTTAAACAATTTTCTTGATTTCTTCATTTTCGTAGGTGCCTAAGACTTTTGCACAGGAAGGGATCTCTCCCCCCCCCCCCCCCCCCCCCCCCTTGTAATTTGACTGACACTCCCAAGGTTAGATAAACTGTTTCAGTAAACTATAATGCATTACCCTATACTCCCACTCACATCGGTACTGTAAATTTATCACAAAGAAGAAAAATGACTAAGATTAAGTTATTATAGAGATGAAAATGTGGTCCTTATCTCAGTAAAGTACAGCACATCTGAGTCTGAGTGGTTATTTATGTGCTGCCTGTTTGATGCTAAATTTGATGCAAAATGACCTCATTTTTGACAGAACAAAGAAAAATCCTCAGACTGATCATAAAGAATTTTTATGATTGATAAATAATACAGCAGCGAAGTCATGCAGGTTGTGTTTCACAAGAACAAGAGTTAAGCTTGTGTGATTCTTCACATTAAAGATTAGCTCACAGCATGTTTTAGGGACTGAGTCTTCTGGATGAAGCAGACATAAAGAAATAGTTTAGTCAAATAGTGCAGCTACTGATTAACATTCTGCAAATAACAGTATGCTAATTCATAGCTACTAACTTCTACTCATTGTTAGCCATGTTATTATGTTTAGTCAAACTGTTCCAATAGTTAAAATTTCACTTCCTGAAAGAAGATCTGAGAACGATCTTTAACTAGCACAGCTATAACCAAAACCATTTAACCCAGCAAAGACAGAATGCCCGTGTCCTCGTTCGATGGAAATTGGACAAGATGTGATAAATCATTTATGAACTCTGCAGTCCGTGTTTGGCTGCCCAATGAAAGCAATTTGATTTTCATTTTTGAAGAATTCTAAGATCTAGGAGATCTCTGAACTATGACATCGCAGTTAATGAAGGTTTAATCCACCGCTTTGTTTTGGGCAGATTTAAATAATAATTTGGGAATTTTATTCATATGCATTAAGAGCTGACATTAATATTTAAAACAAACTGTCGAATATGCACACACTGCCGCAACGCGTGGGGTCTGTGGGGAGCACTGTGGCATCTTGGGAGGAAGCATGTGCTAAAGCTTAGAGCTGATTTTCATGTGCAAATACCAGTCACTGGACCCAGGACTTTCACCAGCTGGATTATCATACACACACACACACACACACACACACACACACACACACACACACACATACACACACACAAACACACACAACCTTTACACAATCACTCTCCTAAATAATTGAACAGTTGGAGAGTGATTAGCTGCAGGTCACAACCTTTAAAATGGTGACAGAAAACATATCCCATCAGCCCAATCCACTGCACGCACACGCACACACACACACAAACATATACATACATACGCACATGCTCTTTCACTCTTTCCCTATCACATTCCATGGCCATTTGATAAAATATGTCACTGTATGAAAAACTGGTACTAAATTTACACGATTCAGGTGGTAAGTAATTTTCAAGAGAGAAACACATTGTACAAACCCCCCTCTTAGACTTAAGAGTGTGAAATGTGTTTTAAACACTAAATAAACTGTTCAAAACACATTTCACATTAAAATCAATTATTTGATTTAAAGGGTCCATATTCTAAATTTTTTAATTATTTCAAAAGTCAAGTAAACATTTGTGTTGTTGTTTTTTCAAAAACAGTTATAATTCATTTTACACAACCATTCTAGAACCTCCCTTTATGTCTCAGAATTAAACTTGTTGTTTTTTTCATTGTATTGCTCCCCATTCAAAAAGCAAGGGTAATTTAATCAGTTTAATTTAAATAAGCTAATGAGTTGTGTGAAGAGATTTTGTCTTGTTGTTCATTCTGAGTGCCTGGGGTTAACATAGTACACTGGGAGGACAACATAGTGGCGCCTGATTACAGTCACCACAAAAAAATCCCCAGTAGCACTTCCTAGAGCACCTTGGTGGGCTGAATTGGTGACTGAACTGGTACTGATGGATATCATGCAACTGGAAAAGATGAACAGCATATAATGCATCTTTCAAACTCTACTATCTCTTAGTTAGAAACAGAGCCTGGTGGACCCAGTCATTTGTATGCATTTTTTGCCACATTGTATTTTTATAGTTTTTAGTCCCCTGCTTATCCAGCGTTTCTTCTGAAATCACACTTATTAATAGAGAATTTGTCCCACCTTTGCTTCAGTAACAGCCTCTACTCTTCTAACAAGGCTTTAAACTAGATATTGGAACATTGCTGTGCTGATTTGGATTCAGCCACAAGAGCAATAGTGAGGTCAGGTGCTGATCCTGGATGATGATTAGTGCTGTGCATTGGATGTGGTGACCTTAGGCTCATGTGATACTGGTCCAGAGCATCCCATTCCGTTGGCAGTGTTTTTCTATGGAGACTGTGTAAACTGCGTGTGCAATGGGTGCATTTTAAATTAAATGCGCACATTAAATTAAATTAAACTCATTAACTAATATTCTAGTGTGTTTAAATTTTCTAACTTATTCTTTTTTCAGTATGAGCTTTTTAAAATGTTGTGTATTGTTTGTTAATGTTCAAAAAATTTGATAAAAACTTAAAACAGAATAAATGGTACATTACTCAGTTACTAATATAATCAATAGTGACAGTCCTGCATTGAATATATGTCAGTACATACAATCCTTTTGAGTAACACCAAGAGAAAGTAAATGACAGAATGTAGGGAGGGTTAGGGTAAATAAACAAAGAAAAAAAACAAGGGATCTCTATAGCATGACGAGGAGGGAGAAACAGAGCTAGACAGCAGGGGTGCAGAGAAAACGAGGGATCATCCAACAGGAATGACAAGAACAACAGAGAGACAGAAACACATCGATCCCCATCCCCCACCCCCCCAAACACACACACATACATTCACACACATACACATTCATACACACACACTCACACACACTTTTCTCTATCTCTCTGTCTCTCTCTCTGTCTATCTCTGTGTCTGTCTCTCTTTCTGTCACACACACAAACACACACACACACACACACACACACACACATACACACACTCACTATTGTCTCCCACATGCACGCTGTTTATTGTGCTGTGCCTTACAGCTTAGTGTAACTTACTGTAACCTGAGTCTTATAAACACACATCGCACACACAAAAAATGGATGTTTTCCATCACTGATTTATGCAGTGATGCATACACAAATCCACATGTCCAAGCACATGCGCACACACATAATCATCTTCAGCTCTGCAGCTCGTTTCTTATTTCACCACCATTAGTAAACAACACAAACCAAAAACTATTGCAGTAACAGATATCCCTACACTATTATCTCTCTTCACTGTAGAGGTGGCCTCCATTCTTTTTATCTCACCACTAACAAGCACTCCTTTAACTTCCACAGAGACATACCTATGAATCCAGTTGCGTATTGCAGTGTGTGTGTGTGTGTGTGTGTGTGTGTGTGTGTGTGTGTGTGTGTGTGTGTGTGTGTGTGTTTGTGTGTGTGTGTG
>JBBPCZ010000115.1:16848422-16855922 GCA_037974445.1 Brycinus macrolepidotus | reverse complement strand
CCTTCTAGGCCTCTACGCTGTAATTTTGAGTCTTTCTTTTCAATAGAATCACCTTTCTACTCCTATTTCATTTTACGTTTCGGTTGGAAACAAACAATATGTGTTTTTTCCTCGCTTTTTGATAGTGTTTTGACATTTATGGCCCAAACCAAAGGCCTAATTGTTATAGTCACAGTATGCCACTGGCATACAGTATACCACAACATGAAAGACAGTTAACCTCAAGACCGTTGTACTACAATAATCAGAATTATTTTTGTTGATTAAGCACCAAAACGTCCAACTGGATCCCAAAAATTGTTGTTAAACTTTGTGGTAACTTTGCTTAGCAAAAAAGGAGATCACCTAAACGTGCTTGAGAAGAAATACAGGGTTCATGAAAAGATCAATGTACCTAGACACCCAGATTGACTACTTTGACACTCTTAAGTGAGAACAGCATATACCAAGGGATCTGAGACCATTCTTCTGTGCAGAATATCTCCTTGGTTCTTGCCTATGTGCTCTTCAACTCACCTCACAGGTTTTCAGTGAACTTTGAGTCAGGAAACTGGATAAAAAAATGTAATCTGTGATACATTTTTTGTGAGAATCTGGAAGAATGCTTTGGATCACTGTTCTGCTGGAAACGGAATGATAGCACAAATTTAGCCTGGCAGCCAAGACAGCAAGAATTTGCTGAACCTTTTATCCTAACAAGGTCCCCAGGGCCTTTGGAAGCAAGATAACCCAACAACATCAAATATCCACCATGATTCTTCCAGAAAGGAAGGATCTTTTCTAAATCACCACCTCTCTTTTGACTCTAAACCTATTATGCTTGTGACCATTAACCTCTGTTTTGTTCTTCTCTTTCACCTGACAAAATCTTACCATGAACTATAATTAGTCCTTCAATTCTGGTCCTGGGGGGTCTAGCACAGTTCTGTGATTTGCGTGCTTAAACAAATCTGATTTAACTTCTGTTGATTGCCAGGTTAAGGGGACTGCACTGGACAAGGTGATAAAGGTGGTAAACTATATATATGTGTTGCATATTTGCACAGTGGTCAGTATTCCTGATGGTACTTCTGCTTTGCCAAAAGAATTGATTCTTAGTATCTCTTGACTAAAGCATGTTCGCAGATGTGCTCTCCACACAAACAATGATAACTGCTGTGGGTTACATTTTGTAGATGCATTTATTGCCTGCAATAACAGAAGTTGGTTGTTAGGGGTGAAATATCAAAAGGGCCAATACTACATTTGTTTTCTTTCAACTAGCTACAAGCATAAGCACCTGGAGTTCAATAGATGCTAATAAAACTCTGGCATTAAACCAGGTAAAAAAAGGTTGATTTGACTTAAAAAGTCTGGTTATGGGTGTTTGTCCCCCAGATGTCCTGGGATATTTGTTAGGACATATGGCATTGTGGATACCAGGAGATTTTAAATAAAAACTGGGTCATGGTTGGATTTTCCTGCAAGGCAATCATCCAAAACGTATGTCCAAATCAACACAAAAATGGTACAATTACCACAGAATCCAGCTTTTCACAAGGCCATTCCAGTCCCCCAACCCAAACCCCAGGATACTACAATATCTGAAGAATTTCTGTATTGAGGAGTGGTCTCAGACTCCTTGCTCTCAATCTCATAAAGCATTATAGGAGAAGGCTCATTGTTATGTTAGAGCAGTGGGAGGCTGCAAAAAGTACCAAATGTACAGTAAGAATTACTTGACTAGTGACAATTACTTGTCAACTAATCATTAAAAAAGCTGGCGACTGGGTGTCATTACCATAATGCTGTTTTGTGGCATGAGATGTACATAAGATTTTGTTCTGTTATAGTTAGTTTTGTTATAAGGCTCTGTGTTTACAATGTAACAAAGACTGCTTGATATTAAATGCACACATTACATCCCACATAACGATTAATGCTAGGAAGAACAAAGACAAGCTAAGGCTATAGTTAAGCAGAAGTGAAGAATAAGCCCAGACAATAGCAAGTGTAACGTTTTGCCATGAGCTCTTGTGTCATATCTGCCTCCACTATTTACGTTCCCGTGTGCTTTTGTTTGGAAAAAACAATCCAGAGGTGTTAATGACTGGGAGAAGCAGTGTGCTGCAGTGGACAAGGCGGATCCAGAGAGAGGTAGAGATGCTGGATGTGATACAGATTGATCAGTTTGCACTATGGGTTTGCAGTTAGTCAAGTAGCGCTTTCCTGTTAAGGCATTGTTCAGGAGAGTCTATTTAGTGTGCTTTTACATAATTTATAGTGAAATTGCTTTCATCTACTGTAGCATTTTCACACAGAAATGAAGTTCTTTGGATTTTGTGTTTAACAGGTGGAGCACTGAACTTTTCTTTTGGGTATATATGAGACATTATAAAAGACGAGAAAGGCCACTGGCTGAAAAATGAACAGGACAGCTCGTAATTCTCAATATGGCATCTGTTTATGGGGAAAGTCCCAATAAAAAAGCAATTTGTCTTGCTTTTAAAGCCACAAGCAAGAAACGTGCATGCCTTGTTAAGGTGGTATGCACATGCGCGGTAGCCAGAGCATCCTAAGGAAACATGCCTGTTATCTAAAATAAATGCTAAAAATTGCACTGGTTTTACCAGTGATTTAAACTTTGTTTTTGAATTGTTAATATGGTTTTTAGTGTCAGATTTACACAACTCTTCTCATTTGCCTCAACATGCAGGACTGAACACCACAGGAAATTCTTTCTACCTGTGGCAATAAGACTGTATAACTCCTCCCCGTTCTGTGGGTGATTTTAAAAATTCTTTCATGTCATTCTGTTCCGAATTGGATTGTGCAATATAACTCAGCTGTTTAATCTGTGAATTGAATGAATGTTACTGTACGTTAATCTCATCCCCTCATCATCTGCTGCTACTTTATTGCATTTATTTTTATTTTTATTACATGAACACTTAAGTCTGCTCGTACAGCACACTAAATCTTACACACAGGAATGTCAGTGTTACACACAGGAATGTCAGTGTTATTTTGTTACAGTAATGTTCTTGTTGTTGTACTATTGTTTATTGTCTATTTTTATTTTCTATTGTCTTATTATATTTTATTCTTTCTTGTTGCACTGAGTATGCTAATGACAAAAGAATTTCCCTCAGGATAAATAAGGTTCTTATCTTATCTTATTTAAAAAGATGGGAGCCTGGTCTTGTACAAATGACACATTTTCCTATGAGGACATTAGTATGCACTGCTGTTTGTTCTGCAGCTGTATTTTTTGGCACTAGCCTGACTAGTCAACTGCTGACCACAGCACCAACTAGTGGATTTATTAGTCAACTATTTGATGCAACCCCTGCAGTGGTACCAATAACTGTCACATGTGGTTTTGTTAAAAATGTTTATTTTTAACAAGGGACAAGGGTTTTTGTTTTCTTAGACTGAATTTACTTCAATTAAAGGTAAGAGTGTTTGCTCATATTTTCAGTGTGAGGTCTAATTGTCTAATTTTCCAAAGGTATTTTTAATAACCTCTTTTACCTTCCTTTACCAAGATTGTCAATAACTACAAAGTTGACAGTAAATGGAATTTATTACATAATTCAATAATACATTTCACCCCCAATACTATTTGAACGATTACACCCTCCACTTCCCAGTTGACAAAAACGATGAGTAGTCCCCAGCACTTTCCAGACCAAACAGATGCCCATGGCCATGGGTGCCAAGAGACATCACTGGGGTCTCTGCAGTACACCCTAGCACTGCAGTAATACAGCGTTTACTGGTTCCCTCTAGTGGACCCAATCTGTAAGTCAATGACTGTTCCTGACATAAATTTACTCTGTCTGCTATGCGTTTCCTAACTGAAGATTTGAGTATAAGATGAGAAATATATCTGAATAATGCATGCTGGTGTGCCAGTTGTTTGGATTGGTCTCTGAGGCTATGAATGATTAAGCATGTCTGATTAAAGTTTGGTCCTTGATTAAACCCAAGACCCCATGGTAGCAAGAGAAGGGTGTGAGCACTGAAACCCGTAATCTTTGTGGTTTGTTTTTGTGTGTGTGTGTGTGTGTGTGTGTGTGTGTGTGTGTGTGAGTGTGTGTGTGAGAGATATGTATGGTATTATACCATACCCAGAAGTAACACACATATGTCACACATGAATTATTTCAGATGTATTATATGAGGATCATTACGAGAAGTGTCTGAATTGTCCATGTGTGCATTTTTTTATGTAGTGTAGTGTTGGTTGGCTTGAGTGTATGTGTATGTGTGTGGTGTGTGGGGTGTGTATGTGTGTGTGCTTGTGTGTGTGCGTGTGTGTGTGTGCGCGCGTGTGTGTGTGTGTGTGTGTGTGTGTAATTGCCGTGACGGGACAAGATGTTGGAAGTTCATTAGTGCGTGGCGGTGGAGTGCTTGAACGCACCACAACAGGTCCAGAGAGAGGGATCACACAGAGACAGAAGGAGAAAGAGTGAGAAAAAGAAAGAAAGAGAGACTAGAAAAGAGAGTAAGAGAGTATATCAGAAGTATAACAAGAAAATATAACTGAGGAAACAGAGAGCTGCTGTGTATGATGAAAAAGAAAGACTTCTACTTGCAATATGTGTGTGCATGTTTGTGTTTCTTTCACTAATATCACTCACTCAATTATGATAATATAATGTTCATAACTAGGAATGGGTATCAAAATGTTGTACTCCAGCGAGGCTAAGTCCAGAATGCTGTTTAAATTAGATTCTATATGTATGTTATATACATCAGCATTTCTTAGTTAGTCTTAGTTAGTCTTTAATTCACTGCAGTTAGTAAATATAGCCACTCCCAGCACCTCACATTTGTATCTGGTATGACCTTCCATAACTCTTATTCTGCCTGTCTGAGTGTTACATGTTTACTTATATTACATAGAAAGATAATTGTAAAAAATATATATATATATTTGTGTTGTTGTGATCTGTCATACGAAATCTCTTCATGACAAATTTACATTTTGATTTTTAATAAAAAATTATGAATTAATTTTTTAAGTGCCAGCACTTATTGTCACTTGTACTAAGTGACAGGCGATGCAAATAGTTTTCTGTAACTGTAAGCACTGGAATTTAAATGAATTACTTTCACACCTGAGCACAAAGGACAGTAAAACTCAAAATAATATTTCTCTTGCACGGTGGAAGCTTTTTATATTTATTAAGTTTATTAAGTATTATTAAAATGAAATGAATGTATAATGACTAGATTGTTCATATATATTTTCAGTTAAAAGCTTTATAAAGTGCGTGTTCTCCCCGTGATGGCGTGGGTTCCTCAGAGGTCTCCGGTTTCTCCAAAGGCATGCATGTCAGGTGAATTGGGGATTCTAAATTGACCGTAGGTGTGAGTGTGTGAGCGAATGGTGTGACCGCCCTGTGGTGGGCTGGAGCACCACCCAGGTTGAATCACTGCCTCGTGCCCATTGACCCCAGGACAGGCTCCAGGTATCCGCGGCCCTAGTGTGGATTAAGCGGTTACAGAAAATGAGAAATGAGAGAGCTTTACGAAGAATTTGTTTACTCTGTTTGTGAGTAAATCAGATTAGGCAAGGAAGCTGCTGAACAAGTGCTGTTAAAATAATGTCCATCTCGCTGGAAAAAGAGCCATTTTAGGGAGACAAAACAAAGTCTAATTTATACTATCAAACAATGATCATTACAATGTCAACCAAAAATGTGCGCTAATTTAGTAAAAGTCAAGGAATAGTAGATATGAGGAGCTTATTTTATCAAAATGGTCACATTTCAAAATTTCAGCAGAACAGTCAAAATGACCACCTTGGCCTTCTAGTGTTGAGCCACATTAATTTTGATTTGTAGTTTAAAAGAATGTATTAGGATTATTAGAGCAACCGTAAGTGGACGATAGTACTGAACATGACTAAAACCAAGAAGAAAAATAGGCAAAAATGAATAAACAAATTAAATCAAAATAAAATGAAAAGAAGGAATCAGTGTCAAAGTCAGGGTCTCAGTACTGGTAAGGCTACTGAGAAGAGCTTTTGCTAACTGATATTATTAACTAATAGATATTTCCTTTACAGGGCTGAGTATCATATTAATGTTAATATTAATATTAAATAATTATTAAATGGTCAGATATTAATACAATTATTAAAGTGTCCAAATATTTTCTGGGGGCGACTATGTAATTTATCCTATTCAAAAATTTTTGTAATATATCCAAAAATTATGTTTCAAAGCGTCTGATTCAGCTTCAGTGATTATACAGTGACCTCTGAAAGTATCTATACACTTTAACTATTGAATTACTGGTAAACATCCATGAAGTCCCTAAAGAAAGTTTCAGAGAAAATTACTTTTAGCACAACATCAACATCATTTTAGCACAACACTTCTGCTTGTAGACTCTTTTTGAGGAGAAGAACTCTGACCAGGCTGCACTGAGGCTGCTATAACAGCACAGAGGTGGAAATGTCTGAGTCTGGGGCTGTTTTGCTTACAGTGGTGGTGTGAGCTTGTGTTTATTGATCATGAACCCAGAAAGGCATTTTGGATGTAAACAAGCAGACATCTGCACAGAAACCGCTCAAAACAGTCTATAACACACCAGCCAAATTTTGAAAGAGGATTTTGGCAAAAAGAAAAATACAGTCTTGTGATGAAATGTAAAGAAAGCCTGTGTTGTTTTCAGTCTGCATCCCTGTACAGTTTCTCCAGTCACATTGGTGCATTCGGTTTATTTTTTGCATATAATTCGGTATTTAATAAAATTGTGCAGGTTTTGTTGTGCTGGACTGAATTATTTCATAGGAGAATCGTAATCGAATGAGTCAGTCAGAGATTTACTGAACAACTAATTGAGTTATAATAATACAGAATCTACTGATTACAAATTGGCAAAGCGAATGAAACAATAAATATACCATGTATCTCTTTCTTTCTCTTTTTCTCTCCTTCACATACATACATATACATACACACACATTCGCACACAAACACAAACCTACTTCTAATGGTCTTAAATGGCATTCTGGGGGAACAGTTGTGTTAAACAGTCAGAAAACAAGAATGGCAGTCTTTATCTTTCCCACACACCCTCATTCTCTAATTCCTCTATTTCTCTCTCTCTGTCTCTCTCTGAAGTGTTTTTGAAGTGGCTGACAGAGGGCCAGAGAGAGAAGGGGAGGAAGAGGAGCAGTGGAAGAGGAGGCAGAGAGAGGAATGACAGGCGGTGACGGTGGGTACAAACCGTGACCTTAAGAGCGCGAGCAAGAGAGCATGACAGAGAAAAGGAGAGATGCGCCGTAGCTCTTATTCAAAAAGCACTTTTCAACACAACACTCCTCCTCTGGCATAAAGGAAAAGGCTGCTTTTCACGCTGAACTCAGCATTCGAGCTCAATTACGTATTACATCTTGTTAGCTGCTTACGTCATGTTACGTCATGTGATTCTGTGTTTGCTGATTGTGCAAGGAAACAGCAGATCTGGAAGGTAGGAAATAAGGCAGGTTGTTGCTGTTCT
>JBBPCZ010000115.1:16843422-16845922 GCA_037974445.1 Brycinus macrolepidotus | reverse complement strand
GGTTTGTTTTGTTAGTGAAAAAGTACTTGACATTTTGTGAGCTGGTGAGGAGAAAACAGGTTTGGTTCCAGATTTCTCCTCAATGCCTCCAGCCTTTGCTTTGATTTGTGAAATTTCATCAGGAGCTCCTGATTTAATTTAATGAAGGACTGCTTGAGTCAAACCAGGTTTCTGATGGTAATTACAATTACTTCAGGCTTCCATAAGGAACACATTGATATATACAGTACACTAAACCACTATTTATTGTATTATGTTTTTGTATTCTTTTTAGTTTTATATAGTATATTTAGTACTATCAATGTGAAAAAACACTCACTGTTAATCTAAACAATTTTAAATACAATCTTTGCAGGTGCCTAAGACTTGCACAATACTGTACACTGATACACTGTCACACCCATAGTCAAGATCTGGGCTATATTAGGCAGTAAGTGAATAGTTCTCCTAGTCAGTATGTTTGATGAGGGAGAAATGTTTAAACAACTGAGTGACTTTGACAAAGCCCAAATCATAATGGCCAGATTACTGGGTCGCAGCATCTCAGAAACAGCAAGGCTTGTGGGGTGCTCCCTGTTAACAGTAGAGAATACCAACCAACAGTGGTCCAACAGCAGAAGGGCTCTTGTGGCAGATGTCAAACATTTGAATGCTGGTTACACGTCACAATACGCAGTGCATTGCACCCTAATGAGACCGGTCAGAGTTGAAAGCACCCACAGTGGGCATGCAAGATGAACTGAAACTTGGAACAAAGGAAGAAAGTTTGATAAGTTCCGTTTTTTTTTTTTTTACATCACATGGATGACTGGGCATGTGTGCGCTATTTACCTGGAGAAGTAGTGGCACCAGAATGCACTGTGAGAAGAAGACAAGCTGGTGGATAGAGTGTAATATTCAGGGCAATGATGTCAGTTTGATCACCATACCATCTAATTAAACGTCATTGTGGACCAGGTACCCCCCCATCATGGCAATGGTATTCCCTATGGTGCTGGCCTGTTCCAGCAGGATACTGCACCTTGCCACACTGCACACACAGTTCAGGAGTGATTTCAAAAACTTAAGAAAGCATTCAAGATGGTGCCCTAGACTTAAAGGACTTAAAGGATCTACTGCTGAAGTTTGGTGTTTTGGTTGCACACAGAGGACCAACAGCAAATTAGGAAGTTGGTTGTAATGTTTTTACTCATTAGTGTATATTGTCACTGTCCAAAGGAATCTATGTATCTATGTAATATATGTTACAAACTTCAGTTACTAGACATGCCTTCAGTGACTGATCACATTTGGGATAAGAGGAAAATTTGTGTTAATTTGGTGTTGGGCTAAATCATGAGTTTCTTCAAAACTTCAAAAACTACTATAAATGATTGAACCTCAGTATAAGAGTAAAAGTGTGAAACCAGGAGGAGAATGTGGAGTTCCCTACATTACAGCTGAACATTTGGAACAACAGGGTCTCATAACTTCATCAGGTATTCTCCGACTGGCTAAAGACAAGAGTGAAAAGGGTTGTTCCTCACGCTCCAGTAGAGCACTCAATCAGTGGAGGATAGGTAACCCTCAGTGGACAGACAGATGGAGATGGGTGGACAAATGGATGGATGAACAGATGTAGTGTGAGCAGAATGCATAGAAGAATAAACTGGGTTCCATCCTCAGGCTGTTTTGAGATTTGTCGGAATGAGGCTTTCGGGAGAAAGAGGGATGGAGCGAGAGCGAGACAGAGACAAACGGGAAGAGGGCAATTATCTGAGCATCGACCTGCGCTCCGGCTTTTGTTTGCGTTTTACAGTGTTGTGTTCCGAACACTAACGAGACAGACAACACTTATTAATAATAAATTGGGCGGAAGGTGAATGAGAACAACCAGGAGAGACACAGAGACACAGATTACAGTGCTATTCCTTCCTATGACCTCCAATTAGTCAAATTCATTTGGTATAAATTGATCAAAACACACCACATGATGACACACATAAAGATAAACACACACACAGTTGGTAGTCACTTGTACTTCTCTGTACTCTCAGTCTTTTCTGAGTCTAATACACCTTTTTCTTCCCTCTTGCCTTCTCAGCAGCCCACAGTTGTTCTCTTTTTTATCCCTGAGAAACAGTCTCTCTGACTAGTCTACATAAATAATATAGAATATTGATATAGAAACTAGAGGCTGATTTTCTGTTTAATAAAGTAATTTATATATCCACTCTGTACATATATACATACATATGTTCACTGTGTACATACATACTTATCTAAGTTTACATCTAGTTTACGTATATACACTCAACAAAAATATAAACGCAACACTTTTGTTTTTGCTCCCATTTTTCATGAGATGGACTTAAAGATCCAAAATTCATTCCAGATACACAATATTACCATTTCTCTCAAACATTGTTCACAAATCAGTCTAAGTGTGTGATAGTGAGCACTTCTGCTTTGCTGAGATAATCCATCCCACCTCACAGGTGTGCCACATCAAGATGCTGAT
>JBBPCZ010000115.1:16801573-16819619 GCA_037974445.1 Brycinus macrolepidotus | reverse complement strand
ATAATTGTTTTCCTTGTTAATTATCTACAGATTGCTCTACATATTGTGGGCATATGCTTTTAGGGATTAATACTAGAGTGCATCTATCTCTCTCTTCCTCCCACTTACAGGCATTTGTTGGAGGTTTGGAGATGGTGACTGGTAGAGAGAAGTATGAGGAATTGTGTATTCCCATTGTTGTTATTCCAGCCACCGTGTCCAATAATGTTCCTGGATCTGACTTCAGCATTGGAGCTGATACTGCTCTCAACACTATTACAGCAGTAAGAAATACCTCCCCAACGCACACACAAACACACGAACAGTCACACATCCATATATGCACATGCCTAACTCCATGTTTGTGTGCGTGTGTAAGACCTGTGACAGGATAAAACAGTCGGCTGCTGGGACGAAACGCAGAGTTTTCATCATTGAGACTATGGGGGGATACTGTGGATATCTGGCAACCATGGCAGGCCTCGCTGCAGGAGCCGATGCTGCCTACATCTATGAGGAACCTTTCAACATCCGTGACTTGGAGGTAAAAGAGAATGAATTCAATGAAGTGGTGCTGATGCATAGACAAATTGTGTTGCTGTGTTGCATTATGGGTAAATTGATGATGGACTGTGCAATCGGCAGACAAATGTTGAGCATTTGGTGGAGAAGATGAAGACCACTGTGAAGAGAGGCCTCATTCTCAGGTTGCTTTCATTGTCTTTGTTTTGCTTCTTTCTGTTTCTGACCATTTTTCTGTTAAACATAGTTATAGTTCTCATCAATGTACCACCATATTGCGATATCTGTGTATCTGTTTAACTTTTATCCACATTCTTTTTTGACTCCCTTTCGATATATCCCTCTTATGTCCCAGCACTGTATCTTGTTGTATCAGGAAGTTTACACTGTCTGCAATGGCCAGAATGAAATTCATTTCTCCACAGGAATGAGGGATGTAACCCCAACTACACCACAGACTTCATCTTTAACCTGTACTCAGAGGAGGGCAAAGGTGTATTTGACTGCCGCAAAAATGTGCTCGGGCACATGCAACAGGTTCTAGAGCTGCTGCTCTCTACACTCTTAATGAAGATGTCAAAAAGGACTCTTTGCTCAATGGCATAGAAGAACATTTAAACCTTTAAAACGGAATTCACACTCAAAAATCTTTTTCAAACAGTTTTTCAGAAACCACAAATAGTTCTTTTATTGCTTCACTTCAAGAATGCACACTATTCTCCCTGAAGGCTCTTTCTGAAGGGTTCTCTCTCTCTCTCTCTATCTCTCTCAGGGAGGAACTCCAACACCATTCGACAGGAACTTTGCCACTAAGATGGGCGCCAAGTCGATATTGTGGCTGACTGATAAACTGAAGGAGTGCTACAGACATGGTAAGTGACAGTTCAGTTGGTGGGGAGTGTATTGCCCCCCATTGTCTTTATTGTCTATCATCTGTATACTGACTGACTCTCGGATTGGTCTCTGCCCCACTGGTCTTGTGTAGAATAGTGCCTTGTTTTATGCTTTTGGCAGACACTCCTATGAAGGGTTATTATTATTATTGTTATTGTTGTTGTTGTTGTTGTTGCTATTTATTCTTTTATGTATTTGTTTTATAACTATTTTACACTTTCTGTTTTATCTACATATTGTCTATTTATCATTTGCTCAGTTACATTGTAAATGAACTATTGTCTACCACCTTGGCCAACATTTGTTGCTTTTAAAGGGTCTCTGTAATGGGAAAGTGGACTTTCCCTGCTTCTTTGAAATTAGTGTGTCATACTATATACACATTGTTAATGTTTCAGATCGTGCTGTCCTTAGTCCGTATATGGAAAGCTGCAAAAAGCTGCAACCTGTTTCATTGTGGTTGCCACAACCTTAAACGTATTTATACGTGACTGTCCATTCTTCCTGCAGCAGTTCAGCCCTCCCTCGCATGATGAAGTAATAAGAAACGCTGAAACTGCTGACAGTCAGTTCAGAAAAGTTGTCAGAAAGAAGTGCCTTTTGAGTGTGGTGTACCCCATTTTACATAGGCCCAATAAAATTACCAGAGAAATGCAATATTTGCCATACCTCTGGGTCTAACTCTGGATGCTTGTGCAGGTCGTATCTTTGCCAACACCCCAGACTCTGCCTGTGTGCTGGGCATGAGGAAGAGAGCTTTGGTCTTCCAGCCTCTTGCTGAGCTCAAAAACAACACGGACTTTGAGTAAGTGATCCTTTTGCAATCTGTTTTTCTGTCATTTCCCTCTGCTTCCTAGGAGGTCAGTGTGCAGCTGCTTTATTTTGCAATCATAGTGTTGTGACATAGCACCTTCTTTCCCCTCTCCTCTTTCTAGGCACCGCATCCCCATGACTCAGTGGTGGCTGAAGCTTAGGCCCATTCTGAAGATTCTGGCCAAATACAAGATTAACCTGGATATTTCAGAGAAGACCACTTTAGAGAGCGTGATCAAGAAGAGAGGAGCAGTCTAAACACTAAGCACGCTCACACACACTGGTGCTTAAATACAAATACAAGGTTTCCACCGTGCACCTGTCTAGGGGTTTTTTTTTTCAGTCCAAGCTTGGTTAAACCACACACACTCAGTGCATGCACGCCCACTTCTTTCTTCTGCCCTATTTCTTATTCATTATCGTTTTTCTTCACACAGTCTTTGCATGCCTTCATCTCGCACTTTTGCTTTTTGCAGACCTTATTTATCACGCACACACTAGTTTGCACCAACCAGTGAACCGGCAACAGGGCAGCCATAGCTCATTGATGCGTATAAGTGATAGTCAAAGCTGGCTATGAGAGAGAGGTATCAGAACACACAGTGCATCACAGCTTGCTGTGTGTGGGGCCGTGCCTCGCTAATGTTTGAATGTTTTTTAATGTTTTTGGAGTCCAATATTAGGCAGGTGGTTTTAATTTTATGGCTGTTGGATGTTACGCACGCACACACACACACACATATATATATATATACAAATATGAAAATCAAAGTTGAACATTTTACTCAAGCATGTTGACATTTTCTGATATACACTACGAAAAAATGAGGAAAAAAAGGATAGCTGGTTAAAAATAATTTTTTAAAAAACTTTTCTTGCTCCAGAATATTCCCCACACCTGCAGGGTGAAGGGTTGTGTACCTTGCAGGGGGCCCCATGAAAACACATTTCACTTGGGACCCAAATTTTACTTCATTTTAAAACAGAGTGTTGCGCCCCTAAATAAAGGGGAAAAGAAATGACGCTAAAACTCCAGCGTTCTTTCCTCACTGAAAACTTTTTGCTGAATGAATAAAACTATTTCTCATTTACAGTTTCTTTCACTTAAACATGTAACACATTTATCACAAAACATGAATAGTCTCAATTAATAACACTGCACATAACATGTTTATGCTCTCAAATCATTGATCAATTTACTCAAAAATAAATCATGACATCTTAAATGAGTAAAGCACATTTACTGATTTCCTTCTTTTTGTTCTTAGTTGAGAGTTATTTCACAACTCCTTAACTTTAACTGAGATATCATTTAAGTAACAAAAGTAACATTCATAACTCTGTACAAAAGGAACTTCTATATAATGGCGTATTCTGTACCATTTCAATCGTTACAGTGAACAAATAATTCATAAACTGACAAATCTTTTACATGGACATATCTAGCACGAGGCCGTCACACTAGCACGAGGCCGTCTACGGTGGGCATTTTAGGAGTTAGCATACAAAACCGATTAATACAAATAAAACATGGCTTCATCTTCCAGGGTAAACCCAAAATAATGCATAGAGTTTGTTTAAACAGTCTCTATACAACTGTGCACTTACACTATACTCTTCATAAACGATTAATGATATTAGCATCTGGTTCACCTCAAGCAGTTACATAACCGTGTTCAGTGGATCCACATACAATTCGATATTTTTGCAGTTTTTTCATTTGTAACTAAACGAGAACTCATTTTAACATTAACCTAACACAATCAACAATTACTATTTACAGTTTTCACAATATTTAAGGGTTCTAAACTCCAGCATTCCTTCCTCACTGAAAACTTTTTACTGAACATTGCAAAGCCCGCAGTCTCCCCCTAATATGTCAATCAGGTATAGCAACCAACTTTACCATTTTATACCAGGCATTTTAGTAGAAGACCCAAACAGAACATTCCAGTATATGTAATGCAATTAAAGCTGAAACATACATGCTTACCTCGTTTTAACGTCCATTTTAACACTTTAACACCTTTTCGTTAACACATACTAACATGAAATTATTTTCAGCTACTTGAATGAGTCCAACAACTTTTAGTGTACCAGTTAAGTTGAAAAGCAAATAGTTTTAACAAATCACATGAGCATTACAAATACGTTTTTATCAGTGAGAGTGAATGAAAAGAGGTTTGGTCTTAACCAAACCCTCTTATCTCCTGTTGGCTTTTAAAGTGAAATAAAACATTTCCATAACATCAAAGCAGATGTAGCGGATGGGGGATTTAGAAGTGATTTGGTTTTTCCATTTGTCTGTAATCATGAAACTCTCAGATGATACAAAAGGACGTCAAAAAGAAGGAGAAGAAAAGAGAGAAGATGCAGTGAGGAAGCTTTGGTATAACAGAGCTCGGAGCTGCTCTGGCTGAAACTCCTGTGGTCGTGGGGAGGCTGCAGTGTATCATGAGTGCTGGTGTTGATCAGACGGAGCTATAAGAGTTCAGGACTGATCTGCAGTGCAGAGGTGACATTTTATTTAGCGTAGAGTATCAACTGCAAAGCCATGGTAAGTGTAACTGAAATCTGTTTGATCAGACATGAATCTGTAAAGAAAAGGTTTAAGAGGGAAACAGATTTAGACTGATTAACAGGGATCTTTTCACTATTTCCTTACTATGACCGGAAATCAATCTATGTTTAATATTTTATACACACAAATAATACAGGGAATGTATAGGATAAATTCGCAGCTATTTGTCTTGAGATTTCATGCCAGTTTGTGCCACTGCAAAGTGAAGGTAGCTTTAACACCTCTGTTTTATCATTAAAAATACAGACGTAGACCAAAAATCCATTAAAACTAAATCACCATTTCAGATGTTTTCTAGTGATTTTCAGTGATTGCGAAGATTTTTCTTTAAGAGCCAAGAGCTTGTTCAGGCTTGAGCCCTGCTCTCTTATCGCTTAGCTCATCATACGCACGCTCACACACATACGCATGTTGATATTACTATATTTATGAGGACATTTCATTGACTTGTATGATCTCAGTAATACAACACTTACACCTTTGTCTTAGTAAAAATACTAATCTGCTCTTTTAGTTTTTACAAAAAAGTTGAATATGTGGTAAATCAGCACATTTCCTCATAAAAACCCAGAAGTCCTGTCATTATGAGGAAAATTTGTTCTCAGAAAGACAAGAGAACAATTTTCAGTGTGTTCAGTGATCTCAAAACATGAAGGCAGTGTGCCAGGTTACTTACTAAGAATGGGCAAAAAAATAATAATGCTAAAAAAATAAAATAAATTTAATTTTTTTCATCATACACATCGTGTTTATTTATACAGTTTTTTAAACAGACAAAAAAAAACCTTATGAATGACTCAGAGTAAACTGTGTGTTACTCAGTGTTTCACATTATTTCTGGCACTAAACTGAAAGAAAACCATGGATCTTTTATCTGCATCATTTGAACACAGCAGCTGCTCTTTGCACCGTATGATGAACAGACCAATAGCATTGCTCCAGAATGACTTACATTAGAACAGTGAAAAGTACTGTCATGTTGCCCATCCTTGTTACTTACTTATGTAGTTATAATATCGATTATTTATACAATTTATAAAATATACATATATGTGAAGGTTCAAACATTACGTATGAATGCTGCCAAAATAAAATGATGCTTATAAACTCATCTACACTCTCAAAAAACCACAAAGGATTTTTTGAACTTCGCTGTGGAAGAGCCAGTTTAGTTCCCTAAAGAACCATTTTGGTCTATAGATATATAAGGTAATAGATAACAGAAAATTTAGGTCACAGCGTAATGTGGGGAGGAGCTCTTGCTTGAAGTGCAATAGAGAATAAAGAACTGAAAAAGTACTTTAATTAACAGAAACTTACTGTCCCACAGCAACAGCTGTTTCAGGTCTTTTACTGCGTGAAACATGCTTTGGATACGTAGGATGTAGGTGTGATTTCAGCCCTCTGTCACTTATTTACAGTTACAGTAAAGTAACCTAAACCTGTGGTAGAGTTCAACAGAAAGAATGCAGAGTAAAACTACTGGATCTGATCATGACAATGTGCTACTTCAGGCCTAATGTAAAAATCAAAGAAATTAGAAATAGTTTATCAACCACAAGTTTTGGGGAAAATACCACCTAAACTAAATTTGCTTGTGATTCGTTCAGACTGACGCTGAGAGAGCGAGAAAGTTAAAAAAAAAAAAAAAAAAAGCGAGAGAGAGGAAGAGAGGGAGAGAGACAAACAGAGAAAAAAACAGGCAGAGACAGTGTGTGTGACTATGTAAGAAACACATGTCTTACTGTCTACTTCCCTGTCTATCACGGCGTGACTTTATCACAGAGGAAGAAAAATGTGGTTAGAGTTTGTAACAACCACTGTCTTCTCGTTTGCTGACAGATACTGACTTCCTTCTCGTAACAACTGAGTCTGGGCTTGTGTGTGTGCGTGTGTGTGTGTGTGTGTGTATGTGTGTGTGTGTGTCTGTGTCTGTGTGTGTGTGTGTGTGTGTGTGTGTGTGTGTGTGTGCGTGAGAGAGAGAGAGAGAGAGAAAGAGAGTGAGGAAGGAGAGCAGAGAAGAGAGCATGAATGTTTTTTTAAGAGGAAAATCTTGGTAGTGCACAGCCTATACCAGAATTTGTATATTATTATAGTTTATTACTCTCTGTTCGTAAAATAACTCACACCGAAGACTAATTTACAGAGTGATCAATATGGTCAGTATAACTTGTATGGTTAGAGGAAAAATGCCCTAAAATACATTTTTGGAGGAGAAAATGAATGTATTGAGACATCTCAAGACAACAACAACAAAAAGTTACTCAAATTTTACACATCTGAATGCAGTTTTAAAGTGTTCTTCTGAGCTGGGACCTGACGCAGAACCTTGCTAAGGTATTATAATGTGACTCAGTTTGCTGCAGCTCGCCACATAGGGCTTGGTTTCTTTGGCATTTCACTTTCAGAAACCTAACATAAAGCCACAGCAGGCCTGATGAAGCTATTTGTTGCAATGCTAAAAATTGAAGCTGAAGTCACATAATGTTTTTTTTTCTCTTCACCTCCAGCAGGTCGTGGTGCTTGTTCTGGCAAAGCTTGTTCTTCTTCAGTTTGCAGGAGAGTGTGCAGCAGGTAAAGACCTCGGATTTTGCCCCAGATGCAGAAAACATTGTTTGCTGCTTTGATTTCAGTAGTTATCAGTAATCATTGCTATCAATCATCACCATTTCCAAAAGCACAAAACAAGTTTCGTTCCGAATAGATGTAGTGATTCTGTTAACATGTTGCTCTGTTCCTTTATACTCCATGTTTTAACAAAGTAGTTGAAAGTTGTATAAAATATTTAGCAAAATTCCAGAATGTTGAACAGTTTTTCCCTCTCTCTCTCTCTCTCTCTCACCAGTCTGCCAGCCGCAGGCCTCGTGCTTAGAATGTTTGAGGAGTCCTGGCTGTGCTTGGTGTAAACAGAAGGTATGAAGCAGATTGAAAAAATAAAAGAGGTTTCAGAGACGACCCTTGACAGTGACACACATTTTCCCTTTTATTACTAAGTTGCACATGAGCCAACATGTGAACGCAGTGACCTCTATCCACTGAAAATAGGAAAAACCAGAACTATCAACAACTTTTAATACCCAGTCTCATTGTGAAACATGTTTGTTATAAATCAGTTTTGGCTGGATCTTATCCGTACGATCAAAGTCACATCTGGACAAAGTAAGTTGTATATAATATTGTGAAAATCTCAGAAATCATTATTAGTATCAATAGCATCAATAAAAATAGAATATATATTTGATGATATTGATGGCACACACAGGAGTCCATGTGCTGTAATAATGTAATCTATAAATGAACTGGACTTTGCAGACTTTAAGCTTTAGTAGGCCCTTTAGTAGGGGCTTCAGAGTGGTGTAACTGTTTAATTGTTGGCCCTGTTACTGGGAGGTCATGAGACATGGCGCCAAGAGCCATCAGTGACAGAGCAACAGAGCACTCGCGCTCTCTTTGGGTGGGTAAGATGGCCTATCCTCTTCCACCGTTACTCTGCACAGTGCTAGTCATGCCGGGAAACCGTTAGCTGTGTTGTTATGCAACATGTACAGTGTGTACAGAGACGTAGATGAGGTAGTTACAGTTGGCATGTTCACAGCAATAAATTGCCATTGCAGTAGTGCAGTTTTTCACATGAAGTTTTGTCCAAAAGGGCAGAATAAAGCAAAAGTGACTGGAGAAAAGAAGTGTCCTGTGCAGATGATAGTGCAAAAGATGATCCATAAATGAATAGATGAATTACAGTCCAGAGTTTACAGTCTGACAGCTGCAGGAAGAAATGAACTACTCCTCCTGTCCCTGTAGTGTTTTACGGGATGGGTGGGAGAGGTTCTTAATGATCATTGACACTGTTGTCAGTATCTGCCTCTCTGTAGCCAGGACTGAGCTGGACTTTCTAATGATCTTGTTAAGTCTTTTGGTGTTCTTGGCTATGATACTGCTGCCCCAGAACACTACAGCATCAAAAAATGGCACCTGACACCTCCGTCCCCTGTGGACCACCCACTCACTCTGACACACAGTTTTGTAGTCTTATGTACTGGGGCCTGCTGGTCAGGTAGTCAGTGATCCAGGGCACCAGGGCAGAATCTACAGAGTCCATGACAGGCAAGACTGTTTCATGGACGGTGGCAAGCTTTGTGTTTTATGCCAGAGTGCAACAAATGTCCATTTTTTATTTGAACACATGCATGAACAAATAAACAGACTTTAACAGTTTAATTTAAGAATAAAGTGCACTGTTTTTTTTGCCGCTGCGCCAAAAAAACAAAACTTAATTTCTGCAGTAAGAGCTGGCTCTTCTAATCCAAAAATATGGCCCAAACAGCCAGTGGAAAATACCATTACCAATACCATGCTGAATGGAACATCAGAATTAGTGCATGCTTCTTGTATAATTATATGTTTATGAGGGTACATTGGGACGTCCAAAACACATGTTGTCTAGTGTATGCTGGTTTTGAAGTTTGAAGTACATCAGTTCTATGAATCAGATGTGGAGCAGTTTGTTTTCCAGTTTACCCTTGCTTTTATGTAACTTGAATAAACACATTTATTCTACTTTTTAGACCACACCTCAAATAGTTAAATAAACTATTTATATAATAGTTAAATGCAGATCTGTCCACCTCTATATAGAAGGCTGTTAGACTTCCTAAGTAAGAGAACTTCCCCCCGTCCAAAAATAAAGATTTTTTTATGTAGTGTTGACTGAGGTTATGAGGGGAAGTACAAATGACAGTACAGGCCTCCTTAATTGAGCTACTAACTCTGCATTGTTCATAAGATGCGGTCTCTAATTTTTTCCAAATACAGCCATGGAAAAAAATTAGAGACCGCATCTTTTTTTTTTCTGGTTATTGCTTTTGCAGTTTGTGGGAGTGTGTCTGTGTAAAATGTGCAGGTCACTATTGTTTTACACACTACTGACCACATTTGATTCAAAATTCCAAACAAAAAATTGTTTGGAGAAAATGTAAAAATAATACATGTAACTAATTTATTATACCTTAGAAATGTTAAACTACACAATACTCTTACATTATTTTACAATTGCAACAATTAAAACAGTAATGTTAAGTGCATAGTGTGTACATGTGTGAGCTCTGTTTCATCCCATCAGTAAACTGAATCAGGAGTGAAGCTGCTGGAATGCAGCACATAGAACAGCTGCTACACAAACACTACTGCATGGAGGCATTTCTTATTTTTTACACACCTCACACTGCAGTAGTTCATAAAGGAATAGCAACCTGTGCATTTTACACACACACACTGCCACAAATTGTACAGTGAACAGAAAAAAGGGAAAAGTGGTCTCCTTTGTTTTTCCATGGCTGTATAGTAGACCCTGCAGATGTGCAGGTCTAGAGTGAAGTCAACCGAAACAAAAGCCTGTGGTGAGCTAATCGTGGTGTTCTAGTCCGTTTTGCATTTGGATGTTCTTGTATATGACGCGTTGTGTCCTCATTGTCTGAACGGGGAAAACCCCTCATAAAATGGCTGCAATCTAGAGAGTCAGTGAAATAAGTGGCAGACTCTGTCATTCCTTGACTTTCCTTAAAAAAGCTGCCACAAAAACTAGTCCTTAATTCATCATCATCAAAACAAAACCTATATTTCCATCTCTGTTGTTTATTTATTTCTTTGACCTAATTTAAATATGGCAGTTGCTTTTCATATTGCGTCAGCATTTCTTAACAATCAGACAAAATAGTACATATTTTTTACATTAACTTATAAAAAGTTATGGCTATTTTCTGTAAAGTGACATTTTGGTTCCGATGATAGAACAAAATTCTTAAAGAGCATCTTGGAATGAATTTAAAATCATATTTACATTGACAGTGTGAGTTGCCATTAACTTGAAGTTAGGACATTTTCAATCTAGGTCAAGACAAGGCTGCATCTCTTATTTGTCCCTGGCATGAAGAAAGCCTAAGTGAAATGGAGGTAATGCTGGATGCAGCCTGAAAACGGGAGCCTGGAGGATCAGTTCCCTCTTGATAGCTATGCTTCTGAATCACATTGTGGTTTTTCACATTGTAGCTATTGTTCTCATTTGTAATGGCTTCTTGTTTTCTCAGAAAAAAAAACAGTTTTGTCTGTCATTTTCTTTTCTTCTCCTCTCCTGCTTCTCTTATTGCTCTTCTGTTATTCTTCTCTAGTCCCTCTAAATGTCTACAAACATAGTGAATTTCTAAGTCCATATACTGTATATTTTAAGATTTGAACATTTGTTTCGGTTAAAAAAAATATGTCTCACACAAACAATGCACCACAATGGTGAAAATGAAGAAATGGCTCATAGCTGGGGCTTCACCTCTCCCCTCAGGGAAGCTGAGGTGACAGGATGTAATAGGTGCCGTTTTAGAGATTTAACTAGATTAGAATACTGCTGATGGTCCAGTTTGAACTCCTCTGCTTTTGGAGAGCAGAAGACTCTTGCTTCTGAAGCCCTTAGTCAAAAAGGTTCAACCATATCTAAACATCTCATGAAAATGTGATTTTCTTTCACAGTAGCAATAGAAGACAGTTCTTGCAGTTTTCTGTTTTGAAGATCCATTAGAAGAACTATGCATTTCTTTGATCATAGTCTGTGGGTACTTTGTGTGTGGGTGCCATTGATAATCAGTGTTACTCACTTCATCTGACAGTGGTTGTAATGAAATGGCTGATCTGTGTATTTTATGCATGATTAACACTGTTTTGAGTTTATTTCTATCTGTTGTCAGACATTCTAATAGATATTTCTGGGTAATGTAGGACTTCTTGAAGGCAGGAGAGTCTAATGAGCGTAGGTGCGACTCTCTCGAGTCACTGAAGGCCAGAAAGTGCGAGAACAGTAATGTGATTGACCCCAAGCCAGACACTATCAGCGAGAAGGACAACGATCTCAACAGCAACCTTGAAAACGTGGTCCAACTCAAACCACAGAGCATCAGAGTCAAGCTTAGAGTTGGTGAGCCTCAGATGCCACTTAAGGTGTACTCCATCTTTTGTTCACTGCATTTCCCTGTGCATTTCTAATCTTTAATCTGCCCTTTTTGTTTTGTTACTCACTTTCCTGTGTACAGGTGTGCCACATGAATTCAAGGTGGAATTTAGGAGGGCTGAAGGTTACCCCATAGATTTGTACTATCTGATGGACCTGAGCTACTCCATGAAGGATGATCTAGAGAAGATTAAAAACTTGGGACAAGACATTTTAAACAAGCTGCGGGACGTTACTCAGACCGTCCGTATTGGTGAGGTTATTGGAGGTTCAGATATCTTGTATGTACAATGAATAACGTGCGTACTGCATCACTGTTTGGATTTAAATAGGAGAAAATTTCTGGCTTACTAAATTTTTGACATATGAAAAGTTGCTTGCTTTAAAGGTTTTATAAGTAGTGTTGACTGAGGTTATAGAGGTTATAATAAACCGACAGAAATGTGATTATTATCATCAGGAATTGTTTTTTTTATCACTTTTTTTTTCATATCTGTTTTTTTGACTCACAAGCTCATGTAATGTATGCAGTGATTCATTTTGCACTTTAGCAGTCTGACAGCCCAGTCTTTGATATCTGAAACCATTTTCTTCACTCTTAAGTCATTTGTCTTCCTCTATGTGCTTCAGAACTTTGTAGCCTTTAGTTAAGTGGATGTTATCAACATACAGTCAGCATACATCAAACTTGTTGTATTGAAGTTTATTAGGTCTATGTCACGCACTGTGGCTTGCAATAAATGTATAAGATTGCTGAAATCTCACAGTCTGTAGGCGTCTTAATACAATTGTGAATACTTTTAAATAAAAGCAGATATTCTGTACCTCACAGCCAATGTTTCATTTTAAATGCAATGTTCTGGAGTACAGAGGTAAAACAGCAAAACTTCTGTACAGTTATGAACAGGTACATACCTCTCTACATTCCTGCTGTGTGTCTTAGGTTTTGGCTCATTTGTGGATAAGGAGAGGTTACCGTACATTAGCCAAGTTAAAGTCAAGCGTAGGAACCCCTGCCCCCGCATAGACACCTGCCAGCCGGCCTTCGCCTTTAAGAACGTTCTACCGCTGACAGCTGAAGCCAAGGAGTTTGAGAGAGAAGTCAGCAACCAAACCATCTCTGGTAACCTGGATTCACCTGAAGCCGGCTTGGATGCCATTATGCAGGCTGCTGTGTGCCAGGTAAGGAGCATTCTAAAACAGATGGTAATTTTATATAATTATGTAATAATAAGTATATCTATAATATAATATTTTTTAGATATACTTATAATATTTTATAATACTTAATTACAAATCATTATTATATAATAATTCTTTAATTATATAATATTAATGTATA
Source organism: Brycinus macrolepidotus (assembly GCA_037974445.1). NCBI lineage: Eukaryota > Metazoa > Chordata > Actinopteri > Characiformes > Alestidae > Brycinus > Brycinus macrolepidotus. The sequence continues at coordinate 16,806,497 of JBBPCZ010000115.1, read as the reverse complement.
ATATAAGATCAAATCCCTTTCCCAGCTCCTATATAACAAATTATATTTGTTATAATTAAAACTGAATGCTTTACAGGAATATCAAAACAGGTAGGTAAGACAATAGACAATAATTGGACTATGGCATTTAAGAGTGAAAACTGTTACACTACCTAGGAGGTCCAGACCACAACTTATAATATGAAAATAGACCACTGGCACATAAAACTTGAGATCATGCACTGCTCTTGTTTTGAAAAGATATGAGAGTGAGGTTCTTGATAATTTAAAGACTGAACTTTTTGAAGATGGAAAAGTGAATAAACAAACATACATGTGATAAATGTAAAGCAATGTTAGTTTCCTTATTATACATACAGATTAACTCTCTAAAAATTAATACTGTAATTTCATTTAGACTTCTTGCCTAGTTTAATATGCACTCCTTCCTCCTATATGCATCCAGAAAGAGATTAAATGGGGCAATGTGACACGGATCCTGGTTTACACATCTGATGACACATTCCACATGGCAGGGGATGGGCGACTCGCTGGCATCTTTCAGCCACATGATGGACTGTGTCACCTTAGGGATGATGGTACTTATGATGGTAAAACTTTTGTAAGTATTACACAACTAAACACAACTATATTCACTCTATGTTATAAAAGTCAGTTGTTTTATTAGGTTAATAAATTTAAAACATACTACATATAGTACTAGTAACTACTATAAGCCTATGTAGTTAGGAGAGTGAAGAATTTGATTTTTGGCTCACCGAGAGGACCCTGATGGTTTAGGTGTTTAGATTCGAATTAAGGCTTTCCCAGTGCAGTAGAACTTTGCAGTGAAGAGTTCTAGTTGTGAGGCATTTGCATGGTTATGGTGCTAAACAGTTTTCTGTGTCCAACCAGGCCTGTTCGTGCTGAAATAGGATAGATTTATATACATCAATTTGATGGAAACTCTGAAGAAATTAATTATTTCCAGTGGATTGAAAATGTATTCTTAACCCATTAAAGTACATGCTCTTATACTACATTGTTAGACAGGAATGGGTTAATATGTGTTTAACATAGTCTTTACCATTCGTAATCTAGCCTGTGCTAAAAGGTCAGTCTCTGTAATATTGGCGTATTGCACTGAACTGCATTGTGTGTGTTTCAGGATTATCCATCAATAGGCCATCTCTCAAGAATTCTTCAGGCTAACAACATTCAGCTGATATTTGCTGTGACAGAGAAAAGCATTCCAGCATATAAGGTCAGATCTGTTCAAGAAGCTGTTCAAAATGTATTGTCTAAGATTTGTAATAGATAGATCACTCTCTCTCTCTCTCTCTCTCTCTCTCTCTCTCTCTCTCTCTCTCTCTCTCTCACGCACGCACAAACACACACACGCACACACACAAATATAGGCTTTAAGTGCATTAATTCCACAGTCGGTGGTCGGTGTGCTGGAGGATGACTCCAGCAATGTGGTCCAGCTCATCTCTGAAGCTTATGAGGTGAGTAAAGTGTTTCAGGATTGTTTGAATTTTTGCATGTTGAAACATTTACTGCAGTACTGATAGCTTTCCTGTGTCAGAGGGATTCACTCCCATTCTACCACCACAAGTTTACTTCAACACACACTAATATTCCGATGCTGAAGATCCAGATTAATGCATCGGGTTAGGGCTGTAATTAAACAGTTTAGGGCGGTAACTTACAAGGAGCAGAGTTGGACAGTTATGTCCTATCCCATTTGCCTCTGTTGGTTTTATAATAATCCAAAACATGTCTGTTTCTCTGTATGTACGTATGGCTGTTTCTTCAGCTGGTTTTCCATCAATGTTACTTAATTTTACATATGTCAGCCGACAGTAAGCCTACATGATTCCATGATAGGTAAAAGAGAGAAAATTGTTTGCACAGCCCATTGTCTGGGCCATGGTAATATCAGGTTCTTATACATTTCACATGCTATTTTTCACATACATGTGTAAAAACAACTATCATCACATGTGAAAAAGAAACGATCACATAACTGAACTGAACAGAACACAGAGCTGAAGCACATATAAATGCCAATATTATTTAGTCATGTTTACACCATGCCAGAGCGGTGAGAGTTTACACAACCTCTTAGGTTAGTCACTTCCTCCACATGATCCACATCGCCTTTCTCGAAAAAGAAATGAAACTGTGATGGTGTCTGGTCTGTTTGTGTGACTATGTTGATAATATGGGTCACTGAACGTTGAAGTTCCCATTAACCAAAAACCAGCCAAATGCACAGACACACACACACACGCACGTACACCCTCGGTTGTACGCACACACAGGTGTTAAATCCAGTGAAAGTGACAGAAGCCCTTTACCAATAGCAGTGCCAAAACTACCATTTTGGATGAATTTGTGGGTAAAATGCAGGTTTTACTACTGCAAATACAGAAACAGACTAGCATCTTTGCTTAGCAACTGTAGTGACTGTATTTATCTAATTCTACATGGTGTGCTTGACTACTTCCTTGAGTAAAACAGGTTAAATCCATGTTTAACTGTTTTCCCCACATTAACCTCCAAAATGCTGACTGCATCTCTGACAATGCAGTACTTAATGAACGTGTATTTCTCAGGATGAAATGTGCCTTGATTTGGTATGGGGTGTGTTGGTGGCTCAGGACGGAATAGTGCTTAAAGCCTCACAGGATTTCTCATTGGTTTCTGTAAAAAAAATCCTGTGTAATTTATTTTGTGAGTGCATTTTCTTCTGTGTTTGTGGTTTATGCATTTCAAATATTTTATTGGTTTTAGCAATCATTCTGGGTGGGCCAGTGATCAAAGTGGGCCATAGTGTTGCCACTGCCCGTCACTTGAGTAAATTAGAAATAACTTCACTCCTAACTTCACTTAATAACAAGTATAACAAGTATCGCCTACCATATGTACATAATGTTACACAGTTACATTTATTCAAGTATCTGAAGTAAAAGTCAAGGATCATGGGTACATTCTGTGTGTGTATGCCTGTAGAACCTGTCGTCCACTTTGCTGCTGGAGCAGGACCACACTCCTGACAGCCTGAAGGTGTCCTACATGTCCTACTGTGGAAAGGGAGAGCCTAGTGAGTGGCAGCACAGGGGAGAGTGTACCGGCATCAAGGTCAAAGAAAAGGTTAGTTCCGTCACCTTCATCATCATCATCAGCAGCAGCACAGGCAGCATAGGCAGCAGTCCCAGGACCAGTAGACTGATGCTAACTTTCTCTTTCGAAGGCTGTCCTTCGATATTTTCGGTGTAGTCAATCATTTGCAGTATCTTCATACAGTAGGTGTGGGCCTATGAGGTTACTCACAGTTTTCTGCAGTTGAAGTGATAGTGTGGCCAAAAATCAAATTTACAGTTTTCATCCTTATCCTAAAATGAAGCTGATCATCTGTTTGGTGTTCGATTGCTTCTTTAGACTTGCTCATGTGGTTTCTGACACTGTATGATGTACTGTTGTCATGTACATTGTGTTATAGACAAACATACATAGTGTATAACTTAAACAGTGTAATAGCCACCATCATGAAGCCTGATGTTTGTCAGTTATCTAAAAAATGGACACAATACAGATAAACGTCAGACACTGAAACGGCTTTAGCATTGTGACATACTCATTTATACCCATTATCATACATAATAACTTATCATATTGTGTCTGAAATCATATAAGCAGAGTTATTTGAGATTACTTAACAGCTTGACATGGTTGAAGTGTGTGAGGATAGACAGTTTGCCTTGTCTTGTCTTGCCATGTCAGTCTGTCTTGGCTTGCCTCATGAACAGTACTGGTATTAGTCTCAGTGTAGTCACTGAAATGTTAGTGTTTGGTTATTGCTTTGTTCATTGCAGGTGGAGTTTAAAGTTCGTGTGAATGTGTCAGAGTGTCTGACAAAGCCTGAGAGTTTTGAGATTCGAATGCAAGGCATCAACGAGGTTCTGAAGGTGACGGTGGAGACGCTGTGCAGTTGCAACTGTGGTGATGAAGAGGAGGATTCACAGCAATGTAAAGGAAGTGGAACACTCATCTGTGGAGTCTGCAGGTAGAGTCATCATCTCTTACAAGTCTTCAGCGCCCCCTGCATGTACGGAACAGGAACACACATTTCTCTGTGTACATGCCCTTCATCTGATATTTGATATAACATATGTCAGTTATATTTATGTTCATAATAAGGCATGTAATATCAAACCTTGCTTTATGTGTATATATCTGACCTCGCTGTGGTTTGTTTCTATTACTATTCTTAGGGAAAAGATTCAATGCATCAAATCTTACATTTTGATTAGATTCTGTTATTTTGGTACTTTCCAGAAGTATTTTTAAAAACACACTGAATACACAACACCGACTGGATGAACTATTTGCATAGTAGTGGAATAAAAAAAATACTTATTGTGATAATATAATTTTTGCATTTTTATGTTTGAAAATAGCCTGCAAGTTTTTATTTTGTCCAAAACATTAGCTCATACATACTCATCAATATTACATTTTTACCTCCACAATTGCATATCTTCATTTTAAAAACAGCACTCGCAGAGCTCTTATTATGTGCTTTAAATGTATTTAGCATCTAATTTTGCAGACTCTGACAGCGTTTGAACATGTTTGTTATTCCATGTTCTGTGTTTATCACTGCAGTTTCTCTCATCACTAGATTGTATGTTTGTGTCTCAGCTGTAATGAAGGTTTCCTCGGTCAGCGCTGTGAGTGTAAGCATCAGAATGAAATGAACTCCACCAAGTGCCGAGCGTCCGGCGATTCCGAGGTGTGCAATGGCCACGGCAGCTGTGAGTGTGGCCGGTGTCAGTGCACTGGTCTATTTCGCGGCCCATACTGCCAATGTGATGACAGCAGCTGTATGCGCCATAACAGCGAAGTCTGCAATGGTGAACTGTGATTTTAATTAATC
>JBBPCZ010000115.1:16772343-16800038 GCA_037974445.1 Brycinus macrolepidotus | reverse complement strand
TGTATATACACACACACACATATACACATATATATATACACACACACACACACACACACATATATATATATATACACACACACATATACACATATATATATACACACACACACACACACATATATATATATATATATATGTATAGCTTTTTCAGGTATTCATCCATTCTCAGAAAGAACAAGTTAGACAAATGTACAGCTTAACTAAAAGTAAGTAATTACAGAGACAGTAAGTAATTACAGAGGAACTTGTTGAAATTATTGTCCCTTCTAGTTTATTGCATGACACTGAACACCTCTATCTGTGTGTGTGTGTGTGTGTGTGTGTGTGTGTGTATGTGTGTGTGTGTGTATTTTGGTATTTGTTACAGGTCAAGGTGTCTGTAACTGTAGCGTCTGTGTGTGCAACGAAAATTACACAGGTCCTGCATGTGAATGCTCTAAAGACACAAACATGTGTCTGATTAAATATGGGCTGCAGTGTAGTGGCCATGGAACGTGTAAGTGTAACCGGTGTGAGTGTAAGCCTAATTTCAGGGGAGAGGATTGCTCACAGATTTCAGCTCCATGCAAAGTGTACGGGTGAGTACATCTTCGTATGTTTCATTTAATCCTTTGATTCCATTTTATATCATATGCTGTTTTTGATAACCAAATGTTGACTCTCATTGTCTGTTCTATGTTAGACCGTGTGTGAGCTGCACAGTTCAGCCTGAGTCTTCTATTAACTGCACTAAGGAGTGTGAGTCAGTTGAGCTGGTACGTCTACCTGAAAGTCGTGAACTGCAGTGTCTGCATGACCAAGTTGTTTATGACGTGACACTGAAGAATGACGGCAGAGTTCTGATCCAGTATGCTGATCTGCCAAGTAAGTAATGCATGATTTTCTGCTTTAAACCTGAATGTGAGTCCACACCTCAGTTCATCACTGCCATAACTACATATATTTAAGACTATCAACTGTATTAGTAATTGATTAATTTTTTTTGCCATCCCTCAAGGCACAATGATTCAATTATTTAAATTATTGAATTATTTAAATGTTCCTCAAAACTGTTTGGGGATATTGCTTACCATTTATCTAACCGTATCTAATTTGTATGTAACAATTAATCACATCTGTCTGGCAAAAGCAGCACTTCAACCAAAAGGGCTTTTAAAAAAATGTTTTTGGTATGAGCCCTTTCTTTCCTGTAATTATCCCACAGGAAACAGTGACACTGTCTAAGAAATATTTCACACCACACACCAGTTCGAACTGTTCAGAAACTCTTTGTGTCTCTGGTTCACAGGTAAGATTGATAAGACCAAGGTGATCATTGGCACCTCAGTATCTGCCATCATTCTAATTGGCATCGCCATCATCATCGTCTACAAAGTGCTGCTGGAGCTGTATGATCTCCGGGAGTACCGAAGCTTCCTCAGAGCGCAGGAGCTAACAGACTGGAAAGAGGTCTGTCTCTCAGGAACACACACGTCACACTTAATACAGTCATATATCTATCCTGCACATGAGTATAGGAGTGTTATGAAGATATGACATACAAAATTTTCATCTTGAATAGTGTTACCCTTTTCAAGCCAGTTTAAATAGTCTTACCCTTTTAAAGCCAATTTCAAGCCAGTAAAATATGTTAACAGAAAAATAAGAAGGCAAAAAAAGAAAGAAAAAATGATGTTTATCCATAGCTGGATCGTACGTATTTTTAAGCTGGCAACATAGCACAATTTAAATTATTCTGTACTAAATTTTGAATGTAACATTTTCTAGATTTAGATTTTAACACTACTAAAAAGCTTATAAAATGTAGTCATTGTATGAAAATATGCAATTCTGTAACTAGCTTCGCGCTACCCAATGTTTAGTGTTTTATGCTATATCAATTCTGGCTTTGCTCTAAATAGGATGTAAATGGTACAGTGATCTCTACATGGATTATCATTGAGTGAATGGTGTGTGTGTGTGTGTATGCGCCCTGTGGTGGGCTGGTGCCCCCCCCCCCCCAGGGTGAGTCTCTGCTTCATGCCCATTGGCCCCAGGATAGGTACCCATGACACTAGTAAGGATTAAGCGGGTACAGTGAATGAATGAAAAATGGCCTATATTTACTTCCATTCATTTCAAGCTAAGGATGTTGTTGTTAGCACTGGCATTCAGAACTGAATGTTAGAATCAGCTGAGTTTCAGGTTTTCTAAAGTGAATATTTGGGGGAATTTCCCTACAGTATTAAACCCTTGACTTTTACTGTCTTTCAGACCCAGAATCCTCTGTTCCAAGAAGCCACAACGACGGTGCTTAATCCTTTGCATTCACACGATAATTAAAGCATCTGTGTGTCAGTGCAGCCAAAGTGTTTGTAAGAAAGTTTATATAGTTTATACAGTTTATAAAACAAAGTGGACTTGTTTTATATGCTGTTGTGTTTTGTAACTTAGGAGTAAATTATTAATATATTTTTACCATTAACTAAATAGTGGAGTACAATATATATTATATAAATATTCTATTATATATATCATAAATATAAATTATATATTTCATTTTTATGGTTGTAATTTGAAATAGGATTGATAATTGAAACAAGTTGGATATACTGTAAGTGCACAGTGTTTAATGTTAGTGATCTATTTGACATGTATTGTAATGTGAGAACAGCCTCAAGCCTAGATTTTTTTTTTTTTTAATAAAACTTACATATCAAATGTTTATATAACAACAAACAAACAATCTACCGAAAAACCTATTTCCACTGTTCTACATCATTGCTTTTCCTGGTTGATCCTGCCGACCTTTTCATTTTTTTTATTTGTGTTAAGGACCAATTTTGAGTGATAATTCAGACTTTTGTAATGGAAATAATAATGCAATTTTTTTTCAAGTCTGTACATAAACAGCTGTTCATAAATTGGAATTATATGTAATATTAATAACTGCTGTTAGTTTAATTCAGTAATAACTTGTATGGTGTGGATTAAAATTAGGGTTGGGCTGAGGGGCAATGCTGTAATCCATCGTCCATGCCTGACAGTCATCACAAACAGCGAGCGCACCTTGTCACACACACACACACACACACACACACACACACACACATACACAATATAACTTCAGTGTCTCTGTTAGAACGTAGTAAGTATTTTTTATTATGTAGTTGATATTTATTACCTATTCGCAGGGATTTCCCTGGTAGTCAAGTTAAGCTGTAGAACTGATAAATATTTATTCTGAGAAGTGTCAGCCAGAGAGGGCAAAAATGCAGCATAGGAGTTATTCTAATTATTATAATATCTCCTTGTGCCTGAGATCTTAAAGGAAAAACATTTTATTTAATTACACTATTTATCACCCAGCGAAAGCATGTTTTAATCATATGTGCAAACACAAGAACCTAGTTTTTAAATCTCCCTGGTTTGTCCCTGCCTCAGTAAATCAGGGGGTAAGCCTTTATTGGTATCGCATGAAGACTATCCCATTCCCTGCTGTCCCAGTCTTAAATAAATAATCATTTCTACACCGAATTACATTAGTACAAATCCACTTTAGACATCATAGTTAAATTAAAATGCCATAAGTTAGACACTGTAATGTAACGTAAGAAAGTAACAGCAACCAGTGTTGATTTAGGCTCATGGATTGATGAAGATGTTAAACAACAAGAAATGTTGTGAAATGATAAATAATATTTACAGTAAAATAATTATTAATAATTATCTCTTTACAGTAACTCTTTGATATATCTTCCTCAAGATTTGATCACCATTTTTCAAACACAAGGCATTTTGGATGTTAATTTTAGTATAACTCAATTTTCATTGTTATAAAGCTTTCAAAGACACTGTTAGAATTATCTACGCTTCAGATATTTTTTCAGCTTCTCACCACCTGAAATCGGTAAAGCTGTAGCGTCATAACAGAATTATTTTATACATGCACCTGCAATAAATTTGATTACAAAAATAATAAAAACAGTTATTCTAAGTTTTGAATGGTAGTGTACAATTCTTGTACAGCAAGATCAGGGGCAGATCTACCAGAGAGATGACGGTCGTCAGAACCCCCCCCCCCCCCACCATCGCTCCACGCTCCAAATACACCATCATCCCCCGCATATTCCCCCGCTCACCGCTACCCGCATCGGCCACCCACACCCCAAAATCTCACTCCAAGGTTCTTGGAAAAGTTGGGAGCCCTAACTGTGATTAAATTCAGTCTGCCATACGTTGCCACCCCTCAAAAATTCCTGCCCCCCTCTTGCCACCACATAAATTTTTTTTCTAGATCCGCCCCTGTACAGCATAATAATAAAGTGTGTAGAAGTGTGCATTCGACTGTTCATTACAATTTCATATTTATATATTTATTTAGTCAAGTTGAGTCAGCCAATTTGTGACTTGTGTCTGACTCGAACCCGAGTCACATGATCATGCCTCTGGTTAATGCAAATAAAAGATGAATACAATGATGACAATAAATAAATAAAAGAAGTGTCTGTGAGTGTGAATACCGTGATTAAATGCACGTGATTAAATGCTACTTAGACGCCAAATATGAAGAAAAGATTGTATGGATGATTTTATAACATCTCTGTATGTTTGGCTGCATCATTAGAAACACTCATGGTAAGCATCACTGCATTCCTCTTTTAAAACGTTGTGAGTGTAGTCTTGTCCATTATTATATTTGCGTATTCCTTGATGAGAAAATGGTATAGGGATTGACTGTGATTTGTGCCTGATATCTTAAAGGGAAAACAGCTTATTTAATTACACTTTGCTGCCCAGTGAAAGCATGATTTAATCATATGTGGAAACACAAAAACACAAAAAGTTTTTAAATTTACCTGGTTTGTCCCTGCCTCAATAAATCAGGGGCAAATTTTGGTTTTAAAATGGCTAGGAATAGACCATGATTTTAAATTCCTCCCAATGTGTGTGAATCATTTTAATCAACTTTTGAAGGTAGGAAATTGAAAATGCAAGCGGCTGAACGAAGACGAGGCTGTTAGAGGCAGTCAGAGGGACTCATGTCCTCTTTAGGAAATGCATAACCATGCTGATAAGCGGTGTTTATTTTATTAGACCCATTATCAGAGTTACAGGCGAATTCTGATCGTGATACTTGAGGCCGATTAATGTATGCTTATCGTACTACAATACCCAGCATGCCTTTTTGTGTAATTTCCCGATAGGCTGTGCGGTATTTTGAATAAGTGCGCGTCGCCTCGGTCGTTCAGGTTGTGTTTTAAATTTCAACAGCAGTGCTGGAGGTTTCACCTTTATGAACAAGAGCTAAATCTACAGTTTTCACATAACGAATGTAAAATCTTCGGAGTGTGGTAAGTCGCCAGTTAAACGGCTGTCATATAATTTGAAGAATGTTTATCTTTACTTTAGTTTCTTGTCTGTGTTACTGTGGGCCTGTGCTGTGTTTCCGTGAATAACTTCACAGTTAATCTAACTGTAGTGTAAGTGGACTGTCTGCTGTAACCACAAACCTAATTTAAATTCTAAACAGGACTAACGAAGACTTTATTCTGTCTCGTAGCTATCGTTACTAACGGTTTGTGTGCAATGTTTCTGGTGCAGCATGTGCACTTTTTCTGCTGCATTATTACTGTTTTTGTCAGTGTCTACTGCTGAAGACACTCGTGTGTGTGTGTGTGTGTGTGTGTGTGTGTGTGTGTATGTATGTGTATATATATATATATATTCACACTGTTGTGTTTGGTTATGCTGCTTCTACTTTCTCTTGTTCTGTCCACTTTGCTGCTGTAACAATGCAAATTTCCCGCCTGTGGGACTAATAAAGGGTTATATTGTCTTATGGCATTGTGAGTCACTGACATCTAGCTCATGAAAGCTGGTGTTAGCTAAACAACCAACTGTATTTGCAGGGAGATGTATAATATGTTAAGGTCAAATGACATTTGAATAGCCCACCAAATCTAAAACTTAAAACGGGATCGTCTGATGATTCTTATTTGTCTGTGCACACTTTTTAAGCACACTCCATTAGCATGTGTTTCATGTTGGAGCATATTGCTTTAGGCCTGCCCAAAAGACATTTCAGTTATAGAAAGGGATATCATTTGTCAAATGACTGACATTTGAGTGACCTAGTATGTGCATATCTGACAATTCTTTCCATATTCTCTATTTTTTTAATCTTACATGTACTAAAACAGTGAAATGAGTGTCCTTCACCTTGTGATCTTTATAATATGAATTATCTTGTATACACCTATTATCTAGCTCACTGAAATGGTTACTTTCTGCAGAAAAAGCAGTGAAGGAAGAATGAAATGTCTAAAAACAGATGAGTATGTCCAACAGATATCATCTGCGAAGGACACTGTTGTTCTTCATGATGAGTTGAAGGTATGAAATATGCTTATTTAGTTTAAGAATTACTTTAATGTATGAAACTCAGGCTAAACGTCTGAAATACATTGCATCTAGCCTTAAATTGGTCTTGTGTGTGGTTTGCTTCAGAAACATGTAAAGGATGGTCTTGGCCTATGGGGACGGACAATATGTGACCGGATCATTCGAGCATGCAACCAGAAGCTTGGCAGTGGAGTGCTTCAGCCAGAGCATTATGAGCACCTTGTGGACTTAGTGGAGCTGGCCGTCCATGGGTATGAGTTGATCAAGGACCCTGCAGTACCAGGATCCCCACTTTATCTTGAGAAAATAATCTTCCATATCCTACAGAAGGTAATTACTCAAGGAGCTCATGGTCCTGCTAGTCGACTTGGGGAGATCATGTATCACAGATTGCAGTGCTCTTCCACAGAGGTATGTAAATGGTTTTAGTGTTATAGGGGTAATATGTTATAAAGGGCAAACCACTCCTTTCAGTCTACGTATATTGCTCATCTTTCATTTTCCCTGTAGTTGTTTGCAGTCCATGTTTATGTTCCAAAAGGCTTGTAAGTTAGAATTAAAGTATGGCTATTTAAATATGCTAGACATGGACCTTAATGTCGGTGGTTCTCTGACCTGTCCTCATGGACCCCCAGACAATCCTCATTTTTGCTCCATGCCTATGTGTTGTGGGTAGGGTTATAGCAAAAAAAAAAGTGAGTCATTACTTAATGCAGTATATGTCAAATTGATGAAACTGATCAACCAAGACACGTCTGGTGACTGAAGTTTGTTTCATTGTCTTGGACAAAGCTAATTTAGCTCACAAGTACTGGAAGCTTATACTTCATTTGGCTCTGTGCAAATTGCAAGTACAGAATGTAGCTAAAACAAGTACAAGTCTTCTTGAGGCATAAAGTCGCTTTTTTTTTTTCTTTTTTTCTTTTAAACCATGTTTATAGAAATAGTATATTATGCAGCATCAGAAGCCACGTGAGCAAACTTAACATTGCTTAATTTGATATGATTTGGTACAAGAATGCGATGTTGTAATTTGTGTTCAATTTGCAGTGTTAGTTGGTAGGGTATAAGCTTGTATTACCAGTCAGCAACATTAGCACTGTAGGTCCAGCTCAAATCAATCAAGACACCAAACATATCTTGGCTGAAAATTGTGTGGTCTTTTTCTGTTTGTTTGTTTGTTTGAAATATCACAGGCTGAAGACTTTGGTGTGCTGGTGCGGAATTGCTTCGCTGTCCTGTGGAACAGTGTCCTGACCTCAGGTTCTCAGATGTCCACGCTTCCTCCCAGGGACAGACTCCGCTGGCAGCTGCAGGCTCTGCTCTTCCGGCTGCTAGAGTGGTCATCTAACACATCCAAAGTACCTCTGTTTGTTGAGGAGGCAGTAGTCGAGTTTGAGCGAGCAAATGGGAAAGCGATGTCTAAGGAAGATGCAACATTTTTGCTCTCTGAGTTCCAGATGCGTTTTCTCAACCCTTTGTTCAGTGACAAGGCTGCTGGTGACTGTGTGCTGATTCTGCCTTCACTATCTGTAAGATGTGAGGTGGTATTTAAGGTGTGCAAGCTGCTATGTAAGAACAAGTTCTGGACTGAGGCTACACAGCTGGTGAACAGGGCTGTGGATGCTGTCCGGCGCCTTTGTGACATTTTGTCCTCATCTCTAAGCCTTGTGGCTCAGGCAGTAAAATTGAATTGTGCCCTTTGCTCTGGAGGTGAATGTAGCAAGGCTTTCACAGACTGTGCACGCATCCTTAGAGCCCTGCCTGCTTCTGTGGGAGATGAAGAAAGCCATACACTTCTGGATGCATGTCAGCTGGTTGTTTGGGCAACAGAGGCAGGACAGGCCAAAGGAATGGACAGTACTACACTGTTAGCCTGTTTTTCCTTCTTGGAGGAATATCAGGAGCTTCTGCTCAAACAGCAGAAGGTAAGCCTATTGACTGTCTTAAACTATGCACTATTCCTTGTATTGTGTGCTTTTGGTAGTCTGCTGTTTTGTGTTGGATCCATGCCCTCTTACAGTCCTACTATACATAACAGTACAGATGGGGTACAATGTATTATGCTGCCCCATACCACTGACTAGGCAAGTGGAGTACTGAGCAAGTCCATGTAATGTTGGTGTACGAAATTATTTCCTTCAATCACAAATTTTGTTCCCTAGAATAATGTTCAGTAGGAGGCCGTTTTGAACACAGTACTTGTTTTTTAATGTCACATTATGTTCAGGGTTTCTTTGCCTTTGTGTTGTGGCTGGCGGTATTGGTTACATTTCAATACCATGTTTTCCAAATAGAGGTGGGTAATATGTAATATGCTCCTCTGAGCATATTGTGAATATTGTTAGTATTTCAGGAATCCTGACCAACTGCATGTTTCATTGCATTCTTTTTATTTATTTATTTATTTTTTGAGTTAGATGTTTGAATAAAAGTAGTATTTTGAATAAAAATCTTTGTAACCAGATATTTTGGTAACAGTTTTCAAATATGGCACTGCTAGCACATTTTATCTGTCAGAATATCGGAATGGATGATGAATGTGTCTAAGATAGGATTCCCCCCCCCCCCCCCCAATATTGCCCATCCCTATTTCTAAATATCGCTGTCACTGTATTTCCACAATGATATTTAAGTGTTAAGTTAATTAGTTGGAATTTAATTATGTTAATGAGACCATAGCTTTTGGGCTACTACAACTCTATTCTAGAAGAAACTTGACACAGTGTGGGTTGACTGGACAATTTTCTTGTTTTAAATTATACTAGAGGGAACCTCATACAGTATTGTAAATGTTAACCAGACAGTGCATTTCCAGAACAAACGCCATGCATTGCATTTAACCTGTGCTTGTCATCTATCATATACTATGCTAAAAGTCAATAACTGAAAAGTCAGCCTCAAGATGTGACTGATTTGTTTCTATATTTCAGAGCTCATACTCACAACAGCTGCAGTATTCACTGTGCTTTAGTCTATACCAAGGTTTCATCAACACCTATGACAGTTTACATTCCTCACAGGTAAAACTTGCCTACCTCACACACTGGACAGTGTTTGTCAGTTCATCAACTGAAATGTAACACTTGAGTGTTCAGTTTCTCAGTTTGATTTCTGTATGTGTTTGTATTCGTGTTTATTTAGGAAACAGTGTTTGAATCCCTGGACAGAGTTTTGTTGTACTGCCAGGCCACAGCGGGGCGAATGATGACCGAACTACGCAAATTGGCTAATGACAACTTCTTACTGAAAGCAGGTAACTAAGAACTAGATGAATCATTTTGAATTTTATTTTGTATGTTTAAGTAACTAAAATCTCTCCCTCTCCATCTAGTATGTGCGGTGAACAATGTGGTGTATGAGTTATTTAACAAAAAGCGGTATGAAGAAGCATTTGGCCTGGCTGAGATCATATGTCAGGAGCTAAGTAAGGAGTGCCCTGCCGCTCTGCCGGTGGACAGAGTAAGTCCTGGCCCTACGTCTGCTCTTACAGGATTTGTTTTTTGACATGATTTCTTGGTCAGTTGTGCAGAGTTGTCAGTTATGTGTGCGTGTTTGTTTAGGTGAACCGCTGTTTCGTGCTGGTAGTGCAGTGTAGTCGACGTGCAGCTCAGTTGGAGAGCGCTCTGGACTGGGTGGTGCGCTGGATTCAGGTTCTAGGTGCTCGGGTTCTGGATCACCTTGCGGAACCAGTCTCCCTGTGGGTCAAGACCAAGTGTGATGCTGCCCGTGCGGGAGAAGAAGACACGCGCCTTAGGTAACAAACTTGCATTCCTTTTTTGTTTTAGGCTAATGTTTGAAATGTGTAAAACTGAAGGCTGCGCAATGTATCATCTGTCAGTTGCTCTTGCAATACTGGACTCTGCAATACTGATATTACAGAGGGCTGCGATATGCAAATGAGCCTTTAACAAATCAGTATTTTTGACATGGTGATCAATTACAGCTGTTGGTGAGTGTTGTTTAACTATTAAAGGCACTGGTGTTTTAAAGGGCCCATATTCTACATTTTCCTTCAGTTTCATTTTTCATGAAAAAATGTCTTGTTTTAATTAATTATGTAATTAGTGTATTTCACACAAGTCTTGCATGTGGGGAGGGTGGGTGCTGGCCTTTCCACTAGACCAAAAAAAAAAAAAGTTTTATGTAAAACTTTATCTAACTACATGTTCTCCTTGTTCAGGACTTTGAGGGATGGTTTGGGAGCAGCCTCTGTAGATGAGGAGGTGTTGCTGTGTCTGCTGGAAGAGGAACTGTGTGTGTATAAGGAGCAAACTGGAGATACAGCACAAGAGCGCTATAACACCCTGTGCGACCTCCTTGATATCTGCCACGAAGACACTACACACACTCTTAGGCGTGCTTCTTACCTGTGTGAGATGGCACAGGTGGTGTGTTACCAAGATTTTAGTGAGCAGACAGACTGGTATGTACACATTAATGCATATAGTACATCCAATACATGTAGTAATTTATTTTATATATCAAGTATAATTCATTTGGTTTAAGAACATCATATATACTGTATTTTTACTAACATTCAGCTCTGACATTTATTCAGCTCTGCAGGTGATTTTACCCATGAGGCTCTGCGATTGTTGGAAGAGGAGCAAGAGACAGCAGAGAACGCTGATAGGCTGAAGGATGAAAAGGCACATGCTTCTTTGTGGCTCTACATTTGTACACTTGAGTCCAACCTGCAGGAGGTCGGTAATCCATAACTAATCACAAAATTCTAAAAGAGGGAATGACATGTACAAACCCAGTATCTTTGTTGCTTTTTAGAACTCTGAAGAAAACAAAACAAAATTCAAACTATTATGAGTACAGTTTTTTCCCCACTGCTAGTTTAACAGTAGTACACCTGGAAACTAAGTAATTTATTTTTGTTAGAGAAATAAGGTTTGAGGGGGGAAAACTAACACTAATTGAGCAGTACTCAAAGTGGGGATTAAGATGTATGTATTTTTAGAGCAAACAAGTGAAAATATTCCTGAATGCTATCCCTTTTAAAATATGCAGATTTAATGCAGACATCCCTCCATTTTTTTTTTAATCCAGTTAAAAAACATCTATTTAGAGTACATGATATACTAGTGAGACCCCACCTAGATTTAAAAAATAAATGTTGGCCCTTAACAGAGGACACAGCACACAATGATGAGGGTGTTTGTTCTGCTTCTCTTAAATGTGTGTTTTTGTCAGGCATTGGATACAGAGAAGCGAGTTCAAGATGTACAAGAGGGCAGTAAGATTTCAGGGAATTTGGATCCAGTTCCCACAAACGATTTGGAGTATGAAGACAAACAGAAGCAACAGGAGAGTCAGTTGGTGTACAATGGACTCTGCTTCAATCTGGCTGCACACAATAGTGAGAAAAACATTGTTTATAAATCACAGAGAAGCCTTAAATGAAACATCTGTTGTAAATTTGACCATTCTGAATGGGCATGCCATACCAACTGTAGTTATGAACACACTTTTAACTCTGCATACTACATCTTGTCCTACTGTATATACTATGTATAAAACTTGTGTTTTTGTTAGAACGCAGTGAGCCTTTGGACAGGTGTTTATCACTCTGGGGTGCTCTGCTGAAGGAGGGGTCACTGCCTGCAGTGAGGGACCCCAAACACAGTGCCTATTCCATCTCTCTCATGGCTGCTCTCTACTCACTCATCGGCAGGGTAAACATACTTGTACTGCTCTCAAAAAAGGATATGGTTTCACTCTTTAAAGAGAACTGTGTGACATTCTATTATCAAGAAAATGTATTTTTAAAAAAAAGTTCAGCTAATTCATTCTTTAAGATGTTTCTTATAGCCACTGCAGGCTTTGGAGAGTTATCAGCTGTCTGCAGCACTGTTCCAACTCCTTGGTGATTGCCAAAATAGTGCAGGTGCCTTTTGCCACTCTGCCAAACTTCTGCTGGAATTAGGCTCTCCTCAGCTTGCACAGGTAACCACTGTATCTACAAATGGAGAGTAATATAGACCAAGGTGTGTGTCTGATATTCACATGTTTAACAATCACAACAAAATTTTAAACAATATTCCTATATGACAGTTCATCTCCTGTATGTGTGTAAAAATATTATTTAAATATTATTGATTGTTAAACATGTAAACATTAGATAATCATCAGAGGAAATTTCTCTGCATTGAAAACTTTTTGTAAAGAAACCTCTCTGCAGTTGCACTCCTCATATTATATTTGAACATTGCTTTTGTAATTGACCTCATTATGACAGCTGTTTTTCTTCTTTCTAATTTCTTCCCCTTTCTTTCAGGTGCAGCTGGAGAAGGCAGAGCTGAGTTTGGCTGCAGAGACAGATTCAGAGAGTGTGACGGTCATCTCTGTCACAATTACTCTGCTGAGAGCTCAGCTATGCTATGCATTAGGCGAGGTAATATTCAAAGACCTTTATAAAATATACACCGTGTTCTTTATACCCTTTGTGGTTGTAGCCAGTTCTAATGATTCCTCAAAGGTGGCAGTCTTGGGTCTCATTATCACTTCCCTCTGTCAGGTGGAACGTGGTGTTATCAGTCTGTGTGAGGTGTTGCAGAAGACAGCATTGCATCACTCCAAGAGCTGGTACATGCTGAAAGCTCGAGCCTTACAAACAGCCAGTGCATACCTCAGTCTGGACACAGAAACACTCCACACACACCTGCGCCAGACCATCATTCAGCATGGTAACTTTGAACACATGCACAAATTGGCATGTTCAAATACTTACTGGTTACTGACTTTTTAAAAAAAAAAATGTCAACTGTAATGTCTTATTTGGTGCATGTATATTTTAGGTCTGAAGACTCCAGACACAGCACAGTATGAAGGTTTGAAGCTGTTGTGCAGTCTGGTGATGATGTTGCTGGGAAATGGTTTTTATGGAGCACCTGCTCCCAATGTAGACACTCACTTTGTAGACCAAGGTAACGTTAAAACCAGTAACTTCTTGGGACAACCAGATGATTAAAGGGAAAAATTGTAGTGGATTGCTGTGGCTACATGTACGTTACACTTGCGTTCTGTCTCCCTTGTCTCTGTAGGAGACAATGTGACGTTTAAGTGGCTTTTGCTGAGTGAAGTATTACTCTGCTCTGAGAGGATGTTGTGCATCAGGAGCAGTGGTGGAGCGGCTCATGAAGCCAAAGCTCAGTGCCTGGAGGCCCTTAAACTTGCTACCAAACTCCACACCCTCAGCCAGTAAGTTGTGTGGGTGAGAGACAAATGATGCATGAATGATGCATGATGAATGAGGACTGCAGAACTCACTCTGAGATTTATGACTGTGTATATGTAGCTGTGCTGAACTTCTAGTCCTGAAAGCTGAGCTGGAGTTGATGAAAGGAGCCAGTGAGGCCAGTGCTTTCGATCTGGAGCAGGTCAGATACTTGCTGGATGTTTGCACAGGTAATTTGTACTTCCCTCAGTTAGACTGGACTACATGTTGCTTTTTATATTATATGATGCACAGAAAGTGAAAGGATTATTTCACCATTAATAGTCTTTAATTGCTTTTCAAGAGAAAGCAGGGGTAAAACTATGGTTTCAGTGTAGTTTTATTATAATATGCACCGAAAGATTTAATGAATTAAATGCATTGTATTTTGTATAGTCATCAATATAACTTGAAAGTGTATGTTCTAGATCTCAATTTTTATGCCCATTCTGATCTTTTTGTGTAGATTTTGATCAGCATCAACAGCAAAAGGCTGAGCTGAAAATAAAACCTCGTAAAGGTCGGCCAGCCATGCCGACATCTGCCCCTCAGGTCCCCGAGGAGGAGGAGGATTTTAGTGGAATACTGAGCTCTCGTTCTCTTGGCCGGGAACCAGTGGAAGAGCTGGCAGCATTAGGACGGGATGCATCGCCCCCTCTGAAGCCTAAACGGCAGCGTGTGCTGTCCTGCCTGACTCATGGAGAGAGCTGCTCCTGCTCGTGCTGTAATGAGCCCAGCTTGGCTCGGGTCAGCATCCACTGGGCTCTGGTGCAGGCTGATCTCCAGAAGGAGTCTCAAAACTCCTGTCGATTACGCCACTTTGCAAAGCTGCGCTGCAGCAGTGTCACTGCTAAACTGCACACCCGTCTGCCGGCACTAATTTCCTCTAAACTCCACCCCAACCAGTATCCTGCCCCCTCTGTGCTGCAGGCAGAGTCTGGCCGTGTGCATTTGGCCATTGTGCTGTCCCAGCTCCGTTATAGGGCTGGAGAAAAGGGGAAGGCCGCTGCCCTGTGGGAAGAGATAGAGGTGGGGTTACAGGCTGTGGAGTGTAAGGGGGCACTGTGTCCAGAGCTGGGACCTCTGAGGGCTGCTCTGCTGGGTGCCAAAGCTGTATCCTGTTGCTTGGCCCTTGCTGGGAAAAAGCAATGTAGTCCTGACGACCTGTTCTCCACCGCATGGGGGTGGATTCCACCGCTCACTTTATTTGTGCCCAAGATTAAAACACAGCTTAAACAGCAGAGTAGATTGAAGAGCACCAGCTGTGATAAACCTTTTCCAGCAGGAGGGACTGCAAGCAAAAGTGAAGCACCTCTAGAACAAGGGTCTAATAAAACTAAAGAGATGTCTGCAGCTTCGTCAAAGAAAGCCAAGGACCCTGTGTCAAAAATCAGCATCACAAAACCCAGCATGGTCTTCAAAACGCCCCGTGCAACCAGGACCCCCGGCCCCAAGTCTTTTCCGATGACAACATCTGCTGGTATAACTGGTGACATGCGTGCGTTTGACTTCACCACTGAGGTTCCTGATATAACAGTAAGCTCCACCCCTCTGACTTCTGCTAAGAAGACTACCAGCCGTTCTGGAATCACAAAGTCAAAGGCTGCACCAAAGGGCTCATTTCAAGTTTTTGAAGATTGTTCTCCTCAGCCAGAGAAATCTGTAACTGTTCCAGCTGCACCCAAACGGACAAAACGCTCACGCTTTAAGGTTTGGATAGTTTCTTTTTAAATGCCTCTCATTCTCTTTCTTGCTGACTTTGTCATCTGAGTCCATGTTAAAAGGAAATACCCATTTTGAGGTTACTGTGAGGCAAATATAATTTTAGACATGTGTTTTGCACAATGCTTCCTTTACCTGGGATAATTGTGCAAATTTTATTTTTAGCATTTTTGCCCAAATATTGTTTTAAGCGTCCCTTTCCATTTTTTTTTTTTTTTTTTTTTTTTCCCCCTCTGTAGGTTGAGTTTAGTGATGAGAGTGATGCTGAGACAGCTCCCCCGGCTGTATTAGAGATGAAGTCAGAGAAAAAAACCTCTGTCTCATCTAGAATTAAAACCCCCTCTACAGCCAAATCCAGACCAAAACCAGCCTCCAAAGTCTTAGTGAACCCAGCAGAGGAGCAAAATGGGCCCAGAAAGAGAGGAACAGGTAAGAAAAGCACTGCTGTCTGTGCCAGTGGCCCCTCCTCAGAAGATGAAGCAGGTGTGTCCTCGCAAACACGGCCAAGACGGGGGCGGTCCAAGAAAGGCCAGAGTTCAAATGACATGGAGCAACCGGAAAGAATGAGGATGATCAAAGAAGATGAAGATGAAGTTCTGGACATCAGTCTAGAAAACCTTCAAGAATCTGACCCTGAGACACCAAACACAGGTAAAGGGGTGTGTGAGACTGAGGATAAGACGACCATCAGTCTAATGTATCTCTAAATTTTAGACTTATTTGGAATGTGTTTTTGCTTTGTGTGCAGAAAGTCCTGCAGATAGTCCAGATGCTGACTTTGAGGTCCTGAGGAGAGACCTGGGAGCTGACTTAAGTAGAGATTGTGTGACTGAACTGAAAAGCATTGGACAGACTGACACAGGAGCACATGCATCACTACCACATACACATGTTGCACCTGGTAAGATCCACCTTCATTTGCAAAGAATATAATTAAAAGAAAAAGAACATCACAATACCCAAATGAGCCAAATCTATTGACCTGTTAAAATCTATTTCTTGTTGATGTTTAGCCCACTAATTTTCTCCTGGCACTTTCTCACTCCCAGCACAGTTCTGTTAGTTCTGTAGTGTGATTTATTCAGAACTCCTGACTTGCATTGACTAATGAGTCTGTGCATGGAAGCAATAGTTTGCACATTTTGAATTTTGAAATCCTGTTATACAAGAGTGCAAGAAGGTTGCTGTAATACACTAGCTGATATTTTGTGCATGTGTCTGTGTAGCCATGTGCATTTGCTTCCGTGTTTTTTATATATAGCTGAGCTGTCTGTGGAGGTGGTCCAGTTACTCCTACGTTCCTCTTGGCTCCTCCTCCATCATTTTCCAAGCCCTTCCCTGTACCCACACCTGTGCTCACTACTTGCCCAGTTACTTGGTCATTCTGATCCAGTGACCACAGCCATGCTCCATGCTCAATCACTGGGTGTGTCAACTCGCCATCATATAACCCGCCACCTGGCTAATCGGCTTAGGTACGTCGAACATGCGGCCTTAAAGTTTAGTAATGTTTTGTTTGTGTTAATTTCATTTTACTGCTTTACATATTGATGTTATTTTTTATTTTAGTGTCCAGGTCAGTTCTTTGTTTTCATGAAGTTAACCTCTGAAGTTATATTTGTGCATATTGATTTGAATGTCTGCTCAACAGTTTTATTTTGTTTTTGCTTCATTTAGCATGGTAAAAGCGCTTCTCAAATTTTGTACAGCACTATTCTGTAAATTCACTACAGTTCAGAGGGAAGTGTGATTCAGAAGACCTACTGTTTGTGAAATTTCAGTTCCTTTCAGAATCAGCTTTGCAGTAAAACCTCCTCTTTCTCAGGAAACTGAAGAAGTCCAGTGGAGATATAGCAGAGAGTTTGAGTGAGTTAACCCTGGAGGAGTCTTCCACAAAATTGCAGACAAAAACATTCTCAGCACTTGAAAGCATCTACTCTTTCACCCCAACACAGCCAGCACAGTTCCCTGTAACACACTGTCAAGAGTTCACCCAACAGCTCAAAGACCTGCCAGCAGGTAAGCACATTTCTCACAATCTGAGATGTAAACTGCCAACCTAGTTCTACCAGTGAAAATTGCCTCAGTTATTTACTTTTGATTCTATACTCTTGCTAGTAGTAATTTGGTGAAGGTATGATACTGAAATTAGTCCTTTTATGTTCCTGCAGGTTTAACGGTGTGTTTGCTCTCTCTTGTGGGGGTGTGTCCTGGAGAAATTGGCAGTACCATTCTTCTCACACGACTAGAGCGTGACTGTGCTCCTATCACCATAAGGATCCCAACCGGACACAAACATGTGAGGGCAACTTTCTCTTTACAAGAGGAGACTGCTGCAGAGATTTGTTGTTCGTTTCTCCTTTTACCCTTTCATTCCTATTATTGGTAATACAGACTATTAACACATTTAAAGGTGTTTAAACCAATATACTTTTTGTAGTTATTCAGGGTACATAATACTATTTAGAGGTAAACTGAACATGAGCAAATGCATATAATTCTGGCTATATAGATGTCCTTTTGTAGTTTCTAGTTACGTATTGCAGTCTCTTTTTTTTGCATCAGTTTTAATCCATTTTGGCCTGTTCAGCAATGGTCCAGATCCCCACAGGACAAACAGTTTTTAAAAACCTGACCACTGATGAGGGACCAGAGGGTGACTAACATAAACTGTGCCGTAACAAATGAACTTTAATCATTGGCTTTATAATGAAAAGTGGACTGAAAAGGTGTGATGTCTACTAAAATTAACAGTGAGTGGACACAGTGTTTTAAAAACTCCAGCAGCACTGTGTGACCCACTTAGCAGCATACAAATGCACGAATATGTCTCTACCATGTCAGCGTTCCTGCTGTGCTGAGAACAGTCCACCACCTGGTGGTCCAGTGAGGGTTCTGACCATTGTAAAATATATAAGGGGGCTAACAAATGTAAACTACGTTGTAAACTACATTGTAAACTACAAAGTGCAGCTGTTTGGTAAGTGGCACTGATAAAATGGATAATGAGTTAGGTGGGTATACCTAACAACGTGGATCATCAATGTATATTGAATGTAAGATTTTAAGTTATAAAATATATTGCTCAGTCCTATTTCTGTGTCTGTAGCGCTCAATGCCTGTGCTGCTGGAGGAGATGGAGGCAGTGTTGCAGGGACAAAAAGAAGTGAGTGGAGTGGCGGATAAAGTGCAGTGGTGGGAGGGCCGGAAGGCTCTGGATGCTCGAGTGCAGGTGAGGGGTAGACAAACTGGCTTTAGAAGCATGCTGGAAAGTAATAGTGACACTTTTAGGAAGTTTGAGTGAAAAATGCAGTTGCCTGATGTTTTTCATTCCTGTCTTTCTGAATTTAGACTCTTTTGGGTGGGTAGTGAAATGCTGCTGGCTTGGTTATTTGTGGCCTGCATAAATAACCTGTGTTTCTTTCATTCTTAATCACAGAAACTGCTTGAGGAGATGGAGGAGACTTTAGGAGTGTGGCGATCTTTACTTCTCCCATTGACCTCAGACCCTGAGTTGTCCGTTCAGCTGAACTATCTCCAACCTTCAGTAACAGGAACAAAGATCAGTTTAAACATGATGAAGGTCTGTGTCAGAGTCTGGGGATGTTATCAGTATTGGCGACATTACATTGGTTTGTCATGATGTCATAGATATGCAGTTAGCCTTGATGAAAATAATACCTTGTGTAGGAAAAGCATTTAACTGGTGTTCATTAAGTGAAGGCTGACTCTTTCCACTTTCCGTTCAACAGCCATTTACACAAACCTGAAACAAATGAGTAAAAGTGCAGAAACTGTCAGTGACCTGTTGTACTTATGTGAATCTTTCTTCTGATCATCAAGGACAACTGTAGTAGCGATACAATGCATCATCCTTTAGTTTTATTTCTCTTTCTTCCTGGTTTACCTCCAGGTGGTTCTTTCTGCAGCTCCTCTGCTCTCTCTCACAGACCTGCACGCTTTAGCTGAGGGTGCATGTCTGAAGGAGGGAGATTTTCTGAAGCTGCTACAGAAGGGTGTGTCTGAACTGGAAGCAAGGGAGGAGCCTCAGGGACACACAGTCTTAATCTTGGACAAGGTTGTGTTTTATACAGATTCTCTCCTTGTAATATCTGCCTGTCTGGTGAAGCATTTTTGTAGGTGTATATGATTTCAATATATACACTTTTGTCATGCTAAAGAGCTTCAGCTGAAATCTGATAGTGACAGATACATGCCATAAGGGATAACACTAAAAATGAGGCCATGTACTATTTTTCCAAAGATGGCTTATATAAAATTTCTAAAGATTGTATGTGTGGGTCTTTTTGAGCAGTACCTTCAAAAGTTGCCATGGGAGAACATGTCTTGTCTGAAGCCTCGCTCTGTCACCCGTATGCCTTCTCTACATGCTGTACTGGGCCACAGTTATCTCAGAGAGGTACACAGACCCATACCCCACTCCTATTTAATAGCATATTGGTTTTGGATGATTTCTTGAGTCCTTGTATGTTTTCTCTCATTGCACAGGTGGATCCAGACTGTGTGTTGTCACGTGGTGTAGACCCCCAGCAAGTTTATTTTGTTCTAAACCCAGACAGAAACCTGCCTGAGACTGAAAAGCGTTTCAGAGATTGGTTTACCAGGTATGTATTGAAAATAATAATACAGATGAGCCCCTCCACATGGGATTTGACAAGTGGCTCTATCTCTGTCCCTGTGTTTTAATCTGTAAATGTTCATTTTGTCTCTGGCTGTTCAGTGAGCAGGCATGGCAGGGAGTGAGTGGTGCCTCTCCTGACCCTGATAAACTGCAAGAGGCTGTAACCACCAAAGACTTATATATGTGAGTGAGCTTTTCCAGTTGAACTGTATCTATTACCTATGAAAACATTTTATTACCTTTTAAGTCAACAAACTGGCTTATACCTTGCTTCTTGTTTTTTTCGTATTAAAGTTATGTAGGACATGGAGCAGGGGCACGTTTCCTTGATGCTCAGAGGGTTCTGAAGGGGCCAGTGCGAGCTGTGGCTCTGCTCTTTGGCTGCAGTAGTGCTGCACTCAGTGTGCAGGGCTGCCTTGAGGGAACTGGCATCATCCTCAACTACCTCATTGCTGGATGGTAATATATACAGTCATTAACAGTCAGTCTTGAATGAATTCATTCAAGAAATTAAGTAGAACAATACATACGACCTCAGGCCCATGGCATTTTTTTTCTCATAATGATTTCAAATTAATTATTCTATTTCAGATTATTTTATAGTAAGGTAGTAAGGTGTATCCCAACAGCTCCCAAAGAGCCAGGTGCCATATTAAAATTTCAGAATTGTATGTTGTGTTAAGTGTTATTAGCTTATTAACTTGTCCTGCTGAACAAGTGAAACTGTAGGTGTAGTTGTGATCTAGCTTTGGTAAATCATTGTGACGGTCTACTTAACTACTTGTGAACTCACTCTCCCTTTTCTTTTTTTTCTTTTCTTTTAGCCCATTAGTGCTTGGCAACTTGTGGGATGTGACAGATCGTGACATTGATCGATTCACCGCTGCCCTGTTAAAATCTTGGCTCTCCAGTGGTTCAGGTTCCTCCCTACTCCAGCATCTCGTCCAGTCACGTGATGCAACACACCTCAAACACATGATCGGAGCCGCACCAATTGCATATGGCCTACCTGTGCATCTGCGCTAGCACAATTGCTATATGTTGTCCAGTCAAAATGTACAATTCAGTCATCTAAGTGAAGTGATATATCTTTTTAAGCCTTAATATATTTATAATGTACCAATTGTATTGCTAATGTGTACTCACCAACATGGCAATATGAAGACATTAATCATTTAATGTGGCATTTTTCATTGTTAATACATTCTGGTGTGATTTCCTTAATCTTTATCCTACTTTTAGATCTATTTTATTTAAAGTTTTGCCTATGTATTTTAATTTGTATTTTGGAAATTTGTACATTTGTTTTTAACTTGGAGACTATTTTGCTGTTTTAACTTTAAACTTTTAGGAAGTTATATTAAATTCATGCAAACATTTAAATGCTTTGTGGTGTTTTTGTTTTTCTTATTATAGTATTTTTTTATTTTATTTTTTTCCTGGGGAAAATGGGTGGGATTCATGCCATTATGGAAATATCCCATAACAGGTTTGGACACAAGACATTGAGTATGCCGTTTTAGTGATTTCTTTCTGTCTTGTTTATTTTCCCATCTGTTCAGTTCCAGATATAACAAAGTTAGGTAGTCTAAACATACAGCCCTACCTTTTGGGAGATAAATTGGAATATAAAACATGGACTTTTAAACTGTATTAGGACAATCTACCTTACAAACATGGACATGCATGCTATTGTAACACCCAGAAGATACCCTTTTTAATTTAGCTGTGTAATTTAGATCCACTTAGACATTTCCCCAGCACTAGTACTGTGTAACAAGTCTGTGGAGTGCTTTAATTAGCTGGTGTGTTCTAACAGAGCTATGATGATGTTTCCATCCTACTGATCTTTGTATGATTCTCTACTCAAATTCTCACAATTCATGAGGAGTTTGAACATTATGTGGTATAGTAAATTAAGTATTAGTTTGAAAAAGGCAGAAATGTGCAGGGTATGGAGTATTCAGTTCTGCGGTTAAGCAAGAGTAACATCTGAACAAGTAGAAACGTACGAGTATCAGTAAAGAAAGTTGGCAGTACAAAAAAATCATTCTAGTAGGACACAGCGCCTGGGGAGCAGTGTGTGGGGATGGTACCTTGCTCAAGGGTACCTCAGTGGTGCCACTGGCAGGCCTGGTAATTGATCCCACAACCTTCTGACCGCAGGGGCAACGCCCTAACCACTAGGCCACCAGTTAATTATAGATTGGGTTAGTTTGGTTACCAGTAGTTTAAATTCATTTTTTTTCCAGTAAATTCAATTCACTGGAAATTCAGTAATTGCATTCATTCATATTAGAATGAATGCAATTATTACAATACAAGTTTCAAAATAAAAGTTATAACTTGATTTCCTAATTAAGACAATTTAATTATTTCGTTGCCAAAAGCTCCTTATTTTTTTCTTGTAAAAAATCGTATTATTATATAATTGTATTTTTTTCAGTCGTATTTCTGATATTAAAAGCTAAAACGGCTTTCCCCCTTCGTTTCCGTTTAAGCCGGAAGCTCTCTTTATTCTCTTTCTCCAGCATGGCTGTGAATCTCACTGAGCTGTCTCTTCCACAGCTGGAAGGTTTGAAGACTCAGCTCGAGCAGGTAAACTACTGGCTTCACTGAGTCTCTGAATATCGATATTACGTGCAGGTTTTGTTTATGTGTTCAGTCCTGGGCGGCTCTGTGAGGGCTTCCTGAACCTCTGTCACGTTTCTGTTAGCTCTCGGTTAGCCGCTTATCCAGAGTGGGCGTGAGGGAGAAGAACCCCTCCTAGATACACTGCATGGATTAAAGTCTGACCACAGGGACTTTAATGACATTGCATTAAAATACATAGACTTTAATATGGAGTTGGTCCCCCTTTGTAGCTACAACAGCTTCCACTCCTTTTGGAAGACTTCCACAAGACTTACAATCTCCGTTCCAGTTAATTCCAAAGGTGTTGGATGGGGCTGAGGTCAGGGCTCTGTGCGGACCAGTCAAGTTCTTCCACACCAAACTCATTCAGCCTTGCTTTGTGCACTGGGGCGCAGTCATGCTGGAATAGAAAAGGTTCTTCCCCAAACTGTGTTCACAAAGTTGGAAGCATGGCGTTGTCCAAAATGTCTTGGTATGCTGAAGCATTAAGATTGCCCTTCACTGGAAGTAAGGGGGCCACCAGAATTAAATAATTCAGTGTGTACTAATACATTTGTCCATACAGTGTCATTATAGGGGATGAGAGGTCTAAGACTCAGCTGAGGGGGAGGAGTAATAAGCTTGTTTGGTACATGACGTGATGGGTGTTTCAGTCCAGGCAGCAACATTTTTTGTTTGTGAAAGTGAATTGTCAATTGGCTTATCAGTGCTTCTGCCTTTCAATTAATATGATATGCTTATTATATTTATTTACTCACTGCATTAAAGACGTTAATTTGACCGTGCATCATTCGTGACTTTCACTATTTTCTTCTTTTTGCTTCTTAGGAAACTGAGTTTCTGTCATCATCTATAGCTCAGTTAAAAGTGGTCCAGACAAAATATGTAGAAGCCAAGGACAGCCTAAATGTTCTCAAAAAGAGCAATGAAGGTAAGGCTGTATAATCTAGGTGGTTGCATATTTCTTATTCTTTATGTCACAGCTTTCTAACCCTGGTCCTGGTGTACCCCTGCCCTGCATGATTTAGATTTTTTTTTTTTTTTTTGCACCAACAGACCTGCTTCAGAAACTCCAGAAACGCTTGTTAATTAGATGATTAATTGATTAATTGCATCAGGTGTGTTAGAGCAGGGATAGGGAGGCATTTTTCAGGGCAGGATTTCTCTGTGTAGCCAGATAACTACAGCCCAAGGACAGGTCTATCCAAAAGGAAAAAGTCTGTAGGCCAATCCTATTGGACATTGCTCAACTTTGGGCTTGTGTTATCTGGCTAAGTGCATTGTGAAATACCACACAGGACCAGCAGACAGAACCACAGTCATCCAACATCTGTGTTGCTATTTGAAACATATTTTTTATTTTTCCTTGCTTTTCTCAGGAAAACAGTTACTTGTCCCTCTTACCAGCTCTGTATCCTTTCACAAGCTGCGTCACTCACAGATTGATAGTTCCATGTCGTGTTGTCAGCTCTTAAAAACACTGTGTGTGTGTATGTGTGAGAGAGAGAGAGATTTTATTTTGCTCTTTGCTGTTTTCTTTAACTAACCTACTTAGATGTATGTTCCTGGAACTCTGAACGATGTAGAACATGTATTGGTAGATGTGGGAACGGGTTACTTTGTAGAGAAGGTGAGTGAGAGCATTTTTCTACAGCCTTATCGTCTTAAGATGTAAAATTTGGATGGAGACAACTCAAGCGAGCTGCCTTTTTTTTTTTCAGAATGTGGAGGACAGTAAAGAATTCTTTAAACGCAAAATCGACTTCCTCACAAAACAGATTGAGAAGATTCAGCCTGCTCTTCAAGAAAAACATGCAATGAAGCAAGGTGATTCTCTTGATTCAGCTAATTCGCTTTTTAACGCCTTGTCACTGTCTTTGCACAAAAACAGTAGGACCCTCTGAGTCTTTCTCATATGTATTCACATTTTCTCATTTCTGTTTCTCACAGCTGTGGTTGAAGTCATGAACATGAAGCTACAGCAGCTACACAGCCAACAGACATCACAGTCCAGCACCACCAAGGCCTAAACACACTGTCTAATGCACATGTAAACGCGTTCTGCTACTCTGTAATATAATCCAAGGGGACTTAGTTATTATGTTGACAACTTTGCAGACCACTATTAGGATGTAAACATGTTGTCCTTTGGTATTCACCGTGATTTTTGCAGCTGTAGTTCAGCATTATGGCTATTAAACTGTTGTCTGTTTTCACACATTACTGTGAATACTAATGTTTTCCCAGGATGCTGTTTGATGATGTTTTCAATTTTAAGAGGTAATATTCCAGTTGTTTCCCTCAAGCACCACTAGGCACTAATTATTACACCTCTATGGCCTGCTTTAAAAGACCTACCAGCTAAAACTGTCAGCAGCTGCATAAAATGAATAGTTTGATTCTGAAACATGGTCTGACACAAGAACAGATACTCTAAGATCAACTGTTACGTACTGATTTCTAAAAATGTATGTATGAATAAATGAGCCACTCCAACATACGTGGTTGGAGGATCTTTCTCCTGTTCTCACATGCTTCCATTCATTCATTGATTATCTGTGAGTATGACAAAAATGGTTAAATGTGAAAATGTGGCAGTATCTCTTTAAGAGTGAGACTGCTGTTTCTAGAGCAGTTTTGCTATTCAGCAAGGTAAAACTAGGCAGTATATTCACTGGGGAAATTCTTTCCTTAATCAGCAGTACTATGTAATATCTTGAGACCTGCTCCCAGGCTGTATCGCTAACACCAGCTATAGAGGTGATGAGCTAAAAAAGCTTTCCAGACAGAGCAATTTCAGGGTGTAGAAGTGAAACCAGAAACATCCAGAAGCATTTCTTCTCTCCTGAAATGTTCTCTGTTCTTGCTGTTCAGAGTAAGATCTGATAAACAGCTTGTCTACAAGCACATCGAGTCAGGAGTACTATTGCTCTGAGACTTGATGCACACTGACATCAGATATAAAGCAAACCATGCACTGAAAAACAAATTCAGATTGACAGAAATGAGTAATTGTTGTTTCCTATCAAATTGTCTTCACTGTTTTTATTTTTGAAACACAGGCATAAGAAATGACCTGCTTTTTGTGTCCAGCTGTCTAAACGGAGGATTCTCTGGCCCTCTTTATTGGTAAAATAAACAGCAATATTTCTGAAACTTAATTTAGCCACACTTTTATTGTATCATTACATCAGATACAACCTGGGAACCTTTTCCACAGGCAAGGTTGTCTAAACTCTTAGGCAACAAAGGTCTTTTGTCTGAAAAAAATTAAAGAAATTCATTTATCCCAAAGGGAAATTCTTGTGTCATTAGAATGCTCAGTGCAACAAGTAAGAATGAAAGAAAATAAGACAGTAGAAAAAAAGATAACAATGGTGCAACACAATGACAAGAACATAACAGTGTAACACTGTAACATTGCAGTGTGTAGATTTAGTGTGCTGTACCAGCAGTTCAGTAGTGCAAAATGGCTTATGAAAGTGGCTTAGTGTTAATGCAATAAAGGTAAATGAGTTCAAGAGTTTCGTCACATGAAGTCCTACTCAGTACAACACAGTGAAATGCTTTTCTGCCAATACCCACTGGCTGTGCTACACAGAACTGACAAGACAATATCAATCTAACAAAATAGAAATATAATTTAAGAAGTAAGATTTTTTTTTTATAAATTTAAAAAATTAACAAACGTGTGCAAGAACTGCAAGTGTGCAAAAAAGCTGCAAGGGTTGGAGGGAGGGAGAATGGAAGGGAGAGTGTGTGCGCGGTGTTGTCCGTTTACGTGCTGTGGTTGAGAGGTCTAATCGCTTGTGGATAGAAACTTCTCCTGAAGCGTTCAGTTTTTGCTTTTATGCAATAAAATGCAATACAGTAGCATGGATTTTTACTGTCACTTTTTTTTTTTTTTTTACAGTAAAAGAGACATGGACCTTCTAAACTAACTTTACTGATGGCTGTTCAGAGGCTGAGTGCGTTATTCGCTGTGTCATGATTGGCGGTTGCCCGGCTGCAGTCGTTGCTGCGCGTCCGTTGCTATGCGGAGAGCGCCCGCTGGTTGCTATGCGGCGTGTAGCACACTGTTGCCGGGGAGGAGAGCTGGAGGGGGAGGGGGAGGGGGAGGGGGAGGTTCGCTCACATGGTGATGAGAAGTCCGAGTCAGTTCACCAAACCGATTCTTTCGAACTGTTCATTTTAATGAATCCAACGTCTATTCAGCGATTTGATTCAGTTCACTTTACTTCAATGAGCCTCTTTTGGCGTTCATTCATTCCTATGCAGTTTTATCAAATCAAATACAAAGCAGAATGCAGTAAAATAACACCGAGTATAACATTTACATAACATCAAACAACCTAATATTATGCTGTGCATCACACACTATTTTGATATTTTATATCCTTACTGATTGTATAAGCAGATGCATGCACATAATTATCTAAGCTTATACAAGACTGAAATAGCAGAACAAGAACAAATATATTTAAAAATCTAGTCACAGGAGAATCTGAATGCCCTACAGGCGAGTTGATTAATTACTGCCTCGGATGAATACTAGCGTCAGACTGGAAATGTGCAAAATCGCAGTTATACAACGGGAAATTAAAATCAGAATCAGAAAACTTTATTGATCCCGGAGGAAATTGCATATGACTGCAAAGACACACAGAGACAAGAACAATATAAAATATAAAGTCTAAATAAATCCATCTAAAAGTCGGTAGAAAAAAATTAAATATGAAATACACTATGATTTATACACAAATGCTGGGGTATAAATACTATAGATAAGTAACACAGTAGGAGTCATAACACCTAAGTAGTGATTTTCACATGGTAAGACTTCTACTTTCTGCTGCTCCTGATTAGGGGTCGCCACAGCGGATCAACCGTCTCCATTACCTTCTGTCCTCTGCATCTTCCTCTCTCACACCAACTGTCTGCATGTCCTCCCTCACTACATCCATAAACCTCCTACTAGCTCTTCCTCTCTTCCTCTTCTCTGCAACTCCATCCTCAGCATCCTCCTCCCAACACACTCAGAGTCTCTCCTCAGCGTCCTCCTCCCAACACACTCAGAGTCTC
>JBBPCZ010000115.1:16756099-16766434 GCA_037974445.1 Brycinus macrolepidotus | reverse complement strand
TTTGCTACCCCTTTCTCTCCCCCCCCCCCCCCTCCCCCCCTTTCTCTCATTAGTCACTTTCACTCCTGTCCCTATGAGCGGTAAGATTATGAGATCTGAGGGTCAGACAATAATTGTGTTTAGAAAATGAATGCATCAGTTGTAGATTAACAGCCTTGATATCCTTTACTTAGGAGCCTCGGAAGCTCAGTTACGCCGAGGTGTGTCAGAAGCCACCGAAAGACCCACCCCCTGCGCCAGTACCAGCACCATCTCCAAGCCCCACACCTTCACCTACCACCAGCCAACCTCTTCGTGAGCTTCGTGTAAACAAACCAGAAGGCCCCATTCCTCCTCAAAGCAGCCCTGGAGAGAAGGTGGAGAAAGGAGGCGAGAGCAGGCCTTCTCGTGAGCAAACCAACTATTCACGTGGTGGTGGGAGCAGGGGGATGGGATTTAAACTCAGAGAGCAGCAGAGACGGCCCCCTCAGGGTCGACGCCCCTCCCCTCAGGCAGGGTATAACAGACGCATTGAGAAAGAGCAAAATATCCCTCCAAGATCGCCAAAGTAACATCACATAGGACGCCTTCATACTCGCACACATTCTCAAAGAATTACGCATCTTAATATATATTATATGTAAAGAGAGTATATAAATACATATATAAAACTACATAACTGCACGAAGAGTTGCACTACGTTGACAAAACGACTGACAGCTCTGGCCATCAAAACATGAGCTGCGACTGGAATGAAGTGAAAAACAAAGATGGGCATGGACCCTCTGGACTTATTAAGAATTTTTCATGGCACATGGTCTTGTGTCTGTGACTGCAGCAGTTCATTGCTGTGCGTGTGTGTGCGCGCTTGAGGTCATTTGATGTTCGAGTGTTTACGGTCCTGGGCACCAGAGTACATTGCTGTACGGCTCTTACTCATACCTATGAGGGTACTTTATGAAGCACCACTAACAAGCCAGCACAGCTTCTCCATATGCAACAAGAAGAAGCCAGATGGTCCACTGCTGCTTCTCCCTAGTCCATAATGTGTGCGTGCGTGCGTGCGCGTCTGTCTATCAAAAAATGTACAAGTTATATTGTGTAAGAGAAAAGCAACAAATGAAATGGGTGTAATTGACAGAACTGAAGAATGATTTACTCAGGGGAGGTTGAACTGGAAGACTTTAGGATTCAGGGAAGAACTCTAAACCACCTGAAAAGAAAGATGTGAGGACTTGTGAAGTGGCTCAGCTTGCTTTGTACTTTTGTGGCGTCTGCTTTGTCATGTGCTGTTGAGTGTTTGCACTGGACCATGGAAGAGTGTAATGCCGACAAGAAAGACATGATGGAAGAATTCAGTAGGTTTTACAGTTAAGACGAAGTGATGGAACGTCTTCCCTGCGCTTGTCTTGAGTTTGAGCCGTGGTATTGTCTGTGTCTTACAAAGATCAGGTGTTTGCTGTGGTGATTTTGGGCTATGACTATATATATTGTTCTCTGCTGTAAAATAGTAAGAATGGAGATGGATAGTGAATTTGTCTGCTTTCATATCATGTATGTGCCCAGTATGTCAGTCTGTTGTCTTTTTTTTCTTTCCTTTTTTAATGATGTAATATATGTATAAATTACAGTATGCCTGTACTTTTCTGGTAAATGATTACCTGTGTGTGTAACATTGTAGCGCACCTGTGTGATTATGGTGTATCCTTCTGTGTCAGCCAGTCCTGAGGTTTAGGTAATGGATAAGGATAGCTCAGGACTTCAAGAGGAAATCATTGGTGTTTGTATGCAAGTATGAGTGCATGTGTCTAATCATTTCGTCCAAGGCTTCCTATCATAGCCTTTTCAACTCCAATGGTAACTGTTCATGGTTTCTTTACTTTGAGTTACTACAGTGTATTTGAATGTGTTCAGATGTTTCAGCAGTATCAAATGTTGCTCTTCTTCCCTGCCTTTTAAACAGATGTGTAATTATCTTTTTTTTTTTTCCATTGTTCTCATACATGTATAAATGGGTTGTGCACAAATCCAGACCAAAGTTGAATCAGCAGAGAGACAATCTCAGGAAGTGCTGTTTTACCACAGTAACTCCTCCCACGCCCTAACCCTCGGCCCCTGGGCAGAGCATTTTGTTCAAGTGATTGATGCTTATCTCACATGTTTGATAGAATGATGAGTAGGCAGAATCCTGAAGTGTGTATTTGTGTGATTTTGAATGTTACTAAAAAAAGACTTTGATATGTAAACCATTTGAAGGTGATTACATGTGTCCTAACAATTGTATTTTTTTTTTCATTGAGATTTGTAATATGAATTAAGCAATTGAGGGGAAAAGATCTTTGTTTTAGTGTGTTTATTTATTTTTTTTCCCTTTAATACTTCACCTTTTCTTTTTTGCTTTAAAGAGGGGCATTAGGTTCTGTGGAAATGGATGCATGGGGAAGAGCCTTTTTTTTTTTTTTTTTTTTTTTTTTTTCCCCCCCCCACCTCCCTTTTTTCCTTTTGAGGGGGAGGGTTGGGATAGTGTTGGTCACAAACCTTGTAGAGTATGTGCCGCTAATTAAGAATAATCAAGGAGTCTGTTCATCTTTTTTTATTATTATTTTTAATTTGGTTTGATTTACAAGCAGCTTGTGATATTGTAATATTAAATGCACTAATTTTGTTTCTGCTCATGTCATGTATGCTGTGAGCTTTGTAGAAATACTTACCTGAGGAATTTCTAGTAGCAAGATTGCTAGCTGATTACTTTTTTTTTTATCTATTTTTCTTTTTCCTCAACCCTTTTGTAGTCCCCCCCTCCCCTCCCCCCCAAGGTTTTCTTTCCCTCAAGGCTTATGTTTTGTCTGGGAGGAGTGAGTAGTACATGAGTGGGTAAAATGTTTTGGACACAAAGTTGTAGATGTCTAATGAGAACTGTTTAAGGAAAATGGTGAAAAAAAAGAAAATAAATGATAATGATGTGCATTTATTTGTTTGCATTTCTCCTGAAGGTAGAAAACTTAAGTTCTCTGGCTGATACACCATTATATTTGGAGTATGTGAGCTGCTAGAAGAGGTTGGTTTGGCAGCCACCTAATGTGCAGTGACAACAGAATGGGACATAATCTATGTAAATGAGTTGCCATTATGTAAGAGGATGGGAGGAAACGAATCCCCTGATTTCACTATGTAGGAAGATGAGAACAAGCAAGTGTTTGAAGCATTTCTCTACCAAAGAACTGGGTTGGAATATCAGATGCTTGGTTTTTCTCCTGCTCTGCTTTCAGTTTGTGTGCGCATTCTGAAATTAAAGCCTCTTCCCAAACCTGTCAGTATGCATCTTAATCTGCTGGAATATAAACATATACTGATCGGTGAGATTTATTCATGAGACATATGCTATGGGCCGGCGTCCCAGATTAAGGTTTATCCTAAACCAAAAGGAATTTTGAATGGTGATTCTCCAAAGACATTTAATCTTAAACCAAGACTGCTTAATCCATGGCTTTAAAAGTGACTGGATGTTTTTGAACAAGGCCATGATTTAAAAAGAAAAAAAAAAGGTATCTACATACTCCTTGAGTACATTTAACTATCCCAATATCCAGTACCTGTGTGAAGAGTTGGAGTGATGTTTGTGATTCAGAAATAAGCATCCAACATCAGGGCCTGATCTCTCTCTTGTGGCTGAATGCAATCCAATTTCCAGAGCAATGTTCGAACATTTAGTGCCTAAAGCCTTCCCACAGGAGTAGAGGCTGTTAACAGTCTCTACTCCTCTGGGAAGGCATTAGGCAGTAGCTGTTGGAACAAAAATAACCTGTAATTTCAGAGGGGCAGATGTGTACACACTGGGACATACGCTATATGAACAAAAGTTTTGGAACACACCTGAATGATTGATTCAGGTGATCTCTTACTTCCAGTGAAGGGCAATCTTTATACTTCAGCATTCCAAGACATTTTGGACAACACCATGCTTCCAACTTGGTTGGATGAGTTAGGTGAGGAAGGACCTGACTGTCCCGCACAGAGTCCTGACCTCAACCCCATCCAACACCTTTAGGATGAACTGGAACGGAGATTGCGAGTCAGGCCGTCTCGTCCAACATCAGTTCCTTGACCTCATAAAATGCTCTGGGCACAAATGTCCACAGAAACGCTGTAAAATCTTGTGGAAAGCCTTCCAAAAAGAGTGGAAGCTGTTATAGCTGCACTGGGGGGGACCAACTCCCTATTATTTGAATGCAATGTCATTAAAGTCCCTGTTGGTGTAATGGTCAGGTGTCCCAATACTTTTGACCATATAGTGTAGTATCTTGGAACCTGAAAATCTTTTTATTTTTAAAAATGAATTAGGCTTACAATTTGCCTTTTGTATGTTGTGCTTTACACTTTAATGTTTTGAACGTACAGTAATCTGAGAGTCTGGATTTGACTGTAAATCTGTTACGTAACACGTGTAATCTGGTGGTTTGTGTCAGCACAAAATATCGCGAGGTTTCAGCTGGACAGGCTGAAGGAGCAGTGAAGGCGGTGGTAGCAGAGGGAGAGAGGAAAGAGGAGAGAGAGGTGCAGAGAGGGAGGAGCGGAGGGGTGAGTTTGCAAACACCACCACTTGCTGCAATACCCTTCATCTTTTAACACTCTCCCTTGTTACCGAGCCTTTCTCTCCGTATCGGCGTTTTCTCGAAAAACCCCAAGCGTCAGCAGAAACGGCGGAGCTAAATTAGCATTAGCTCGTTAGCTCCGTCCAGCAGCAGCGAGTTAGCTTGTTTATGTTGTGGATAACTGCTCATAAAACTCTTTACGTCATCCCAAACCTGTTCCTTGCTCATTTTCTGGCTCCTTTGCGTTGTGACGGGCTGTCTGTAGTCTTATTTCGTATGTCAGAGCTTCTGTTTTCTTGCTAACCTCCGTTTGTTGTGAGTCAGAGAGAATTAGAACTGAGCTAACGTTAGCTAGCAACTGTCGTTATGTCTCAGCTCGTCAGCCCACGATAATTCAACCTACGGGCATACATTCTTTGAATTTGTGGAGAAGTGATTTTATTTGGGCTAGAGGGCCAGTTTTTAGAGATATTACAGGCTAGAAGGTTGATTAGTTTATCCATTTCCTTCCTCTGGTGTTAGTACGACACAGTTAGCATCTCACTGTACATGCTGGAGCGGAAATGATCCGTGCGTACATACATGATGTCAAATCTCTGTAAAGTCTCCACATAGTTCAGTGTGTGTCAGTGCGGTTTATCACAATAACATGTCTGTAACGTGATTATAAAGCATGTTGTTTTGATCAGAGTCAAGTAAGCTTTCGAAATGCTTTGAATTGGATGCAACATTCATTAGTCCTAAAGAGGTTTCTCATCACGTGTAGCTATTTGAAAGTCATTCCTCTGGAGTTCTGATCATATTTCTGAAGTCGCGGCTTGTTTATGGTGAACTGTAACTGTTCATTTTCTGGATCTTGTTGTAGAAGAGACACAGGAACTATTTGATGTAAAATGGGGGACGATCGACCTTTTGTGTGCTCAGCTCCAGGATGTGGACAGGTGAGTGCTACCCAAGTCTTTCCTATCCATCTGCTGTAGCATATGCTGTCTCCTCTTTTTGGAAACTACGTGTTTTTTTCCGGTTTATAGTGTAGGGCAATTAAAAGTTATAATTTATAGGTTTTCTAATAATTCAATGACAGTAGATCTGTTAATGTTTGCTGCTTGTTTTCTGAATGAGCCATCAGAAAAACAGCCTGTTATTTGATTGATCAAAAAATATAATCTTGCTGTTGTGTCTGACTTTCTTACTCGTAGCGATTTACTAATGAAGATCATCTGGCTGTACATAAACACAAGCATGAGATGACCCTGAAGTTTGGACAGACTAGAACTGACACTGTCATTATTGCAGGTCTGGTTGACATTACATTGCTTTTTGTTTCTTGCAGACTGTAGATATTGTTTGTTAAAATTTGAAACACTGGCATCCAGTGACACCTTTATCAGCAGCATAGAGCAGAATAAGCTTTTCTGGTACTGAGGGTGTGTGTGTATGCATGCATGCATGCGTTATAGATCAGACACCAACTCCCACCCGTTTTCTGAAGAACTGTGAGGAGGTGGGGTTGTTCAGTGAGCTAGATGGCTCCTTTGAACAAGAGCTCCGCAAAACACAAGAGGAAGAGGAAAGGAGAGCCAAGACCACGGTAAGATACTTAAAGAATATAAATTCACTCCTATAACTTGGAAACAGTGTTTGGTAAAATGGTTTGCTAAATCTTTCAGTTTGAGGTGCTGTAATTTGACCAGTGGAATACCCTTTTTTTTTTTTTTTAGCTTTCTGCTTTGCAAATTCCCTCTGAAATGGAGAGAGAAGGACCTCTAGAGATTGACTCGTCTCCTCCTGACAGCCCTTCATCTACTTCTAGCATGACAGACAGCAAAGATTCAGTGACTATGGGAAAGGAGCCTCTTGCCTTGAGGAAGAGCAAGGTTAGGCTGAATGGTATTTAAATATGGCTGAATGCCTCATGGAGATTTTAGTTAATGCAGTCATTAAAAAACTGGTGCCTAAGGTGTGATATAACCTTTAAAGTTAAATAACAAAAAGATAGTGTCAGTGTCACTAAGACCTCATCATAATTCTTGCTTTTTGGCCTGACTCTATTGTAACTCACAAATAGGACTGAGCAGTCAGGCTGGGCAATATGATGATTTTTGTCATTATCATGATAAACTGCATTACAGTGTACTTGCCTAATTAGTCCATGTTTTTTCTGTTTAGTGCAGTACAGTGTGTGAAATGCTGAATAAAAGTAGTGGTATTCATAGTTTTGATTTTTAAAAAATATGACACTACTGGGGCTTTTTTGTCAATTCGAACTTCTCAGATGTTAGAAAAATAAATATTGTTACATATGATGTATTGTGAAATCATATTTTTGCCTTTTGACCCATCCCTACTCACAATTATGAACTATGATGTTATTGTTCAGTGCTTAAGTTGTATTATATTAAAAGGAAAACCCATTACATCTCACGCTGATCACCTATGATGAAGAAATTTGCGCAGTCTAGTGTTTTTGTTGTCATTGAGAAGTAACAGCTCAAAGTTGAAATGGTTGTGGTGCTACAGGTGTTGGCTGATGGGAAGCAAATTGGATGCAGTTTTGCTGAAATGTTACAATATAGCCTCACAACTTTTAAATGGCCTGAACCTGTCAACAGTTCTATTCTCATAGAATTCAGCCACTTTGCATTGTAGTCCATGTAATTGCTGCATTGTAGAGCTTAGTATGTAATAAACTTGGAATTGTAAGGAGCCTTTGAAAAAACTGGTACCAGGGTTAGATGAGCCTTGCTTTTTTTGTGTTAGGAAATCACAATGTTACCCCACTGGTCGCTGGGTAAAGGACCTGGGACTCAGTTTCAAATAGTGTATAGACTTGTGGGTAAATTTCCACATATGGTGCTTGTGCTTCAAATACACGCTCCTGGCAGCTGCTTTAACACTCTCCCAAAAAAGCACAGCAGTCACACTTA
The DNA here is from genome assembly GCA_037974445.1 of Brycinus macrolepidotus. Taxonomy (NCBI): domain Eukaryota; kingdom Metazoa; phylum Chordata; class Actinopteri; order Characiformes; family Alestidae; genus Brycinus; species Brycinus macrolepidotus. Next base: position 16,758,936 of record JBBPCZ010000115.1, on the reverse strand, counting down.
GATAATCTGAGCAGAAAAACTGGTATGCTGTACAGTAATGCTTTTGTTCCTACTTTTCGCATAGATGGTGGTTGTTGAAACGTTCCTACATTTTAACAGGAAGAGATCTAAAGATAATATTAAAATCACCAGCGTTCAGAGATCATTAATAACAGTTGATTTAAGGTAGAAATAATGTGTTCTTCTTTTAATTGAAAATGTAATTATACTGCTTTGCGTTTAAACAGGAAATGCCTCCAAGGACCACTGCGAGCTCTGCACCAACACCCACAATAGTGCGACCAGGGTCCCTCCCACTTCACCTGGGATATGATTCTATGAACCCCACTCAACCTTCACCTACTTCTGTCATCACAAGGACTCCTCCCTCTAACAGACTCAGGTACAGCTCATAATACATAGTGATCTGGGGAGCCTAGGGAGCCTGTTGATTTATTTCTCAGTTAAGCATCTGACCAGGTACATACAGGAACTGCTCCAGGAATGTAAGCCAATGTCTGGTAAAGAAGACCAGAAAAACAGATAATAAACATTTTCAAACGTTCCCAAGGTGCTTCACGTGCAGTCTTACAAAGCATTAAAATGGTTTTAGGTAGCCTGCTTTATACAGGTCATTTAGTTTTGGGCCTTAACAAGTGAACCTTATTAGAATTATACTTCAGACAAAAAATATATTCATAGAAGTTGAGATATACTGCCTATCTTGATCACAGCAGATGTGAATTTTAATTGTTTTTTGACAACTTACAATGGCTGTTTTAGCCCCTCTGAATTATTTTCTCTAAAACAGATTGGACTGAATTCTTAAATGCTAAGGTGTGAGAGTAAGATAAGTCATAGGAGCTTTTTAAAGCAAGCATACTGCTGTGATTTCCTCTCATTTTGCACATTTGTCGCACGTTTCTGATCCTCAAACAAATTGTAAAATAAGAAAGAGAGAACATGAGGAAATACAGTCAGTTTTTAGAGTATCATTTAATTTTTTCAAAGCCAAAAAAGTTTTGCAACACTGATATCATACATGCGGGTAAGTAATGCCCACTAAACTGGCTGTGCCATGTTTGTCATCAACAGCTTGAACCAGATGCTTCCTAGGAACTGGAAATCTTCAGATCATGTTAGGTAGAGAGCAGAATTCATGGTTCCCTCTATTATGGCAAGTCGCCCAGGTCTTTAAGCAGCAAAGCATTACCTCACCATCAGACAACCATCACTATATTTGACTCTGTATTATGTTCTTATTGTGGAATGCTGTGCTAGTTTTATACCATATGTCACAGGATCGTAGTTGTCCCAAATATTTCAGTTTTGACTCATTAGTCCACAGAACATTCCAAAATTCCAAAATGTGTCAAGGTATTTTAGGCAAATGTCATGCAAGCCTTTATGTTCCTCTGGCTTGGCAGTGTTTTGCATTGATTAATGCAGACCTTATCTAAGGTGAATGACGTCTGCAGTTCCTTAATTAATGTCTGTGTTCTTTGGTTACTTCCTGGATGAGTTGCCGATGTGCTTCTGGAGGAATTTTAGTAGCCAGGCTTCTTCTGAGAAGATTAATCACTTTCATGGTTTGCATTTTCTCCATTTAGAGATAATGCTCTCACTGTCATTTGCTTTTCCCCAGAGCCTTAAAAATGGCTTTTTAACCCTTTGCAAACTGATATATGTATGCAGTAACTTACTTTCTTATACCGGTTGAGACCTTTTAGCATACTTCGAATTGTTGAACAGAATCTTTTTAAGTGATGTTTAGATTCAACAGGGCTGGTAGTAATAAAGCCTGTGTGTAATTATCAGTTACCTTTAACTTGTGGATTGAGAAACAGAAGTTGGATAAAATTTTCCTTCAATAAATGAAATGATCATTTTAAAATTAGGGTTGTGTATTGGCAAGAGTCTGCTGATAGGATACGCATCATGAGACAGTGGTTACAATTAAATACGCTGCAACACTGTAAGCAAGGCAATTTACAGAACTTTTTACTCTTAATTTAGGAGAACAGTCTTAGCATATAAAACACCACTGTGTGCATAAAAAGTAAAAAATATTAATTTTTTATGTATTCTGAACGGTGGGATTTGCATTTATCAGTTGGTGGTAATTTTACTAGTTAGCTAAGTTTTCTAATGCTTACACTGCTTAGTTTACATTTTACATTGTTGTAGGGGAAGAGAAATGGCTAAAGACACTGCCTGTAGAGGAAAGTGAAAATGAACCTTTGCATGTATGCCATTAATTAAAAATGTATAGTTTTTGAGAATCGATACAGTATCATAATGTTGCGGTACTCTAATGTATCTATTTTCTTACACTCTCATTTTAAACTGTCTCTTGTGTTTACTTAGTTTGTCTTTTACTTCTATTAAATTTTGTCTGATGAATTTATATAAAGCCTGTAAATTCTGTCTCTCTTTCTCTTTTCAGCTCTCCTTCTGGTTCCTTCCCTATGATGATGCAGCTTCCAAACGGTCAGACTGTTCCCTTGCTTCCCAGCCCTGGACAGACATCAGTCATATCTGTAAGAAATCTAAAAACTACCATGTCATGTTTTGACCAGTGTGCGTGGAGTTTGTTTAAGCTTTGTGTGTGTTTGTGTCTGTGTGTATCACACGCAATGTGTGGGTGTGTGTAGTTGGCTAGGTCGTCAAATATGGTGCCCAACATCCCTGGCATTCCAGGCCCTCCTATTGGTGGAAGCAGCAGTGGTTCCTCTTCTCCGTCTGGATACAGTTCACATAGTGATGCCAAGCTGGTAAGAACAACACACACACACACACACACACACACACACACACACACACACACACACACACACACACACACACACACATACACA
>JBBPCZ010000115.1:16739249-16755999 GCA_037974445.1 Brycinus macrolepidotus | reverse complement strand
AAACACACACACACACACACACACACACACACACACACACACACACACACACACACACACACACACACATACATACATTCACAGGCAGGGCCCTTCAGAGATTTTTAGAGGGTCACTTGTTCAGATTAAGGCAGGGGGCTGGAGGTGTGGTTCGATGGTGATCAAAAAAAAAATTCGACCATGGCAAAAAAAACAACACAAAATCAAAGTTTTTTTTTTTTTTTTTAGAAAAGGGGCACTAGCTTTGCCAAAAAAGGAACTAAGGCCAATGCTTGAGTGCCCAAAGCCCCCATCTCTGCATGTGCAGGCTTGCAGGTGTGCTCATAAAGTTTTAATATACACATTTTAAATTAACAGTCTTTTGGATAATTAAGCTCTGTGCCCTTTTTATAGCAGTTAGTAAAATAAAACAGAATTTCTGAGTAGGTGGAGTGTTCCCCCAGTTACGCATATGTTTTGTCTCCATCTAGAGGCTCAAGGCAGCACTGTCACCACAGAGTATTAGTGGATCAATGCCAAACCAGAAAACTGAACCCAATGAGACACCTTCACCAGCTCAACCACAGGTCAGCAGTTCATTTACAGAGACATAAACATACACACACTACTCATAAATGTATGTTCTGACACACTAATATAGTGTAATGTTGCTGAATACATTGAATGGTAGGTGGCACTTGTGACAGTATTATTCACAAAAAATGCATTACTGTGAAGTAACACAAGTATTTACTGATCTCAAGTGGTTGTGTGGGGTTTTTAAGCTAAAGGTGTGCTAAACATGTTTTTGAATTGTCCACTACATGGATGACTGTTGTTCCTAGTCTTTGCTTCATTACTTATGACTCTCCTTAGGTGTCTCCAGCACCACCTAGAGGTGGACGTAGGCGTCGGGGACCAGAGACTGAGCCTGATGAGCGTCGAAGGCGCTTTTTGGAGAGGAACAGAGCCGCTGCCTACCGCTGCCGACAGAAACGCAAAGTGTGGGTCAATGCTTTAGAGAAGCGTGCAGAGGAGCTTGCCACAACTAACGTCACACTCACGGTGAGACACACAGGGACAAACAACCCTCCAGAAAAATTACATTTGTGCTACTAAACATGCATGTGTGTCTTACTAAATGCTGTATGTGTGTGTTTGCATTCAACAGAATGAAGTGTCTCTGCTGAGGGGTGAGGTGACACGTTTGAAGGAATTGTTGCTGGCTCATAAGGACTGCCCTGTTACTGCCATGCAGAAAAAAGCCTACCTAGGTAATCTATCCATTTACCTATCTGCCTGCCTATACAGTCACATAGCATTCCCTGTCTACTTTTTCAGCACCCTATGCCTGTATTTACTTTGGCTGTCAAAATGTTTAATTAAAATAGTATAACATTTTTGTCAAGTGTAGTTTAACATTAAAAAAAAAAAAAGTTGTTTAGACCTTTTTGTTAGCAAATTTCAAAGAACAACTGACAAAAGTGAAAATATACTTTGAAAAAATACTTTGAAAATATCTCCTTGTTCTGATATCAGTGCTCAAATCTTTTACCTTTTGGACCCACCTTTTTTCATTTAGGGCTAGGTATAAATACTTTTGTTTGTAAACAAATTACTTAACTACCCCACACTATTTTCAGTATGTGATTTGAAATATTTAAATATAGTTTGTAATAAACAAAAAACTTTCAAAGCTTTAGTTAGGAATATGATAAGGCGGTTCTAATTTCATTTAAAGAAACAGTGAAAATCAAGCATTATAGTATATGTACCATAATCATCTATCCATTCATAAAGCTAACCATCAGTCAGTTGTTTCATCTCTTCACTCTCTAGCCGCAGGTGTGGACGAGAGCTCGGTGTCTGCATTGGTGTTGCCAGTCTCAGTCCCAGCTCCAGTGTCTGTTAACGGATTGAGCGTGAGAGCAGCAGAGGCCGTAGCCGTTTTAGCTGGAATGGGCTCTGGCCAGTGGAGCAGTCCAGCCGGAGATGTGCCGTCCCAATCACAGCCCACCTCCAGATGATGACCATGTCCTTCAGTCTTTGAGGACCGAGCATCTGTCTTGAGGAGGTGGGCCTGTTAAAGAAGTCAAATGTCAGATCTCTTCCCTCGGAACTGTTAGTCACAGTGTGTTTGTAAATGCCCTTCATATGTGGCAAATGGGAACAATTATCACTATGACCTGACCACACCCAGCCCCTCACCCTCAGCATATCACGGTTTCTCCTGTTACTATGGGCTACTGTAGTTAGAGATTACAGCTTTTTTTTCCCTTGGACTAAGTGGCCTGAGAGTGTGACCTGTCACAGGATGTCGCTGGCAGACGATGCAGACTAGGACGCACTGCAGTAGAAAACTTGTAAAGACTCACTATGTTCTCTCACACCCATGTACACACATTTAGAGTACTTCAGCACGCTCATACACTGTTGTGCTCACTTGATACTTTGTTGTTCGCAGGTGTTGCTCATTTTACATTTTTAGTCAAATCTCTAAACTTTTTTTTTTTTCTCTAAATATTTGACTGCATGACTCAAACCACATACGATAGAGGAATACCACATTATGCAGAAACATTTAGCATTCTCTTGCTCTCTTTCTAATGCTTTCACTTCTTTCTCTTTCTCTCAGTGTCTTGGTAAACCTACAATTGTTTCTCTCAGGTCTCACCTGCTCTGTGGCTGTGGTAGTCATTGTGGAAAATCTTTGCCTCTTATTGGAGTAACTGAAAGCCACAGGATAGGCTTGTCTGGAGATGAAGAGCAATATATTTTTATATTTAAATGTCATTATCAGTCTGCATTTTGCGGTCTATGTATGAGATGTACGGGTAGCATAACCACAAACAAGTGTGTGATTGTTTTTATCTTTAAAGAAATAATCTGCTCAGTTGAATCCCGTTTTCCTTCAACTAAGGAGACAAAAAAAATCCTTTACATTAGAGGTTGTCCCCAAAAGTTTCAGGATGTCAGGTCTCAAAAGTGGGAACATAAGCACGCACCAACATGACCCCACTGTTTGCATTTCATTGTTAGGTTCTGTGCATGTGTATCATTGGTATGTATTATACATGTGTATGAATGTGAGGTCTCAGTCCTAAATGGCTGCTGCTTTTATCATTTAGAAGCACATTTCTTTTGAAGGGTGAGCCATCATAATCAGCATGCTAATTACACCAGGATTTGATCTGTTAGAAATGGAAAGGGTTTCCACGTCCATACAGTTTTTGTCAGTGAATTAAATATGGCTTGTTTAGTGACTGAAAAACCCACATTTACACATAGTGTTGACCACCCCCTCCTCTCAATCCTAATTTAATGGTAACATTCGAACAACTGTTAATTATTGTTTCACTGTTTTGTTCACTGTTTTGTTCACAGCCGTGGCGTATTTCCAACCTGAATGCTTTGTTTTCTTCAAGTTTATCTCCATTGCCCTGTTTTTATTTTTGTTTTTTTATTTTTATTGTGATTTGTTTACTGTTTTTGGATTTTTTTTTTTTCTCCTCAGCAGTCATATCAGTCTCTGTGAGGCCTACTCATTCTTGTCTGGTGATGTGCTTTCTCACCTACAGCAGTGCATTGTGAAAGAGAAGCTTTTCTCAGTGTGTATCACTAACTGATCCGAAAGTGTGCAACTCGTCAGACAAACCCTTTAACTAGAGCTGTAAATATCACTAAATATGAAATGCGCATATATGTCGAAGCATTGCTGTCTGTACTATATTAACTAAATGAGATGGTCCTGAAGATATATTGTAATAATTAAACATTAATGAAATTTAAATGTGTGGTAAATTGGATGGATGTCATTGGCATTCTAAGACTGTTATTTGATTCTTGGGAAACCTGAAGAATAATCACTAGACTTTTTTTCAATGAAATGAAAGAAAACTGTTTCATATCAGGCTTGCAGGTGAAATGTGATATGGTGGAATAGAATGAAGACTTGCATGGTTTCATGAGCTGGGCATTCACATATATAACTGACTTCCTTTGTAGGATAATCATTTGACCCGCAGTGAGCCAACACTTTGTGCCTGAACTGTGAAACACAAAAAGCTACATGAGTGATGAGATTGGCCTTAAATTGATACAGCTCAGACATGTTTTTTTTTGTGTTTTGCATGAAAGTTTGCATGAAATTTTTCTCAAATCTGTATTTGCCATAATTGTTGGCACTCAGAAATTCTAGAAGGGTACATGCTTTCACTTATTCATCCATTGTTATGAATGGCTAGAAAATACAGCAAAGAAAGTGCAACAAAGTTGTTAACCTCCACAAGTCTAGTGAGTGGAAGTTGCCCATTTCCACTATCAAGCCAATAATAAAGATGTTTAAAGCAAAAGGAAATGTTAATTTAAAGAATTTGTAGACTCTAAGCCATGCAGAAAAGTGCTTCATCCTCTTTCAGAAGTATGATGATGTGGGACTGTTTTTTCTTCTTGGAGAGCCTGGAGAACTTTGGATGTACCACTCAATATTAAATCAAAATCTGCTTGTTAAAGACAGGAAGCTGGAACTGAGCAGCAGAACCGTGATCCAAAGCACACCTTAGAATCGACACAAAAATGGTTTCCTAAGCATAGGATTAGAGATTTGCCATGGCCATTCCAGTCCCCTGTCTTTAGCCCTATAGAAAGCCTGTGAGACAAGCTGAAGGGTATTAAATGAAGGTGTGCCAACAATTGTGGCACGCACAGATTTGAGATGAAATATTTCATGATAATGTTTAGGTGAATGTTTTCTACAACCTGCTTTGCTCATGTTTATATTCAGGTGCCAGTATTTGTGGAGGACACTGTATGTACTTGTTGACCATCTCATTGCAAAACTATGGGCATTGTGATTGGTTGCTCATATTTGCTGCTGTAACAGCCTCCACTTTTTACACTACATTTTAGAACATGGCTGTATGGATGCACTTTCATTCAGTCACAAGTGCATCAGTGGTCAGTGTTTGTAGCTTGAGCTTCATCACAGCGGTCAGGGCTCTGTGCAGTGAAGTTTGTTCCCTCAACAAACCGTTTCTTTATGAAGCTGACTTGGTGCATGGAGACAAGCTAAACAGGAAAGGGCCTTTTCCAAACTGATGCCACAAAGATGAAAGAACATCATTTTTGAACAGTGAGCCAGCCGTAGTGGAGATCTACCTTACTGTAAACTTCATCTCCAACCTAGTTCAAGTCCACCTGATCAGTCTAATTGTAATTATTTAGCTCCAACTCCATCTGATCTACCTTATTCAGTTTCACCTGATCAGTCTAATTATTTCATTCAGAAGTCCCTGATTAGCAGAATGAGGATCTTGGGTTTGGGTTGGAGGATGGTAGATCTCCAGGAAGAGGGTTAGTGACCACTGCACTGTTGTCAAATATTGCTGCATGTTGTAGTATTAAAACTAAGGGACCAACTATGAAGTCCCAGTCCCTTAACTTAATTCCATTTCTTCATGCTTTCGGGCAGGTAACGGAAACAAGTTTCCACTGCTTGACACAGGGCATGTGATCTGGTGTCATTTGAACGCCAAGCACAGGCTTATGTTTAGTTGCATTTCACTGAGGTCTTCCGTAAGACATATTCTACTGCCAAATACTTTTGTCCATGCAGAGCATGTGTTTCTATGTTTGTAAAACACTTTTATTCATGTCAAGATGTACTTAACTATAACAATCACTTGTGTCCAGTCACCTGTAGTACATCTCTTCCTGTCACATAGCAGCACCACCACTCTGGGAACCTTATATTCAACAACACAAAGTTGAACAAAGTTTGTCACTTCCAGGCACTCATGCTTGTCTGGCAGGTCACATACTGTCAACAGAACTGTGTTTCTAGAGACCCCTGGCCCTTGCCAGGCACAGCTGTCAAATCTGTGTCTCAGCTTTTAGGGCCCTCTTGTATATTTCTACACAAAAGACTGATTTTATCCAGAGAGTGGGCTTCTCAAAGTCTGCCCCACAGTCTCACAGTCTCCCTCCAAATATTTATACAATGCAAGTCATTTCACGTTAGTATAACGCACCCTTACAAAAAGCCCTCAGAATGGCCTACAAATAATTTGAACAATAACACGAATTCTGTCTTTCTTGTGCAGTCTGTGTTCTTATGACCATCAGTTCTGACAATATTAGGATTGGACATGACAACACCTTTATGAAAATGACATTAATGAATTTGAATTTTCATTTTAAGCCAACAACTCTGAGTGAGAGATTTAAATTCAAATCTGGAATACGCTATCTTTTTTCCATATTACATTTTCATTTTTAGTTTGCTTCCATTCTCAGCTTATGCCATGGGCACATATATATAAATAGCACTAGCGCTGATCTTGGTTGCATAAACAAAAAGGGCACAAATGATTCATAAATACTGAATGAATTTGTAAACAATAAAAAAGTTCCTAAAACATTCACAAATTTCCTGAAAGGCTTTATAAACGGGTTAATAAAGGATTTATGAATGGTACGTTCATAAGGGATAATATAAGGTTGATAGCATTCGCATAGCTTTCACAAAGATTCATGAAGGTTCTTACTGGGGTTATAATAAGGTTACTAGACGTACAGTGATGTGAAGAGGCTTCATAAAAGTAGTCATAAATGAATGCACAAAGGTTTATAGAGGGGTTCATAAAGATACTTTGTAAGGACACAAGGGGATTTATTAACGTTATATGGACACAAGGGGGTTTATAAATGCTACCTAAAGTGATTCGTTATTGGATAATCGAGGTTTTCGTTAATAAGGAGTTTATAAAGGTAATAAAGACGCGTAAGGGGGTTATAAACTTTATAAGGACACATAAGGGGGTTATAAAGGTTATAAGGACACATAAGGGGGGTTATAAACGTTATAAGGACACATAAGGGGGTTATAAACTTTACAAGGACACAAAGGGGGTTGTAAAGGTTATAAAGACACGTAAGGGGGTTTATAAAGGTTATAAGGACACATAAGGGGGGTTTGAAAGGTTATCATGACACATGGGGGGGTTGAAGGTTATAAGGACACATAAAGGGGACTTATAAACGTTATAAGGAAACAGTATTATACTGACACAAAAGGAGGGTTATAAATGTTATCTAAAGTGATTGGTAATGGGTTAATTGAGGTTTCCGTTAATAAAGGGTTTATAAAGCTAATAAGGACACATAAATTGGTTTATAAACGTTATAACTACACATAAAGGTTTATAAGGCTTATAAGGACACATAAGGGGGGTTATAAACGTTACCTAAAGTGATTGGTAACGGGTAAATTGAGGTTTCCGTGAGGGAGATCGGTGAGATGTGTGAGTGGTTGATGAAGTCTGTGACGGCAGAGGGAGCAGAAACGCTCCTGATGATCCTCAGCAGGGCTCCTCGGGGCTGCGGGTCACGTGACTCTCCATCAGTCTGGATCTCTGTCTCTCTCTGGATGGCGGAGGTGAGGGGCTCGGATGGAGCTCGTCCCGCCGAGTAACAGCCGCTGTTTTCTGCTCGCTGGAGGCGCGGAGCTGCTGTCGTGTCCGGGGGGAACCGCTCTGCGTCTCTCTGTAGCCGCCTCTCCGCGCAGGCATGGCGGAGCGAGGCGTGGAGGTGTCCGCTCTGCCCGCGGAGGTCCGGGAGCAGCTCGCCGAGCTAGACCTGGAGCTGTCCGAGGGTAAGCTCTCCACACTCACCCGGGGGCCAGAGGAGAACGGAGGACAGGCAACCAGCTTGTGTCTGTCTGTGTGTGTGTGTGTGTGTGTGTGTGTGAGAGAGAGAGAGAGAGAGAGAGAGAGTGTGTGTGTGAGGTTTCACGGAATGGTTCTGTGTTGTGTTGTGTTGTGTTGGGTCCCTCTTAAGACAGAGATGCTACAGTGCTAACGCTAAAGCTGCAGTTAGGGCCGAAACACACTGACCTCTTTTTATTATCGAGAATATTTTTTTATTTATGTGAATTCTCGTTTTGTCATGTCATCTCTCTGTGTGATAATATTCAGTTTTTTTTAATACTGCATATATGTGAACGGACGTTATGGGCCTATATGATGAGTGGATGAGATTTATTTATTTATTTATTTATTTATTATGAGGCCATAACAGTGTCACAGCAAATAATGTAGAAAAATGCTTGTGGCATTTTAAACACGTCATTTGTTGATTTGTTAATTCACGTTTCTAATGATAAATGTTTATAAGAGCAGGATGACTTAGGCATGTCCCTGAACAGTGAGGTGCACTGACAGATGAAGAGGAGGATGATTTTCTCCTCTTCCTCGATAAGCCAAGCATCAGCATGGGGGCTGGTGTTTCTCCCAGGTGGACACGGCACACACACACACAGTAGCCATTGAGCTAGAAAACCTGTTGTCCCATGTGAGACTGGGCTGCCTAATAAAGGGCCCATATCCCCATTTTGTTCCCTGAGGTCCAGTTTTTTTTAAAGAACCAAAACCAGTCCAAATATAGGTTTTGCACTATTTTGCAATCTCTCTTTATCCCTTAAACAAAAGAAGCAATGCAGGGTGACCAATTTTATGCTGTTTGTGTCTCTGTGTCTCTTGTATGTCTTTGCAGTCGTAACATAAACAGTTGCCTCCGGGATCAGTAAAGTTTTCTGATTCTCATCCTGATTCAGTTTGAACGGATCAGTCTAAAAGGCCCAGTAACAAATGCAGCCTGTATTTGTTACTCTGCCTTTTAGACTGATATATGTAAATGATCTCAGTTCTGATTAGTCATTTGAGGTTGTCATAATTTTATGAGCAAACGTGAAAGCAAACGTGTAAAATGTGCGGGTGTTGAAGGGCTGTAAGATGGTGCTGTGCCAAAGCAAGAGCGTGCTAATTTTATTATGTATGATTAACCACATTTGATCTGAGTGTGTCTGCCTGTGTGTTCATGTGTTCGTGTTATGTAATTCTCCTCAGTTGTCTGATTTAGGCGCGTCCGGGGGTGCATGTGCGTGTGTGTGTGTGTGTGTGTGTGTGTGTGTGTGTGTGTGTGTGTTAACATGAATTTTGTGCTAGAGTTGGGAATTAGAGGCATGCCTGTTTTCCACTGTACCACACCACCAATCAGTGTAGTGCCTGCGATGAGAACAGTTGGGTAAAAGCTGAACACCATGCTCAGCCCAAGATGACACACCCCCCAATGGCTGATTAGATAATAATTTGGCACATGAAATATAAATGACGTGCAGTGATCTTCCAACACTTACATGACAGTAGTGTGAGTTGTACTGGGGAACCTGGCATGGCCTGTTGTTGGATTACACATATCTCGAAACCTCCTTTCCTCCAGGGTGCCCTCATATCCCTCTACCACCTCCGTGCGTGTTGGTGTCCGTTGTTCCCCAGTGGACAGTATAGATGAGTGTACACTGCTAGCCACACTGGCCATATGTCAGCATCAGTGTACTGTGTTGCTGAGCTCAGGATGCAGTCTTGGCACTGTCCTGAGTCTCCACCTACAGTCACGATATTTACGGCCCTCAAACAGAAGCCTGCAGTCTTTAGAATGCTGCCATCCCTCACCTCCACATTCAGATATGTAATCTAGTTATGTGTGTCCTTGATTTCTTTAGAAGGGTCTTTTTCTTCTGAGATTGTGTGTATGTGTTTAGGTAGGTGGTTCTGAACCCTTTTTTCTCGCATTGATTGGAGTTAACCGAATGACAAATGAGAAAATTCTTTTTACCGTTGTGTTTTTTGACGAAGTGTTGTGAATATAGTGGGCATTCGTTTTAAATGTGTATCTAAATTCAGTTCTATAAATGACTTTCTGGCTGTTTTAATTGATAGTGATCATTATGCAAAATGTGATCAACATCACCAACATTGCTGTCAGCCAGTGAAAGCACTAAGCACCTAATCTCTAAGCACTAAGCACCACTTCCTATATATATATACATACATACAAAAAACATTTGACAGAGGAAGTAGTCCTCATATTTTGCTTTCAAAGATGCAGACTTTCTTTTATTTTTAATGTAGTCTTGAAGAACAGTTCTCCAGAAGGACCTTCAAAGACTCTCGTTTTCAGTCCAGTCCCTGAACCTGACCAGTTTCAGAGGAATGTGTTTTGTTTTTTGAGCCACACAGTGACATTTGTGTGAATCATTCAAGCAGAACAAAGCACATCTAACTCAAAGGCTGAACCTTGTATCTTTAGGCACTTTGTAACTTATCACAATAAAACATTCGTTCCCATTTCTTTAATTTAATCTACCCAATATGTTTGACAGAAAATAGTATTTTTTTATCACCAACAAGGTGATTCAAAGCAAAATGAGGGGTGGCTCAAGACTTTTGGACCTGTATATGTATTTATATATATATATATGATAGGTTGAGACTACACATGCCCTTTTGTTTTTGCAGTAGTGTAAACGCTGGTTTAATTTTTTTGCGAAGCGATATTGTTCACAGTAATACAAATATGAATTGAAAACTGATTAGCCACATTAACGGTTTCAGTATAGTTTGCAGTATTTTGCTCATCTCCTCAATGAAGGCAGTCTTTTCCTGCTTGTGCATTTACCAGCAAGCCATTTGAACCTTTTTGTCCAGACTTTCCCTGTAAACAGACGACCTGACTTCCCATTCAATTTTCAACCAATGAATGTTCTCCTCCTTTATAATGTCTCTGCTTTCACACAGCAGAGAGGGGTTCAGATGCCCCGCCTAGACTGGCACACCTGCTCAGAACTGATTCACACGAAGTAAAGAGTAGCAGCAGCTTTTAAAAGGTTTTAAAAACTAAAAAATTGAGCTGCACAGCAATAATATGTTAATGGGGCTATTGATTCTGCCAGATATAAAGACTGTATGTTCATTTCAGTGGCAGTGTGCCGAGACAAAGGCGGAACAAAGCTGGTTGCTGTTAGCAGCTGTGCTCTTGGATGAAATGGCTGAGGACCATAACCTCACAATCATATGGCACTCGCTGGTTAAATATAGAAATGATAATTAACTCTTTGTTTAATGAAGAGACCTAGTGGAGAGAGAAAGAAGGAGATAGTGTATTAGCCAGCTGCTACTACAATTCCCACAATCCTCTTCGTTCTTTATTAGGCCTTAGTGTCATTTTGTTCTGTCCTGAAGAGGGGGTTCCCATAGAGACTGCACAATCAGCACATTCAGAGTGTGTGTGTGTGAGTGAGAGAGTGATTGAGAAGACACACACGCACACACACACCCACACACACACACACACACTCACTCACATACACAATGAGCCCCATTGAACGTGTCAGGGCTGAACTGTCAGGATCTCTGCTGGAATTCAGAGCACAGACCCCATCGCTTTTATGCACTTAAGCTGATCAAATGAGCTGTACATTTGAGTGCGCATGCGTGAGAGAGTGTGTATGTGTGTGTGTGTGTGTGTGTGTGTGTGCGTGTGTTTGTGTGTATTTGTGTTTGTGTGTGTGATTTGTAACTGGAGAGGCTGGGAGGTGTTGTGTTGTAGTATTTTTGTGTGTCAGGAGATACTCTGTGGTTTGGTTTTTCTTCAGCCGATCTGAGGACAAGCAGGTTTAGTAGAGAAAGAAGAGAGAGAATGGGAGAGAGAGGAAAAAGACAGAGGGAGAGAAAGTGGAAGGGAGTGCAGAAAGAGAGAGAGAGACAGAGAGAGGGAAAGAGAACGAGAAAGAAAGCGGAAAAAGAAAGGGGTAAGAGAGAAAGAGGGAGGAAAAGTGGGGAGAGAGTGGGCGAGAAAGTGGAAAGAGAGAGAGAGAGAGAGAGAAAATATGGAGAGAAAGAGAAAAAAGAGATTGTGGAGAGAGAGGGAGGGAGGGGCGAGAGAAAGAGAGAGATTACTCTAATCTAGGTCACAGAGCATCAGGAAGCAACATGCTCATTTACCCATGATTCACAGCATGCTATGACATGGTTGCTCTCTCTCTCTCTTTTATTTTCATCCTTCATTCCTTCGTTTGCCCTTTTACTTATGTGTCCACTTAGAGTGTGCTTTACAGCCCCTCAAATATCTCTCTCTCCCTCTCTCTCTCTCTCTCTCTGTCTCTGTCTCTCTCTCTCTCTGCCGCTTGGTTTTCCTATTATCTTACCTAGTTTTCCACCCTACTCTCTCTTACTTACTCAGACACACACACACACACACACACACACACACACACACACACACACACACACACTGTGTGGGACATGTGAATAAGTAATGTCCCCTGCAGTGTGGAATGAGTGCATCAGAGACTGAATTATTCACCTCTGTCACTTTTTCTTTTTTCCCTCTCTGTGAGTGAATAAGAGAAAGAGAGAGAGAGAGCGAGAGTGACCACTTGCACCATTAGATATAATCTATTCATTTAACAGTGAAGAACTTTTTCAAAAGCTCATTGTCACATACAGTTTCTTCCCCAGTCACTCCATTTTTAGAGTTAATTCTCTCTCTCTTTCTCTCTCTGTCTCTCTTTTCTCTTCTTCTCTTTCTTTCTCTCTGTCCATATCTCTCTCTCCTTTTCCACAGTCATGGTGCAGGTGACTAGGGATAGATATGAATAATGCAGTGATGTAGGACTGTCACTGGAATGTCTCTCTGTAGCTGAGTTCTGTTCTTCCAGGATGCTGACTCGTGAGTTCCAGAGGAACCCCTTAGCATTTGGAAACACGATCAACAGGCTACGGTGGTGGAAATATTTATTCTTAAAGTTCCAGCGTGTCCCACAGGGATGTGTGTGGTGACGTTTCAGTAAACAGTGTGCATTCATTCCTCTGAAGGTGGTTTTGTACATGTAACAATAACAGCCGCATCTAGCAACATCATCAAAGATTCAGTGGAACTCTTGAACAGTGAAACTGCTGGGAACAAAAAACCCAAACCTGGGAGTTCTGCTCCAAAACCTTGTACCACATATGAAAAGGATGAAAACACCCTACTGTTTGTTTCTGCTGTTTCTCTTAAAGCCTGTCTGTTGCAGGCAGTATACTAAGAGCCTTTGGAAATGTCCCTGTAGCTCATTTTAACCTGTAGCCAGAGTAGCTGTTGTTTGTGCACTTTGAGCATAGTAAAATATATCAGCATATGGATATTGCAGCTCTGTGTGTGCTACTGGGTTGTCAGTCTCTATTTTAAATCGGCAGGCCATGTAAAGCCTGTGCCAGTAACTGCGTGGAAAATAACTTCAGCAAAAGGTTAAACATGGGCTTTTAGGGAGTGCTGGTGCAGAACTGGGTTTTGTGATTGTTCTGCAACACTAATGCAGAAGCAAGCATGGTGATAGCATGTGGGAAGATGCTCAATCTTTGTCAAACACAAGAACAGAATGAATACACAGTTCAGTAAATTTGTTATTGTAGTGTATTGTCAACTTCAAGTTGGAAAAAAAGTAAAGAAGCATAGAATTGCAAATGTCACAAGAGCCTGAGGCCATGGTGTCTGTAGTCGACTTATCCTGATTCCTTTGATCCAAGGCTGATGTCAAACTGAATGAGTGCTGAAACATGACAGTGTTTATCCCAAGACCTGAGGGCATTTGTCTGAAAACTGACACCATCATCTTACAATGTCCTGAATCATACACTATAACATAGCAAGCTTTTTGTACAGGTATGTTATCTGCCTGCCTCAATGGCACATAGTGGCCCCATAAGTCTCCCTCCAAGCACATTCACCCACCCCAGTTCAGAAGAGGGGTTTCCGAAGCAATGCCATTCGTTCTAGAAACAATAAATGGGTATTATGCCGGACATCACCTCATTCAACATGTTTAAAATATCAGTTTTGCTCATATTTGGGAAGACTAGTTATTGGATGCACTTTGATAGTTTCTGAATGAAAATATTCAGGACAGAGATTAGATCATTTACTGTTAACAATAAATGGACACTGACCTATAAAGTATATGCCTAGTCATATATTTGCTTGTTTTAAAAGGTAATTTGTGGCACAAACAGGATAGAAATCTAAGAATGTTTGCCTTCTTCCAAAAAAAGTTGGAACACTGTGTAAAATGTAAATAAAAAACAGAATATGATGATTTGCAAATCATGTAAACCCTGTATTTACCTGAAAATAATACAAAGGCAGCATATCACATGTTAAAGCTAAATGCTAAAAAAAACCCTTGTTAGAACATCTCTCAACTAATTAGGTTCATTGGCAACAGGTCAGTAACGTGATTGGGTATAAAAAGAGCAGAGGCAGTTTCTCAGCAACAATAATTTAAGAATAACTTTCCTCCACACAAAATTGCAAAGAATTTGGGTATTTCATAATCTCTGATAAATAAAATAATAATAATAAATACTGTTGTTAACTGACAAGGCCAAATACCAAAATTGGATTGACGTGATCTTCGTGCTCTCAGGTGGATAGAGACAGACAAGGCCCTAAAATGACTGCATGAGCTCAGGAGCACTTTTGAAAACCACTGTCTGTGAAAACAGCTTGTCACTGCATCCACAAAAGCAAGTTAAAACTCTTCCATGCAAAAAAGAAAACATATATAAACATGAACATGTTGTAAAAATTGATACAGCAGTCTACAATACGGCTGCATTGATCTAAAAGCCTACAACCAGTTTGCATGCAGAAAATGGCTAAATGGCTAAAATACACTTGACAGTTGATGTACTCCCTGTACGCATGCGTGTGTTAGAGTGAAAGAGCCCGTGGTTCAGTGATAATTGAAGTAGAGCCTGCAGCTAGTAAAGCAACTGGTAGTGTTCTCTCAAGTCACTCAATCTGAGGAAAAGCTAGTTTTTTAAACACATGGGGCTGTACAACACTGCACACACACAAATGACCACACTCTGAACATGAAAAAGAGTGTGCTTTTCATTATTATTTGTGTCAGTTTCTAAGTGTTTGTCACTCGTCTCAGTCTTTTTTGTTCTTTCAAGTCCATGCTTTGTGTTTACCTACTTGTCAATCATAAAAAGTGCACCCTGCTTCTTCACGTTTCATTAAGCGTCGCCTGGACGTCCCCTTATGCAACACGTTTTATGCAGTCTTTGTCAGGCTCTGAGCGATTATCTTTAATAAATTAGAGTTGGATATGTTTATTATTAAATGTTGTACTCCTTGTGACCATATGGATAGTGTTTCTCCAGAATGTCCCGTCTTCTGTTTGGGTCTTCATGCTTCTCAATAGCTCGTTCATGACACCTCTGATTGTATGCATCCATCTTATTGCTGGCCTTCCTCTTTATCTTTGACCCTCTGTCTGTCTGAGCATTATCGTCTTTTCCAGTGAATTTGTTCTTCCCATAATATGTACTGCATAAGACAGTTTCATCTTTGATGGTCTTATATTACATTAACAGCACATTATGTTTCTCCTGATTAATGACTTGCATTGCACACACGGCCCATTAGGACAGAATTGGAGTTGTGTGTGTGTGTGTGTGTGTGGGTGGGGGGGGGGGGTGTGGGTGTGTTTACTTTAGTACACGGAGGATTTTTGTAGAACAGAGGGATCTACTGTCATGCAGAGTGAAGTGGTGGAATAGTCATTCTTAATTGTATTAGATTAGAATCATGTTTGCACTTAATCTTATTGAATCAAAAGTGAATAGAAGTGAATCAGATAGATGCATATTTGTGTCATATCATAACCTAGCTATTAAGATGTGTATCATGTTGTCTGAAAGTAAAATTTAGACCCCTAATACATCAAAATAGGAATCATTCTAGTGGAGAAAAAAAGACTCTGTAGGCTACTAGTACAACATTCTACTTACATAGTACTAACAAAAGGTGTAGAATTTTCTAGTTTGTGAGATTTTTATTTCACAAAATCATGAACATTCAGTATAGAAATATCTGCGAATAGAAAAAATATACAATAATAAAAAAAATCCCATTGAGGTAATGCACTTGCCTCTTATACCATCACATTCAGAAGTCAAGAGAAAACTAGTCTAAACTATAATGAGATTCATGTTCACACAGTTTTTATATGAATTGTATTGATACTGTTGATGAATTGGTGAATTGTAATTAATTGAATTGATACTGAACTGTTTCAAAATATTTATGATTTATGTATATCAATATATTGATATTTCTGATACAACACTGCTAGAAACGCACTTGTTATATTTGTAAAGGCTGTAAGAATCAAATTAGTAGAGCATGTTTTTTTTCTACGAAAAGGTGTGGTCCTTTATCACGCAAGTGTGTGCATGTCCGTACATCTGCTGGACTGTGTTTGATATAGGTGGTGTCTGAACCAGCATGGACCCAAACGCAGAGGTAAACCAGCAAACAAGTTTATTCCAACAAGCAGAGAACAGCA
The DNA here is from genome assembly GCA_037974445.1 of Brycinus macrolepidotus. Taxonomy (NCBI): domain Eukaryota; kingdom Metazoa; phylum Chordata; class Actinopteri; order Characiformes; family Alestidae; genus Brycinus; species Brycinus macrolepidotus. The sequence goes on along the minus strand of JBBPCZ010000115.1, from coordinate 16,739,786 downwards.
AGAAACAGGAGCAGACAGTGTTTCAAAACCAGTAGACAGTCCAGCAGGCAAACAGATCCAAACCGACATGCTGAAGAACTGAATCATCTAGTTCAAGTGAATGTGATCAAAGTCTGGTGAGACAATCGAACGAGCGAACAGAGCAGACTGGGATACGCAAGAATCAGAGTCAAGAAAAACAGGCAATAAAATAAAAAAATAGGACATCAAACAACACAAGAACGCTTGCTATGCAGGTAGAAACACTGACAGTATTTCGCAAAAATTTACCTGTGAACTGGGTGTATTTGTACTGATGAATTTGAGTCATGTAGTTAGAATTCAGGTGAATTTATTCAGGTTCTTAATGGTCTTTGTGGAGATGTGGACTGAGTAAGTGGGAAGGTGTTGAGTTCAGGGTAAAAGCGAAACTCCGAACTGAGGTCTCATTGTGACCTGCCAAGTGCCAAGTATGAGCTTCATGTAGGGCTGGGCGATATGGCCTAAAATCTATATTGCGGTATAATTTGAAGCATGTGCGGTAACGATATATATTGC
>JBBPCZ010000115.1:16707637-16732081 GCA_037974445.1 Brycinus macrolepidotus | reverse complement strand
GGGAGCAGCATAAACAGTCTATGTTCAGTAGCAAGTGTCCCTGTTAGAGTGAGGTGAAGTGGTCGAGCACAAAAAAAGCAACAAACTTTCAAAATAAAAGTAATAAAAAAAATACTGCGTTAACGAGCAATAAAATAATTGTTGGCATTAAGTAAATAATGAGTTAACGCGATAATAACACGTTAACTTGCCCAGCCCTAATTCTAAAGGCTCTGTGTTCTGAATACATGACGCTAAACTTTACTTGGTCTTGAAGGCTCTTCTTTTGGTTTTTAAAGGCTGGCCAAGACTAAAATGGGTAATCACTGATTCCAAATACCTCACAAAACCGTCAAAGGATTGGCAGCCACATATTCCAACAGCTAACACGGACACTGCATATATAGAGGTAAGATTGTGTGTTTCTGTTTACAGGAGAGGGGAGCTGCATGTGCCTTCTTTCTCATTCTCTTATGCGCTCTCTCTCCCCCCCACCAAATATTGCTGTTTTTATCTTACTTCGTCCGTAACTCTTACTCACTTTCTACTTGTTTCTCAGTATAAGGCGAGTAAGGAAGGGACAGTGATGGGTGTTGCCGTGTCAAAAGTTGCCATGCTAACACATTGTCAGGCCCTCACACAGGCCTGTAACTACTGTGAGGGTGAGTTCTGTTTCCATGGAAACGTGACATCCTTTCAGTGGGATTAATGTACTTGTTCAGTTTGTACTCAAGTGTTGAACAGAGCAGATATGTGGTTTTACCAGCAGCACAAGCCCACACTAAACTAAAGGTGTGTGTGTGTGTGTGTGTGTGTGTGTACACTCGCAGGCGAGACACTGGTGAATGTCCTAGACTTTAAGAAGGATATGGGTCTGTGGCATGGAGTTCTCACTGTGAGTATCAGAGAGTGTATGTTGTGAAACATTGTGTGCATGTATATGTGGGTTTTTTGTGGTTGCGCACATCAGTGAGTCAGTCAGTATGAGCACTGAACGAAATCACTTAGCCTGACTTTTTGATAGTGATAGATTTGTTAGTTTGACAGTGGGTCCATAGTGGTGTTTAATGTTAAATAAAACATCTAGAACACGTTAATAAAACAAATTAATAAACACATTAATAAAACAAAATTTAAACATAAGCTAAAGCTTATTTTCATACTCAGAAAATTCAAATGTGTGTATTGTGCATATGTTTTAGAGTGTGATGAACCGAGTTCATGCCATCAGTGTTCCGTATGCGGTAATGAAGGCCTGCCCCCTGTCCTGGGTCCAGCGGGTTCACATACACAAAGGTGGTGACAACACATGCACACCTGCATACCACAACACACCAACAGCTTTCACTTAAAAACTGTCCCTGCTGTGTTTCTGTAGCTCGTGTCGCCTTGGTGAAGTGTCGTGACCTGCACTGGGCCATGATGGCACACAGAGAGCAGAGAGACATAACCCTGGCCTCCTTGCGCATGCTGATCGTCGCGGATGGAGCCAATCCCTGTGAGACATGCTAGTTAGGCTAACCCTAAGACTCATGGGGGAAAAACAGTTCAAGGACAGTTTCAGAGGCCTGTGATGTTTGTAATACAATTATTCCCTCTTCCCCCCTCCTCCCCTTCCTCTCTCTTTCTCTCTCTCTCTCTCTCTGCCTCTTCCTGCCTCTCTGTCTCAGGGTCTGTATCATCATGTGATGCTTTTTTGAACGTGTTCCAGGCTCACGGTCTGAAACCAGAGGTCATCTGTCCATGTGCTACCTCCCCTGAGGCTATGACTGTGGCCATACGCAGGTGTGCACTGCAAAATCACACACACCATTAAGTTCACGTGAGACATTTGAGGTGGTGTTTAGAGGGTCACATCTAGAGGTATCTTAAACTTTAAATATATCTTAAGTATCAGTGTTTTTAAATATTCATTCAGTTTGTTCTTCAGATAAGTGGCAAACAGAATAGTAAAATAGCACAAAACATGTTTGATTTTGGTAATTTTACACCATTAGGTGGCTGATTGCTACGTATTTGAGTGATGTATAAATGGTTAGTAAACATCCATGCATCTAAGGAGCACTGGAATTTGTAAATCTTATAAAATTCCGCAATACTTGTATGAGTGTGTTACAAAGGTTTGCTGACATATAAGTTTGTAATGGCACTCTGTACTCTCTGCAGGCCTGGGGTTCCTGGCGCTCCTCTCCCGGCCCGGGCTGTACTCTCTATGACTGGCCTGAGTCATGGTGTCATCAGGGTCAACACTGAGGACAAAAATTCTGCCCTTACTGTCCAGGATGTGGGCCATGTCATGCCTGGTGGTGAGTGCCTTCCTTCAACAGGTTTCCTGCCCCTTCATGAACAACTGTACTTAGAGCTGTAGCAATGCCCGTGTGTGAAGATCGACCTACCCTAAAACCTAGCACTTCTTTGCCTTTTTGTGTCCAGCACTTTGAAATCACAGCTCAGTGACAACATCTACTTAAATACAATGAAAATGATTGATTTCTTCTTTAAATGTGATGAACTTCTCCCTAGAATGAGAACTTGCTGTAGTTCCACCAGCAGTCCTTATTATGCTAATGAGGTATGTTATGTGTTTGCATATTTCAGCTTTGATGTGCATCGTGAAGCCAGATGGTCCGCCTATGTTGTGTAAAACCGATGAGATAGGAGAGATTGTGGTGAACTCTCGTGCTGGAGGGACCATGTATTACGGTTTGCCCGGAGTCACCAAAAACACCTTTGAGGTCCGACCATGAGCATACATTTACTGATATGCATGTGCACTGCCATTCAGTTATAACCTACTGAAAACTGCAACTTCATTGCCTTTCCCAGGATTTTAATGTAGATGTTAGCTGATATGTGTTCTAAAATGTGCAGGTGATTCCAGTTAATGCTAGTGGTACTCCTATTGGGGAAATCCCATTTGTACGCTCAGGATTGCTGGGATTTGTAGGACCGGTAAGAATAAAATCTCACTGCTTATGGTCAACTTGTTCAAGTTGCTACTTATTTGTAACAGTGTTTAACTATGCCTCTACATGTGTCCGTGTCTCAGGGCAGTCTGATATTTGTTGTGGGTAAGAATGAGGGTTTACTGACGGTGAGCGGCCGTCGCCACAACGCTGATGACCTGGTGGCTACAGCTCTAGCAGTGGAACCCGTCAAGACTGTGTACAGAGGCAGGTATGTGAGAGCATGTCAGAAATGTTTGTACATTCAAAGAATAGTAAATGTAGACATCTTCTGACCTCTAATGTCATCTACCCCTTCTGAATTTGTGACACATGGTGAATAATTTAAGTGCATGTGTGTGCGTTTAAAAGGTTTAATAATTTCCTATGTTGCCTGTTGTCTTTGTATTTCATTATGAGCATAGTGAACCTTTCTATGTGCGTGTGTTTGTGTGTGTGTGTGTGTGTATGTGTGTGGTAGGATTGCTGTGTTCTCAGTGACAGTGTTCTATGATGAGCGGATAGTAATAGTGGCAGAGCAGCGGCCTGATGCCAGTGAGGAGGACAGCTTCCAGTGGATGAGTCGAGTGCTACAGGTGCACCTCTTTAACATTCCTAAACGTGCTTACACTCCAGAATAACAGTGGACCTTCACTTCCATTCTCCCACCTCCTGGGCACTTTTTTTTTTCAAGACACATCAGACTATGTTTGGATGGGACAGTTATTTGTTACAAAAAACAGTGCTGATCATTTTTCATTTGATTAATTCTGATATCTGTCTTTTTAAAAAGTCACTGTGTAAGTAAATACCCAATAGCTACAGTCTTTCACATGCTAGGCTAATGAAGGTTCAATATGCGGGGTGTTCTTTGTATCTTGCTAGTATGCAAAAAAACAGGGTTGATAATCCCATCCCTAGTTTTGACTTCGTTGCCTATTTTAGTAGTACTTAAAGAAAATAGAGCCCTTTTGTAACCGCTAATGTTTTTGAATTTTTAACCTGTTTGAATTTTCTGTGCTGTAGGCCATAGACAGCATTCATCAGGTAGGCTTGTATTGCCTGGCACTGGTTCCTGCCAACACGCTGCCTAAAACCCCTCTTGGGGGCATTCACATTTCTGAGACCAAACAGCTCTTCCTGGAGGGTTCACTGCACCCCTGCAACATCCTCATGTGCCCTCACACCTGTGTCACTAATATGCCCAAACCACGCCAGAAACAGCCAGGTGAGTGCAGGTGTTCATTCACTTCAAATATGATGTGTTATTTAACCCCACACTTTTTGTGTCGTTTCTGTTTTAACACATTTTGTCTCAGGCCATAGGAACACAAATGTCTGGCACAGATTATCGTCATAAGTTATCATGTATATTATACAGTGATTGTCTAGATTGTAATCTTATGGTCTTTGCATGTAGTCGGGGTAGGTCCTGCCTCTATCATGGTGGGCAACTTGGTTGCTGGAAAGAGAATCGCTCAGGCAGCAGGCAGAGATCTCGGAATGATTGAGGATCAAGACCTCGTCCGAAAGGTACAAAAACACACTCAGTGCTGGTACATTCTTACAGCCTTACTGCCACTGTCAGATTATGGGTCATTCATCTGGTCAATAACATAAGGTCTTACTGATCACTGAGATGGTTGTAAGTATTGTGAGTCTTATTCTTACTGGTTATTGAGATGGTTGTAAATGAGTTGTTTGTTCTGTTTTAATGCCTTCATTATGGATGTAGCTGTGCATGTGGCCTACTATGATGGTAAGACATGATGAGACATGAGACAAGACATAATGTAGCAGACATTATGCTCAGGATATCAATATTTAAGCCTCAAGTATTGGTTAATTCCAAATTTCTTTTAAAAGACCACAAAGCTATAAAAAAAACAATTTTTAATTGAAGTGCTTTACTGAAATTGCACATTTAAATAAGCTCTTATATTTAAACTGCTCAGCCACTCTACAAACCCACAGGAAGAAATACACTAACAACATGACATCACAACTTGAGTGTGTGCTATATCAGGCTGAATTTGTAACAGGGTTCATTTTTTATTTTAATGTCCAGTACATTTCCTGCTGATATCATCCCGATATCATTGTAACAGATTAGAGCCATCTCTGTTCATAACTCATAAACACATCCATAAGCATGTTAAACTTTTTAAATGTGGTGACATGATGCTGTATTTATATGCGCTCAGTATTTACAGCCATTTGTGATGAAATCACATTTCATTTTTATCACTTTATTTTTTCAGCATCAGTTCCTCACGGAGGCTTTGCAGTGGAGAGCACAAACAGACCCTGACCATGTGCTCTATGTGCTACTGAATGCAAAGGTAGCACAAACACACACACATATATAAATATATATATGCACACACAGACACACACAGAGGAAATTCAGGGGAAAAACTACACATACAAGTGAATGTCTCAGTGGATCAAGGAGATCCATCATGTACATTTGTTGATTTATATCTTGAATGATGTTTGATTTGTTGCATTGCTTTATCTTCTCACTCTCTGTGGCCTCTATTGCTTTGCAGGGTGTGGCAGTGTGTACAGCAACTTGTGTACAGCTTCACAAACGAGCAGAAAAGATAGCGGCTGCTCTCATGGAGAGAAGCGGCATTAACACTGGAGAGAACGTTGTATTGTTATACCCACCAGGTTAAAAACACCTACACATATGCAAGCAGCTTTAACTTTAGGCATCAGATATTAGCATGTTTAAAGGGGCTACCGTGGTGTAAACATGTTTTGTTTGTGTGCAGGTGTAGATCTGATTGCTGCATTTTATGGCTGTCTATACGCTGGTTGTATTCCAGTCACCGTAAGACCACCACACCCACAGAACCTCTCAGCCACACTTCCCACGGTCCGCATGATCATTGATGTAAGTTTTGGCAAAGCCAGATAAGTAGAGAAAGATTTAAAAACTCTAAATTGGTAATTACAAAATGAATGTGCATTGTAACGTATTTCCTTTCCTCCTGATTTCATCTGCTTTTGCATATTTGTTACATGGTTTCAGATCCTCATACAAAGTATAACATGAGACAAGGGGAACATTAAGGAAATGCAGTTTCTAAATGATCATTCCATTTATTGAAGGGAAAAAAAGTTTTGTAACACCTGTATCAGCTTTGTGAAAAGTCATTCTCCCTGAACATAATAACTGGTTGCACCATCTTTAGCAGCAGCAATCAAAGTTTCAGTGTTATCAGTGGTTTTCACCTTGGAGTTCTCCAGTCACAGAGCCTTAGAAATGGATTTGCAAGAATTTGTAGACTGGTATATATTAATAATTGTCTTTCTCATCTCTTGTGGTATTTCTTTTGATTGTGGCACGGTGTGTGTCACGACCTGGTCTGTCACTGTTTGCCCAGTGTAGTGTGGTGGATAAACCCAGTCACAGAGTAACACGAGAGAGTAGATGAACCACGCGCTTTGATCAGAAAACGCTCTATAAAGAGTTGAGACTCCCACCGGGAGTCCGCGTTCTCACTCACACACACAGTCAAGACAAGGAGAGAAGGGTTTGGAGTACTCACGGTACCATAGAGTTGGCTGGGAAGAGGTAGTCGGCTCGGGCAAAGATAAACAATGACTGAGCAGTGAGTACCTTTCACTTCCTTGTTTAAATACCGGATGACGCGCTTCACTGCCGGTGCCTCGTCCGCGTCACGTGACTGGTGGGCGTGACAGTGTGCTGCTTTTTAAAACATTTTAGCCTACTTCACTTCGCTGAAAAGGCTTTATTGAAGTGATGATGAGACTCAGCATGGCTGGCAGAAAACCTGGTTGTCTAGCTTAATTGTTCCCAATTATCAGCAGGACCAGTTTTTAGTATAGTAAATGAGCATTTAAAACAGTGTTTTGTAGTTATACAACTTGTTTTCATCTTATATTCAGTTTTGTCTGTGATCAATATGCAAAATTAGAATTATTAGAATTATAGAATTATGTTTATTTGATTTTAAATATTTCTCTTGAAGGTTCTTTTTGCCCTACTTTCTTCCTAATCTCTCTCTCTCTCTCTCTCTCTCTCTCTCTCTCTCAGGTCAGTAAAGCTGCCTGCATCCTCACTACTCAGGTTCTGATGAAGATTCTTAGATCAAAAGAAGCAGCTGCTTCTGTCAACATAAAAACTTGGCCCATCATAATAGACACGGGTACAAAGACACACACACACACACACACACACACACACACACACACACACACACACACACACATGCCTTCCAAGATTTTAATAACACAGCACTGTCAAACAGTGTAGTACCATAGAATTACTTAAAGTACTCAAATGTAATTATGGCCTAATGTTTGCTTCAGTGAGTCTGTGTGCTATGAAATAATTAATTAAAGTCAGTTGCTTAACCCCATAACCCCTCTTTCTTCACAGATGACCTTCCACGCAAGCGACCTCCTACCATCTACAAACCTCCATCCGCTGAGATGATCGCCTACCTGGACTTCAGTGTCTCCACCACAGGCATGCTAACAGGGGTCAAGGTAAGGCACTGGATGTTTACAATGGTCAGAATTATCACTATAATGTAGTATTGGGTTAAAAAACTGAATTCCCTATGCTCGTAATCTTCATGCAAGATGACTAAATGGTCTGATTGACTGTGACTGTCTGTTTGTCAGATTTCTCACGCGGCGGTAAGTGCTCTGTGTCGCTCCATAAAGCTGCAGTGTGAACTCTACTCCTCACGCCAGATTGCCATCTGCCTCGACCCTTACTGTGGACTCGGCTTTGTGCTGTGGTGCCTTGCGAGGTAACATACTCACACTGTAATTGTTAGCCTTTGTTTGTTCAGAATTTTAATGCAGTAGATTGGGAAATTGTATTGTAGAGTTAAGTGTTCTTCTGACACAGTCCATCCAAATGAATGAAGAAAACAGAAAACAAAATATTATACATGAATCCAAAAGTATTTTGTTTGAATTCAGAAAAGGCATTTCAGAAAAGGCATGTCTCCACAGCGCCTTCCCATGGTTGTAACACTCTTCAGAGTACAATTACTAAGGGTTTTAAAACATATATGTGCAATAATTTGTGTGTTTTGTAGTGTGTACTCAGGTCATCAGTCAATCCTGATTCCTCCTCTGGAGCTGGAGAGCTCCTTGTCTCTGTGGCTGAGCACGCTCAGTCAGTACCGCATCAGAGACACCTTCTGCTCCTACTCTGTCATGGAGCTCTGTACCAAGGGCCTCGGAGGACAGACTGAGATGCTGAAGGTACCCTCTCTCTCACACACACACAAACTTTTCCACAGTTTCCACTTTCCATAAATTATTGGAAAAAATTAAACATAAAATATAAAAAGTGTCACAACTTTTGCCCAAGCCACATTTTATGCTTTGCTTTTCTCAATAGTATAAATTCAGCAAATGAACAGTGACTCTGCATTTCAAAAAGTGTGTTGTTTGTAGAGGATATGCTCCTGGATTTTTACCTTTAAATTCATGCTTAATTCTCCAGCAGTTCATACTGTCACTTATATCTAAACACAAGTTAGTCTACAAAGTGCCACAGAGGTGTAAAACTGCCTAACATTTACAGACACAATACTTCACATTTTATTTTAGTTTTATTATAGTTTGATATTATGGTTTTTTTAAAAGAATTAATCAAGGCACAGAGGTGAAACGGCACGTACACATTCAAGTAGTTAACTAGGAAGAGCGCATTTTTCAAGCGTACCCAAGGAGCGAGGGAAGATATCATTTAAATGCTTAGCTCGAGGCACAAAGGCAGAAAGATGAAATTATCAGCAAAAGATGTGGGCCAGCAGAGTCTGAGGTTCCTGGTACCACATGCAGGGTAGTAGCACACTGGTGTGAGCCCGTAACCACTGAGCCACTGCTGCCCACATGTACAAATAATTGTGTAGGTCCTGCAAACATATACATTACCAAACCTCATGAGACCTTTCTGTTTGTCAACAACTCATTTCCATCCTGCAGACTCGGGGACTGAACCTGTCATGTGTGAGGAGTTGTGTGGTTGTAGCTGAGGAGCGTCCACGCCTGGCTCTCACACAGTCATTCTCCAAACTCTTCAAAGATCTTGGACTTTCTTCTCGGGCAGTCAGCACTGCCTTTGGATCTAGAGTCAACCTGGCCATCTGTCTCCAGGTACTCAAGCAGGACCGTACTGGTCTGTATTAGTGGTGGACTAGTGGTTTGTATTGCTGTGGACTCTTCACTTACATTTGGCTTTTCAGTAAAACGTACTTTATGTGAAACCAGATCAAATATTTAAAATGTACATGAATGTATCTCAGGGCACCACTGGACCAGACCCCTCCACTGTGTACGTGGACATGAAATCCCTCCGACATGATAGGTATGATATATATGTACATCTGCCCAGGCATGGACAATTACACTCAGTGTCACTGTTAGTGTTTTAAAGCCTTAAATTCTCAGGATTATTATTATGTAAGACAAGAATGCAGGAAGGTGTTTTTTGAGTGCTGAAAATTTGAACAGCTTATATATGACATACAGTGATAGAATATTTTTTTGATGATTTACATAAAACAGAACATTCTACAATGTGGCAGTTTACAGATATAACTGGCACATCAAACCTCTGATGCACACCCAGCTTATTTTGCTCTTGCATGTTGAATAAACATCACACAGAAAAGCAGAGTGGCATCCAATCAGACTGTTGATGTGCAGCATGTAATTGATTGTGTTGCTGGGATATTATGATGTTACGTCAGAAATGTTAGAAGCAATACCTTATAAAAGTTAGAAAAGTAAGAAACAATATTAAGCTGCCAAGGGACCCACAAAACTGGCCTACAATTCTGTAACACTTTTGCTCTGGATGCAACAAACTGCTACTGTTTAAGCGAAACTCTTTAAGTTTTCTTTAAAACTGAAAACGTAATGGAGATTTTAATGGAACTGACCATGTAATGTTTTTTAGGGTAAGACTGGTCGAAAGAGGAGCACCTCAATCTCTTCCCCTCATGGAATCTGGAACAGTGAGTAAAAACTTCCACTTCTATAGTCAAATGTAAAAGTTTGGCCACCAGTCGTCAGATTACATGCTTTGTTGATATTCTAAGTGAAAAAGCACAAATCCTCTACAGAGAACACACTTTTGTGCATTTTAATGCTTAACTGCTGTTTATTTGCTGAATTACATATTGAATTATACAACATATTGGGAAATATACAATGTGGCCTGTGCAAAATCAGCAATCAGTAAATCAAAAAAATATGCCATTTATCTGTGGGTATTTTGCATACAGCTGCAACATGAATAAACTGAAGCATTGCAAAATTTCCTTTCCCTTGTTTTAGATTCTTCCTGGAGTGAGAGTGATAATAGTGAATCCAGAGACCAGGGGACCACTAGGGGATTCTCATTTGGGAGAGGTGTGCATGTGTGTTACAGTTTTTGAATAAGGAGAGCTTTAGTGTTTGCTATTGTAGTCATACGGCTCTCCCTCTGTCTCAGATTTGGGTAAACAGTCCCCACACAGCAACAGGTTACTACACCATCTATGGAGAGGAGAGCCTGCAGGCTGACCACTTCAACACCAAACTCAGCTTTGGAGATCCACAGACACTCTGGGCCAGGACTGGATACCTGGGCTTTGTCAAAAGGACTGAACTCACAGACTCCAGCGGAGGTGAAAAAGAGACTCAAAGAGAGATTACATTGAATTTTTTTTATTACAGTAAATTAAATGTAAATATATTTTTATCTTATCCCAGACCGTCATGATGCTTTGTTTGTGGTTGGGTCTCTGGATGAAACTCTTGAGCTGAGGGGTCTGCGATACCACCCCATCGATATAGAAACCAGCGTATGTCGCGCTCACCGTGGCATCGGTGAAAGGTAAGATTCCATGGGTAGGAGATTTTTGTTTCTATGGTAATCTTTTAGTTAGTGATACTGTTTTCCTGCCACAAACTATCTTCATCTTTTCTCCCTCAGTGCTGTGTTTACCTGGACTAATCTACTGGTGGTGGTGTCTGAGCTGTGTGGATCAGAGCAGGATGCCCTGGACCTGGTCCCTCTGATAACTAACGTGGTGCTAGAGGAGCATCACCTGATCGTGGGCGTGGTGGTGATCGTTGACCCAGGAGTCATCCCCATCAACTCCCGCGGGGAAAAGCAGAGGATGCACCTGAGAGACTCGTTCCTGGCTGATCAATTAGACCCCATTTATGTGGCTTACAACATGTGAGTCAGTCCGAATCCAGGCACTGAAGAAGCATACAGAAGACCTGCAGATCTACATAGAAACTGAGTCTTCTGCCTTATGGCACATATGCTGGATTTGAGTCTTCATGGTGTGTAGAAGACTTGACTGTTGTGTCACCATGGGCAAAGTATCAACTATAAGTAAAAAAACAAAAAAACATGACGCTTTTAGGGTGGGAGAGGGTCAATGTTTTTTTTCCTATGAAACATTTATTTATTTTGTTTACACAAATTCAACATTCCCTGTAACAACATTTTTACAAATTTTAAAACAATTAAGTTCTCAGCAATCCACCAAACCCCTTCCAACCCTCAGTTTGTTTAAACACTTTATAAAAAGGGAGAGCTTTGTTTTGGGGCGTGTTTTGAATGGTCTAGTAAGTGGTTGTATTGATCTCTAGGATTTATTTACCATTTGCCACCGGTTTATCTTTCAGTGAAAACCCGTAAATACCATTCCAACATTCACATGGTCTTCAGTTCTGCAAAGTCTATACAGTCCTCTAATGAAAGGACTGCATCCACCATTGCAACAATATAGGTTTTGTATTACATTTTTGAATTGTTTTATATTATTTGTTAGATTTTTGGACAAAATGAAGTGGCTCAGAGAGCTGAATTTAAAACAGCATTTTGTTACGAACACTGAACTAAAATATACTTTTGTTTAAAACATTATTAAGTCTGATGTATAAAAATGCAGATCTTTACATTGTTATTTTATAGGCATTTCCTTTCCAATCATGCTCATTTGTTTCAAAGCTCAAAGAGATTTCACATGTAGGCGTAGGGGCCAGTAATATGTATGTGATGCTATAAAAGTGGAGGATTACAGGTGTGTAAGGATGTATAAGGGTTTTTTTGGCAAGACATTATCTGGTAACTTATTTGGTGGTACCATTTACTTTAAATGGCAGATGAGAACAGATGTCTCTCCTTACTAACTGAACAAAAGTCAAGGGAAAGGAGCCAAAATGATGTATCTGGCAGCCCTCTCCAGCCCACCGCTAAAGCATTTTTCTTTCTTGGCCCATTTATGCACTTTATTTATGCATGAGGACTATTAACACATAACAAAAGGGCATTTTTGTCACCATACTGTAATACTCTCCTAAAACCAGTCCTCATTATTATAATATAGTTAATATAGGCATCGACAGACTAGCGTCAGTAACACCTGTTTGCATGTGCAGCTGTTATGCATGCACGTTTTACGCGTGCAGTACAAGCTGTCATTGTGAAAAATCTTTGAACAATAAATGCAGTACCAGTGAAATGTCTAGACATACCTACTCATAGAAGGCTTTCCATTATTTTTTATATTTTTCAAATATTTCAACGGTTGTGAAGAAGTTCTTGATTGCTTGGAGAGCATTACAATATATATTTTTTAATTTAACCTTTATGTTTGGAGAATAAATTCATACATACACACCAATATCCACCATTTATATCTGTCTTAGAAACGAACTTCAAGCATTTAAGCATAAGCCTATAGATGAAAGTGTCTATAAGCTTACAAAAAAACAGTTTAATCAGGTTGTGTATGAACTTTTGACTGGTACTGTGTGTAAAATGGACATGTAAATTAGATTGACGTATTTTTCATTCATCATGACATAATCCTTAATCGTACAAGCACACATATATACCTGCAGGCTCACCAAATAACCCACAGCCAAATCTAACAGCCATGCCCTCTGGCACATTTTGTTCCTTTTCTTCTCTCATCTTAAGGTGCTTAGGAACATCAGGACAAACTTTTCTGACTTATAACTGGCAGGAATGAAACCAGGAATCTGTACATTTAACCACTACTACTGTAAAATAGCAAACTGTACAGTGGCAGAGATTTTACATGTTTGAGCATCATTTCAGTAGGACAGCAGATACTTTCTGTACCATACAGAGATTTGTACTGGAGGACAGTCCTGCAACGAAAAGACACCTGTAAACTACATACTCTGTACAGATGAAGATATGTACTGTACTGTAATGTCCTTTGCTGTTCTCTGTCAAATTCTTGGTTGATATGAGTATGAATAACTGCTGTCAGTCACGATTTTGAGACACACTTGTTTGGTCGAATGGGGATTTAAAGTGGTTCATTGTAAATAGCTTGCTCTGTTTCTGTTCCTTCATTTACACTTTGTGGGGCCTGTGTTTGGTTCAGTTCTATTCCAGCTTCTTTTGATGTTTAAGAGCAGAAACGTTATGGTATTTTCAGTCTTTGCTTTGTGAGCATGAAAAAGCCAAGCACTGTGGGAGATAGGTTGAAACTTTGTTGTAATAATTCACCCGTGTAGAACCGAACCACCAGGATATTATTCAAACCTTATTCTCCACGGTGTGTGTGTGTGTGTGTGTGTGTGTGTGTGTGGTGTGTGCACACATGACAGTTTTATGCGAGTATGCATGTGTGCATGTGTGTGGATGTTCATATGTTTATACGCATTATTTTTGGGTTGTGGAGGGATAACGCTGATGTAACTGTGAGAACGCAGCTAAATGGCATTACTTTTCTAATGATGTTCTCCACTGTGTTCCCCTCCCCCACCAATTTGGTTATGTTACAGATGGCATTGTTTGGTTGTTATTACCATAGTGAGGTGGAATATGTGGCTTTAGGTTGAAGCACAAATCGGAAGACGGGGTTTTATGTGAAAATATTCAGGGAAACAATGATTTCCAGCAGTAAAGGGTTTTACTGTATATTTACATAGATTTTTAGGCTATAGTAAACTCAGACGTCTAAGAACAAACTTGTTTCGTGTTGAAGGCTGCCTGCTGTGAAAAAGAAAGAGAATATGGGAGATGGGATTTAGTGCAGCGCCAGGTCGATTACTGCATCAAATAGATACACTTTTCTCACTATGCAAGCAGCTGTTCCACAGTCACAGTCCACAGTGCACAGACACACACACACACACACACACACATTCACACCCACAGCCTGACAAAAGCACTCATGACGAAAACAAAAACACCCGTTTGGGGGGGACCAGGCCTAAAACAGACTTAAGAACGTTCATAACCATGACCAGAGAATGCACTTTCTTGTGTTGATATATATACTTTTTGGTAAGTTTCAATTAATAATGATTCCAGTAATAATGACAATGTCATGTTCTAGTTTAAAAAAGGGGTTGATTTTTGTGATACTTTTAGCGTCATGTATGAACATTAATGGAACAACATCATGATTATGCAACCCTTTTCCCCATTAACTTTCACCTGTTTGATTTTGTACATTGGTTAATTACTGTTTTATATTTAAATGGCAACAAAAATAAATAAAAGGCTTTTATTTTGCAGCACTGATGTGTAACTCCTATTCTGGTATTCTACCTATTGAAGAAAACTGTCCAGATATTCAGTGACACACTATTTCTCAGACATCAGATTTTAATGTTTTTATTGTTGGTTACAAAGCTTTGCTTTCCCAGTCCGTGTGTGTGTGTGTGTGTGTGTATGTGATTAATATTAAAGCTCGTTCATTCATATATTACTGTAAAGTTTGGTCCGTGGCCAATCACGAAGCTCGTTGGGGGCGTGACGTCACACATCCTTCGTGTGGGAGGGGCGTTACAGCCAGCACAAGCAAAAAAAAACAAAAAGAAAAAGAAAAAAAAAACAAGCTAGCTCTCCTCAATGGAAACCGCCCTGATTTATTTATAACGTTCATTGGGCACCTCAACCGTTAAATTTCAGTAACGGGGACGTTCAACGGCCGTCTGCAGAAGCTGTTAAAAGCGGTTTTAAAAGGTAAATACTGGTTAAAATTCAGCTGGAGCCGAGGAGAGCCCGTGCTGCTGCCGCTGCTGCTGCTGTGAGTCTGAGCTGGCCGCCATGGCGCCCGTCCGCCCGGGTCTGTCTCTGGTTTGCCTCGTCGTCGTTGTCGTCGGCGGGGAAGGTGGTTCAGTGGCTCCCCGTATCGCTGACGTGTGTTGACGCGGGTACTTGCGTGCCAGTGACTCTAGAAACGCCTGAAACTCTCGTCGAGCGTCGCACAAGTCGCCCGTCGACTTATAAACCACTGTTCAGTTTGACAACACCGACTGGAGACAGGGAACCTAACGTCCCTAACCGTCAGAATCCTCTCGTAGCAACCAGCCTTGTCGGTTGCTAACAATATTTGCCTTTAGAGATTAGCCTACAAATATTATGCAACAACACTCTTGTTTATCTTTTAACAGTCTCGGCGTTGCTTGTTTGCTAAATACTGTCCGTGAGAGAACAGTAACACGAAAACGGGTCCAGTTAAAAAGTTAAAAGGTTTAACAGTAAACAGTCAAACCACATACACACTTGCATTAAAGCAGAGGTTTCAGTTACTTGGCTGTAAGTTAGTTAGCTAGCCACATTAGCTCTTCTTACTGTTTGCTTTACGAGTTGGCAAAGCTAGCCTAGCCGGCTAACTACGTTAGAAATGCAGTTAATAAGAGCAGGTAGCAAGCTGGGACAGCTTAAAATAAAAATTAAAAAGTTAGCCTTCAGAGACTGTTCAGCAATGGGCGTTGTATTAACTTCTAGTGCTTTCCATCTGGTTCTCGTGGTGTAAGTTTTAGTAATGGCTCTTAAAGTGACTTAAGCTTGTACACTGGAAGACTTCAGTTGGTTATAACCTCAGGGCAAACAGGTCTCAAGCCCTGAACAAATGACGTTGCCAAATTAAATTTCGAATTGTTACCAGAGCAGTTGAAATGTTGGAGAGGCAGTCCTGTTGGTGCCTTAAAAGCACTTAGACTACTAATGGCCTTGGTGTGTTACTGTTATTACCAAATCTACAGAGGGATGTAGAAACACTGCTCCTGATTTGTTGCTGGAGTCATGACAGTGAGTGCTGAGCATCCCATGTTTTTCACCCTTCAACAGATTTTTCATGGCCATCAGCAGTGACACAGGGTCTGGCTGCTGTGCAGTATTGAGATTTAGGAGTGTGTGAGCTCACTGTGTGACTCAGGGTGTGAGTGTAGCCTGCTCTGGCACTGTGTGAGAGAAGTAGAGTCAGTGCCGGAGGGGGTGAGTGGAAACACTGAGTAAAACTGCTCTCAAGGCAGAAGAACTGAGCTGCCATCACACTGTGAATGCGCACACACACAGATCATCCTGTGACCAATATCTATTTATTTTCTAAACGTAGGAGTCCTCCTACAGCAAATGGATCCAAAACTTGCTCTCGTTTGTATGTGCTGCTGAACATAAACCTGTAGGCACTCTTTTTAAAAGTGTCTGGTGAAACTGCTAATGGACTGTGATTATGTTTACATTCGCAGTGGCAATGGAGGAGGTTCACCAGAACACCACTAATGGCACTGAGTCACAAACTGTTACCATCCCTACAACTATTACAGCTTCTCAGTTATCACAAATAACCCAGGTATTTCGTGTGTGTGTGAGAAGCATCATTAATGTTTTGGTTAGTTTTTGATAACGTCTCAGTAGTATTTGATTTAGGGCTGGGATCACTTGTCGTTTTATCAGTAATTTTCAGTAACAGCCATGTTATCGATAAGTAAAATTTTTTTTCTTTCCTTTTCATGAGCGTGAGTGTACTGCATTCTGGTCTGTGATCTGAAACTCCAGTCCTGGCTTTGCTTCATTTACACACACCGAGAGTAGCTTCAAAATGTTTTAATTATAAAACCAGGGAAAATAATTACAATATTTCATTTAAATATGAAAACAATACCAAGGCATAGAAATTAGCACAGTTGATAATAAATATAAGAATCAATAAAAATAAAATTAAACAAACTATTTACAACTATTAAACATGGTCAAAATAATTTCTTAGGCCTAATTCCAAATATGTCTTTATTTAGCTTGTAGCATGTACTCGACTTAAGATAAAAAACTCTAAACATGTCCCTATTCAATTTTGGCATGTATTCATTACTCCACACTCTACAACTGATCTTGGTATCCTTCTCCAATCTGTCAAAAGGTGTGCACTAGAGTTCACCAAACATCAGGAATTTCCGCACCAGTGGTCCTGCTGCAGGCCCAGAATCTCAAGGGGTAGTAAAAATATTGTCACTTTCATTGTGTCATTTGAAAGTTCTAGGTTCCCTTTACAACCTATAAAAACAGAATGATGTAACTTCCTTTGTGTTAGATATTGTGCTATTTTAGCTACTACATTTTTGCCTAAGAAAAACACATGTAACTATGTCTCAAAAGAACTTTAAGCATAGCTCAGATTACAAAAAATACATATTTTGGTATGTTTCAAATATCATGATTTAGCAATCTTTTATTGCTTCCTGTTTCTTTGACTATCTGTTGCTGACTCCTGTTTCTTTGTGTTATGTAATGAATACATGCCAACAAAGTTTGGAGACCACGACCATACTGACAGAGATGCGGCCTTTGGAATACAAGTTAAAATTGAATTGGGGCACATGTTTTGAATTTTTTATCTTAAGCTGGATACATACCACTAACTAAATAATACATATTTGGAATTAGGCCAGACTTGTATTTCCACATTTTTTTTTCAGGTGTTACTGTTGCAAAGGTAAAGGCATCTGAAAAGCCTGACCAAGCATTTTTGCGAAAAAGCCACTGTAACTGTAAACTCCTCAACTGCCAGAAAAAAATTGGATTTTCCATATTGGCCCAGGGGTTAACAAAATGCCACAAAAAGTGTGTGTGTGTGTGTGTGTGTGTGTGTGTGTGTGTGTGTGTGTGTGTGTGTGTGTATTGCTCATTTGCCCAGCCCTAATTTGCTTCTGTTTTTAACTGTTTGAAGTTTACTTATATAACACATTTTATGGATGTCCTGTGTGCTATGTATTATGCAGATGTCTCTGGGAGGGTCTCAAGTCACTGTTGTTCAGCTACCTGGTGGTCAGCAGATTCAAGTGCAAGGAGTGATCCAGTCTGCGCAGTCATCAGTTATTCAGTCTCCACCAGCACAAACACAGGTAACACACACACACACACACACACACACACACACACACACACACTCGGTGGCCTCTTTTCCACTGTCAGACGGTTCCCATGGTTGTACTTTGCTGTTCCGTGCTTGTATGGACTCATGAGACTGGTTACAGTTTCTTTTTCCATCTGATATATTACTAAATCTGGACCAGGAAATACCTCACAAAAAACTACATCAGCTCAGCAACAGCTACACACACACCACAGAGCATGTTCAATTTGATCTGTTAATTTAACACAGTCACTGGACTACCCATTCTCAGATGTAATATTAGTTAGCCTAGTGTAGTGTAACCTGTATTATCTGTGGCACTTTTGGCTTAGTATGTAAGCTAACACAGGTTTGATTTCAGATACTCTAGCTTTACTCATTTGACTTTGGTCTCTCCGAGATGAGTTTTGAGCACTAGTTGGTCTGAATCAAACCTGCGCTGTGTGGCACTGTGTGGATCTGTACCTTGGAAGGAGGAGCTGGCTAGCATTAGCTTAACCAAACAAGCTGCAGCTTGAAACACTTGAAATTCACATAAAAATGCATAACTGTGTTTATGTTCTCACTACTATCAGCAGAATTCTCGTCCTGTTCTTGAATCAAATAGCATTAAGTGCTGAATCAAGATCCTCATTTTTTTTTTTCGCGCAGCTGTAAGGTCTTTAACGGTTCTGCAGCCCTGAGCGCAGTTAGCTAACTATGTCGAGAAAACCATGCTGAGCGCAGTTTGTACATGTCTCATGCCGAACTGTGTTTGTGTGGAAACGCCCTGGCGCAGTTATTCTCTGTACTCAGAAACTTTTGGCTTTGCAGTGGAAAAGAGGCAATTGATTGTCTCCGCAGATACTGGTAGTTAGTGATGTTAACTGCTGTTACAGGACATGGAATAAAAAAATACCCTTCATGAAACCATGTTTCAAAATGAGTAGTAGATTTTATTCATATGAAAGTAATGGTTAACCCAACACAGCCTTCTGCCTGTTACCTTCAGGGCTGTTATACTGTTATTTTTCAGCATAGAATACAGTTTGAATTTAAAGGTAAATTCAAAAATCAGAGTGATTTATGATAAAAATTTTTGTATTCAAACAAGCCAGGCTACACATTGCACGGAGAATCAGTGGGCGGACTAAATGGATGTAATAAACGTGTAATGCGACGTAATTTAAAGAAATTGGCAGTATGTGGCAGCACACCAATTATAGCATCTCTGTTTCTAAAATATTTTTGTATATCCAGTATCTGTTTATAATGTGGTCACAAAGCCAGTGTTAATGTTATTCTCAGAGTTACTTTCTAATGTAGAGAACCAGTCCTGAAGTCCAACTTTGACACCAAGTGAATCCAAATATAGCACAGTCTGAATGTAGCTAAAAAAAACAATCCGTTATTTACACTTCTACTAGCAACCCTGTGGTTTTCACTACAGCCTTGTTCAAGTCAAGTATAATTTTTTCAAATGGAAAAAAACTGATTTAATTCTCAACATGGTGGAACCTCCCCCCTGATTTTTTAAATTTTATTTATTTATTTATTTATTTATTTTCGTTTTTCTTTGAAGCAGTGCAACTAAAAGGCTCACACAGTGGGTACTTCCTATTCTACAATAAGTTTGGGCATGAACAAACTAGGATATGCCTCGAGAAACAAACAACTATAAACAGTCACTGTGTTGTACTAAGTAATACTAACCATCAGCCTTTCTGTTATGGTCTTCCATTCATTGTTTAACCTTTACATTTTATAGTTATCATGTTGGTTGTCATGTAGGTTTTACTGTTCTGATCTTTTCTGCTCTGATTTACACTGGTCTGCATCTGTTCCACACGGAAAACTGAGCTTGCTCCAGTTTTATGCAGCAACTTTGTCAGTTTTGGATGCAGTGTCAAAGACTGCACTAATTTACTTAATCTTCAAAACTGGACCTGTATTTTTTTTTTCAGTCGTAAAAATGTGTGAATAGGTTTTAACAGCGGTGTGCACATTCACCTTTCTAGGTTCATCAGTCTGACACTGAAGATTCTCAGGACTCAACAGACAGTGGAGCGTCTAATCAGAAAACGAGGGAGATTTTGGCCCGGCGCCCATCTTACAGGTTCATACACACATCCACATGCGCCTTCATGACTGTCAGGAAAAATGCGATCCATGTTTTAATTAAAATTTTCATTTTGAACAAGAATTCACTGGCATCTATAGGCAGCAAGCAATGAAACACTAAACAGTTGTATTCACAGTGCAGGAAGCCATGGACAGTACATTGCTGGTTAGCGGGCTTTTTTGCATTCCGAGCTTCCAAAAATAACCTTTTGTCTGTTAATAAGGGATTTGTAATTTCACTGACCCAAAACATGTTGTTCTGCTTTCAGCAGAAGTAATATACATGATTCATGGTTCAGACCTGCAGCACCATCTGTTGGACAAAAACTATTAGTATGCTCAAAATCATGCCTTTGTTCCTTGTTGTTTCTGGGATTTATACGTTTTTGTTCCTGACTGCATTGCAGGAAGATTTTAAATGACCTTTCAGCAGAAGAGGTGATGAGTCGTAATGAAGGAGAGGAGGAGTCTTCTGTGTCGTCTGCTATGACAACTGTGTCTATCCCCACACCAATCTATCAGACCAGCAGTGGCCAGTACAGTAAGACACTTTATTTATATATTTATGAAGAGTGTAATACAGACAATTACATGTTACTGTTAAAACAATATTGTACCATGCTTCTACCCAAAACCCATGTGTTTTTGTGTTTGAGTTCTGTGATAATTGTTCAGGTAGATTTTTATGATGTTTAAAATGAATTCATTGTATTTGTTAATTAATTGTAGGGAGACCTACACCTTAGTATGCAGGCAGTTTTAAAGTTATGGCTGATTAGTGTGCATGCGTGTATATATATTTACACACACACACACAAACACACATATAGAGAATTTATCTTTTGCAGAGTAAAGACAACATTTGATAAACATTAAGAGGAATTTTTATCAGCCTTTTTTACTCGTTTTAAATAAAGGTGTCAGTAATTCTGGAGAGCCTGCCCACAAAAATCCATCCCAAAGCAGTTGTAGTCTTTCAAAAACCTACAGTACACGTTTTCAGAAGGGGATTTTCCTAGTGTTTCAATGTGAAAATCTTTTTCCATAGACTACTGCAGTCAGATATTAGTACATTTGCTATTTAGCTATTGCTTGTTGTGCATGTTGTCAGATCTGTTTGCCGCTAATTTTTGCAGTTACGATTGCATCAAATGGCTCTCTGCAGTTGGCTAGTGCTGGTGCTGAGGGCGTACAGGGCCTGCAGACGCTTGCCATGACCAATTCCAGCCCTAGCCACCCTACTATTTTACAGTACGCTCAGACTGCTGATGGACAACAGATACTACTTCCCAGCAACCAGGTGGTGCTACAAGGTTAGTGTCCACTTTGGCACACAGGAGCACTCAAATCCAGATAATGCTTCCTAGCAACCAGCTGATTCTAGCTCAAATACACAGCTGTGTTCTTTTATAGCAAATTACCTGTAAGCTCTGCAATCAAATTGTGCTAGTGATTTACTGTACTTTGATAATCACTAAATCACTGTGGTGTGAAGTGGTGTTTTGCAGGTGCAGAAACTAAAATAACCTTTTACAATGGCCAGATTTCTCTCTGTCTTCCTCTCTCTGGACACACACATGTATTATGTAATGTTATATTGTATGTGCAGGAGGTGAAATGCAAGCCTATCAGATCCGCTCGCCATCTTCAGTGCTGCCTCAGACCGTAGTCATGACGTCCCCTGTTATTAGCTCTCAGGGCAAGACAGACGACCCTCAGTTAAAGAGAGAGATCCGCCTAGCTAAAAACAGGTATGTATGTGTGAATGTCTATTGTGTGATAATTGTACTTATAAGCTCATTATTTGATGTGGACAGGGAGGCAGTTTGTGTTTCTTAAAGAATACTCTTCACTGGCTGTGGTCTTGTGTGTAGGGAGGCAGCTCGTGAGTGCCGCAGGAAGAAAAAGGAGTATGTGAAGTGCTTGGAGAACCGCGTGGCTGTGCTGGAGAATCAAAACAAAACGCTGATTGAGGAGCTCAAAACATTAAAGGACCTTTACTGCGTCAAAACAGGCTAACGCAGATACACTGACACAGTGCAAAGTGGACAGTACTTGCAGCTCTGCCTAGACACACACACACGCAAACACACAATCCTGGGCCACAAGGAATTTGTTGGTTCCTTGTTTTTATACAACTCATTTTTAACTAACAGCTTAGGAATGGCAGGCCAAAGAGAGAAACAAAATAGGCATTTATGAATTAGGAAGAATACATTGGTATTCTTTTTCCTTTACATATTTTAATAATGAATAAGATGAGCAGATGTGTATATTTGTGTATGTATCGTGTGTGTGGGTGTGTGTATGTATGCACACCAACACCAATTTTTGCTTTTCCAGTGACTTGTTCAATTACCAGGGAATTTCTGTGTTTTTGTTTTTTCCAGAAGTGCTTGCTGAAACTATTGAAAAAGCATAGAAAAAATAGTGCAGATATAATCACCTGCCACTTATACCCTGCCTCTCAGATGCAGCTGAACTGTTTTTGAATATTGTGAAATGTGATTGTGTTTTTCATAGTCTTGTAATTTTTATTTCTTTTGGATTATTTACTTTCCTTTCCCTTTTGACCAAATGCTCCAGTATTCCCATTGGGTAATCACATTGGGGTTTTGGGCATGTTTGAGCAATGCCACAGGGAGTCAAAGACCGTTGAGCCAAACCAAATCTAAAATGCAGAATTTTTTTGTAATTACAAGGGAAAACATTCATATTTTCATAAATTTAATGGCTATCTGAATGTTCTTATTGTTGCTGTTATTACTAATATTATTATTATTATTATTATTATTATTATTGATTCTTACAGAGCCCAGTTTTGGACTGAAAAGACTTTTAATGAAGAATCTTAATTTGGTTTTTGCTTTTTTAGTTCATATCTTGGTTTAAAGGGTTTTGGCAGAGGAATGAGCTGAATTCCTTCTACTGGCCTTAAGATGAATTGTGTATGAATTTCAAAACCTTGCCAGAGAGATCACTGATCTGTTGGAAACATTTTTAAAAGCTGGCCTTTACCAAGATCAAAACTGAGCAAAAAATTCTGCTTTTCGTGTGTCTGTGTAGTGTTACCAACACCACAGAGGCAATCTTCAGATGGTAAAGGATGATTAACATTCACAAACACACTGATCATGTGTTAACAACAGTGAAGACTCTGGAACTGAACAACTCACTACTCGTTTACTCTAACAAAGTGCACCTTTGAAGCAGGGGTAAAGCCCAGGACTGGGAGGGTTGGATTTTTAGTTTTTTTGTTCTTGTTTTCTTTTCTTTTTTTTTTTTTTTTGGGCTAAAGCTGTTACTGGGACAGTTGAATCAGGGAGCACACCTGCACTTGAAAATGCAGGTGACATTGTTTATTAAGAAAATGGAAAAAAATGAGATCAATTGTTTTTTGTTAAGTAAATTTAAATAAATATTTTTCCAACCTCTGTATACTTTGTGAGGTTTATTTAGTTAGTTAGCAACATGATTTGCTTCTGTCCAGTCACTAGCTGTCACTGATCGTGAATGATAAGAGGAAAAAACTAGAGCGACTCTCTAAATGTAAAAAACTTAAACATACTCAACAATAAACAGGTGTTTAGCAAATAACAAATAAAAGCACATAAGTTAACAAATAGAACTATTTGCCTTTCAAAATAATCACATCAATATAGCCATGTTTTATTTCTAATAAGTGTTCTGCGAGTTTCATCACAGCATCCCAAATGTTCAAATGTGTTTTGTTTTCCCCCACCTGAAATTTCATGCCTAAGAAGGACCCACAAGTTCTTGATTTTACTTAAACTAGGTGAGGAAGGTAACTGGGTCATTAAGTGCCCATCTTTTACTGGCTGAGCAGTGGAGCATTTGGACTTGTGTAGGGATGGGAAACGATAAGAAATTATTGATGTCAATGCCATTATCGATTCTTCTTATCGACTCGATTCCTAAACAGTATAAAATATTTTTTTTAACTGATCATAATTTTGTGGACAGGTAATAAGACGCAACTGTCGTTTTTTTTTTGTAAAATGCAACCACATGTTGCCTTCTTCGCCTCGGCTTTAGCGGCTGCTAGCCAGGCGTATTTGTCTCGTTACTCTCGGCAACAGAGTGGATCCAAAATGAGACAATTACGGGGAGCAGGGTCTGTTCTTTCCTCCTTCGGAACGGGAGCATTTATTTACTTTCTCCAAAAGAACATTAGAGTGGCGAAAATCACTCACAAACAGAGCAGCCAC
>JBBPCZ010000115.1:16671314-16707537 GCA_037974445.1 Brycinus macrolepidotus | reverse complement strand
GTGTGCACAGTTGCTGATGACAGTAAAGTAACCTTGAACCTTGAACTTCTTTCAATGACAATGTAAACTGACTGAAAGTACACCGATCCAATGTGTATAAGAACAAACCTTGCTCGTCAGGGGAACATTTTCTGTAACCAAACAGTTATCGTGGGAGACGATCCCCACATGCTGTGCTTCAGATACCAATGTTGTTATTGGGAGACCCTTGAAAAAGTTTTAAACACCTGTTTAAAAAATTAACCTATGATGATGAAAATGCTGATTATGTTAAAGGACATAAATGTCAAAATAAGCAGTATCATAGCTTTACCTTAGAGGGCCGGTAGCAAGTTTTAGCAGACTGTTCCAGTCTGAATCAAGCTTACTGTACAAGGTTAGAGAGGTTTTCAGTTCAAAATTAAGTCACCAACATAGGACCTTTTTTGTGACTATGTAAATTTATCAAGACTCCACTGCAAGGTTGGCTGGTATCAGTGGGTCTGCAGGGCTAATTCCTCCATCCTTTTCCAAGGAAAACTGCATTAAAATCAGGTCCAGTTTTTGGCATCATTTTACTTGCTATCATTAAATGTCTAGAAGCTGATTGTTTTGGACTTTCATGAACCTAAGTAAAGCTACAGGAAAAAATACAGGTTGGGGCTGATTTATTTTTAGCTCAAGGTATAGATTCATACACCCTATCAGTGACTGTGTGTTAAGTGGGTTGAGAAGTATAGTTATAGTGAAAGAGAACCTGGATTCATTATGAATTTGGGCAAATTTTTAAGCCTACGGTGTCCAGGTCTCCGTTCCTCCAGTCTGCTGTCAGTACTAGTAAGAGCTGATAGGTCCAGTTCTTAAATCTGATTAGCTGAGAAACAAGCCATTGCAAAACACTCCTTACATGTGAACTTTTTAGAGTCAAATATTGTCAAATTGTGAGCATGTACTTACACAGCAATGGATAATACACAAACCTTTTAATATGTTTCATAAGAAGCTTGTTTACGTCTGAGTTCTACCCTTATGATAATAAAAAAATTCTTTTGCTATTTGCAGTGCTATGTTAGCACTATTTTAATCTTTTATAGAAGTGCTATAATGACATGTATAGCTTGTAACTGCTTGCAACAGACATTGAGTTAAATTTTTTTGAACTCCAAGCAATAAATATGGACATTATTGAAGGAGCCTGTTAGTATGTTAGCTGAACAGGTTAGACTACTGTGTTGTTCTGTTGCTGTTGTAGTCCATAAAGTGCAACTCTGCTGTAAAATACAGAGTGATTCTTCTGTTCCCCTTAGTCATAGCCATTAGGTACATGTTAACATTTTAAACATGTAAGTGCTTAGACTATAAGCACTTATGGAAGCGCTTATGGGGCAGCTGGTGGCCTACTGGTTAGCGCATTGCCCCTGCAATCAGAAAGTCGTGGGTTTGATTCCCAGGACTGCTAGTGGCACCTCTGAGGTACCCCTGAGCAAGGTACCGTCCCCACACACTGCTCCCTGGGTGCTGTATTCCTGGCTGCCTGCTGCTTCACTTGGTGAATGGGTTAAATGCACAGGAAGAATTTCGTGCTGTTCACATTGTGTGCTGTGGTGTGTTCACGTATGACCGAATGATCACTTTCACTCACTTCACTTAAGCTAAGCAGACAGCCAAAAGCAAACCTTTAAACTGAATTTTTATTCCAGTAATGATCACATAAGTGTGTACATGTGGTTACTTTTTATTCGACATGTCTTTGTTTCATTGTGTGCGTGCAAGCTTGATCTTGTCATTCCACTAAGGCAGTCAGGTGAACTTAACTAACAGTTACTATGGAAGTTGTGGAGGTTTCCCACCTACCAATTACTGTTAGTGTAACTGTTGATCCTCCCATATTGTGCTTCAGAAGCCAATAACCTAATCGTCTATTTTTGAAAGACCCTTGAAAATGTTTTAGACACCCAAAATTCCTGTCAAATGCACTTGTCAGACATGAGTCAGGTAAGGTATGGCTGTAATGCTGAAAAACAGTTCTCTTTATATAGTGTCGTGAGGCAGCACATTATGACTTAAGGGTCATAATGAGGACTTTAATAAGGACTTTGACAAGCTTTTTCTGGCAGGACATCATGGTGAATGAGCAGTTTTTATCGCTTTGCATGAGATATTTAGGCAAGCATCAGGCTTAAGGCTGACCAAAGCCTACTGTATCCTACTTTGACTACCTTCGTTGCTCCATAAAGCCTCCCGTTTGCAGACGCTCCCTAAGAATCTGCTGAGAGTCATCAATTATGCAGGCTCGCCGCGCGCACTGGCCGGGAAGATAGAGCAGCAACAATATGGCGACATCCGCAGTTTCTCCCGGGTCCCATCCACATCCTTAGGCGACACAGCGACCTGTATGGATCTCTCTTGATGCGGGTAAAGTGAGTAGACCCTGTCCATTCCTTGCACGAGCTGGGCTGAGTGTGTGGGGGTTCTGGGGTGTGCGCGAGCCGCGCGGCGCCTGTGCGCTTCTGCCGCAGAGCCGCATGTTCTGAGCGTGGGGATGTTGCACAGGCTCGCTGCCAGAGAGCCGCAGGAAAAGCGGCCGGGACAGCGGCGGCCGGGCTCGGGGCATGGTGCAGCGGCAGGCGGGAGAGAGGATGCGGCTCGGAGCGAGCGGCGCGTGATGCCGGGGAGCGCAGGGTGTTGGCCTGGCGCTGGAGAACGGCTGGCATGAGTGCGTGCTGAAATGTGGATTACGCATAGTGTGGGACAGGCAAAGTCAGGACGCTGCAAACTTTGGCGCTTGTGGCGGCACTTTGCGGGAGAGCAGGAACACACCTGGCATCAGATGAAAGACATACAGCACTTTCGTGTGATGCAGGACACCGTTATGCAACGCAACATCCCAAAAAAGTCAGTGGCAGCTCTCTCTCTCTCTTAAACCACCACCCCCCTCAACACACACACACACACACGCGCACACCATCCCTCCTGCATCCCTCTCCCATTCAGTCTCTCAGTCACCCTCGCCATTCTTATTCGGGCCGGACTGCTCGAGATGGTTCATGTCATGAAAACGCGTGAGGCGACTAGCCCGGGCTTCACGCTCTTCTTTCTCCCTGAGTCCCCCCCCCCTTCCTGCTGGGTGGTGGTACTGCGGGGTAAATGTGGGCAGGTGTGCGCGCGGGTGTGGTGCTCGGGCGCGCGACACTCATGTTCCCAGGCCAGAATAAGTCCTCTGCTCATGCCAAAACGCACATGGGAGGTTTGCAGAAGCGACAGGCAGAGGAGAGACACCCCCCCACACAACCCCCTCCCCTCCTCCTCCTCCTCCTCTCAGCAGCGATGGGTTTTCTCCGTGATTGGCTAGTCGCGGATGTCTCGCAGCTCCACCGGCTGAGCTCGTGCCTCCCCTCCGCTCCACTGCAGTATTTTAGTCCAGAGGCTGTGGCCCACGCGCCGGAGCCTGTAGACACACACACACACACACACACACACCTGCTAGGGTCAGCGCTTTCTAACGCCGTGACTGAAGTAGAAATATTACTGTGCACGTAGATGGCCGGAGTGGGAATGGGAGGGGTGAACAGACAGTTAAAAGAGGTGTAGTCAATGAAGGAAGAGGGTCTGCAGAGGTGAAGTTGTTGCGCTGTTATATAAAGGCCATATTTCGCCTGACAGGGATGTCTCCCTGAATGACCCGTGGCTGCCGGCTGCATGTTCCTCCATTCATGAGAAAGCTGCACTGGGGCAGAGCAGCTCAGCTTCTGAACAGACATTAACCTGTGAGGAACGTGGGCACGGTTTACTTCTTGCGAGACCCCAAGATGAGTGATTAACTCTGTACTGAGGGGGTTAAGCTCTTCTCTGCCCGAGAACCCCCCCCTTCGGTGTTTCTCCTCAATCGATTCTTCCCCTCCAACATCTCTGGGAGCGTTCACTCTTCCTCCCCGGAGCTCAGACGGTGCGCCCGGGCTGTTCGCGGGCTGGAACTCGTGCTGAGGCACGACGCGAGATCTCGAGGGCATCTAGAAAACGCTGGACCGGCTCCGAGCAGACCTCACTGAACCTCACTGGTGCTGAGAACCGAACCCAAGGAGTAGTTTCTCTTTCTGGACGCTCGTGGTGCGCACTCGGTTTACCCGGCACGGGCCCAGGCGCGAGACACGTCTGCGCGCACACGTGAGTAGCATGTAGTCCTGGACTCCTTCAACAGCAGTGTACTCTGGTGGGTTTTGGGGAATTGCTTGGTGTGCACTCGCAGGCTGGAGGTGTAGACCGGCTGCGTGGTTTTCTGACAGTCACGGAGGTTACAGTGAAGGGGCTGGTCAAAGTTAAGCATAATGGGGAGTCTGGGTCTCGTTCCTGCATCACCTTGAGCCGCGGCTCCTTTAACACCACCGTCCCTTCTGGAAGGAGGTTTAGAGGTTGGCGCGGGCCCGTTTGTAACCTGAAACTTCTCGTGTGTGGTTTGCTCTGTTCCGTTGCTCCTGGCTCTGGTTTACAGGATGTGCAGAGATGTTCCATGTTTAAAAGGCCCCACTACAGCTTACCTGGAGGCTTGATAACTTGCTACGTCATTTAAAAGCGATTGGCTGCCACGTGATTAGGCTGCTCTCACATGGCTTTCTACTACCTGCACAGAACCACATAAATCATGAAATACACACATAGTGCCAGTGTGTCCAGTAGGAAGAGGTATGGGATTTTGGCCTTAGGTTTGTTTGTTTATTCCTTTTTTTTCTTTTCTTTTCTTTCCCAGCAAAAAAAGTAACAACCTGAGGTTAGGCTGATCTGTCTAAAAGAAGATACCGTCCTGATAAAGTTTAGTCCCCCAAGGTGCAAGCCCTCAAAGATACAAGGTAGACACTATTATGCACCTTAAGCGAGTTAAAAGGTACACTACTTTCATTTCCAGGAGAAATGTGTGTATTTGCGGCATTCTCCTAACTTAACTATCTGAGATGGAAAAAAACAAAAAAACAAAACGCTGGTGTCAATGCAGATCGGAGTCACTTCATTTATGTAATATAACTGTAACTTCCTTTAACTAATAGTACCACACTAAAAGGTACAGTTAAGATTTGGTTGTTTTTTGTGACTGTGCTAAGAGGTGAACCGACCAACTCTCAGTTAACACTGGCAGCCAGAATCATTGAGACTGCGTCTCAGTCTGTGCACTGAAGGGCCCTCACAGTGCGCAAGTGCGACGATTGAAAAACATCCTAGGAGTGGTGGTAATCAAATACCTCATCAATAGGAAGGTGTTGTGGTAGAAGAGGCACAGAGGGAGTAAAAAGTCAAGCGCATTATTCCTGTATTCATGTATAATTAATTTATTACCTGAAATGGCTAGGCTACCGCATTGCTAAGTCTGATCATAGATGCGTTAACGTGTTTGTGACAAAATACATTTTGAAACTACGTTACACAGTTTATTGTAATGTATATTTTCTACTTTTTACTTTCAGTTTCCTGCCTTTCAGGAGAGAATATGGCCTCTTAAACTGCACAAAAATGTGCTTTGAATGGACAGTATTACAGTGTTCAATTCCAAATGGTAGTGTAGCAAACAGTTAAAAACATCATTTTTTTCAAGTTCCTATTGGATTGAACAATTTCAACAACTTACATTTTTGCAGCTTAATTAACATGTCTGTTTTTTTAGTTCAGTCTCCTTGTAACAAAAATAGTGTCTTTATATGCAGATAAAATACAATGCAGAATAAAATGCAAACTCTTGCTAGCTTATTTGAATAAATAATTGAAAGTATGGGAGGTACTGAAAGTAAGAGTATTGTATTAAACTTTTGATGCTTTGTGCAAGTCTAGCACAAACGGCACTGTTAAAAGCTGGACTAGACAGATATCTCAATCTACGGATGTATGATAATGCCCCTGGCTGGAAACATATCTGCCAACAAGCCTGGCAGCATTGCACACCAGGGCAGCCCACATTGTGGCCCATCAGCAGCTTTACTTGGCCCAACCAGTGACGTTCATCTATTTCAGCAGTAATAAGAACACCCATTACTATTGTAGACCCACTGCATGAACCATTAACATTCTTTTGTCCACCACAGACCTTTATTCAGATTACATGTATACACATGCTATACACTTCCTTGCTCAGTCAGTAATAGTGTTGGTCACGATCCTTCACCACTCTACAAAACTGAGCTCTCTGCACTCATCTGCATTTGATCCACCCCTGCAGATATGTCTCCAGTGTCAAAAAGCATCAGTAAATGTTAAGTGGTTTCTGTACCTGTTGTATGTTAATTGAAGCTTTGGAACAAGACAGGGAATGTGTTGCTGGAAAACCACCATAGAGCCCACATTGTCATATACATAACATTATTTATCCTGATCTTATGAAAACATCTGAGCCAAGAGCCATACCCTACAATTTGCTTTGCCTAAAATTACAGGTGGAGGCAAATGTAGCATTGGGAGTCTTGGCCAAGGACTCATTTTGGGGATAGTGTAGTGTGCTTGCTTAGATCAGGAATCGAACCCCAGCGTCATGCAGGGAGGACAGAGGTATTACCCAGTACGCTACACCAGCCACTACCAACTACTGTATCATGAGTTCTTCTTCCTGTGCCAGTGCTCAAAGGTTTACTTGTATCTGTATTTTAAAGACCACTGATAACACTGAGAAATGTTTCCTGCTTGATCAGTATTCGGTCTACAAGCTTTGCAATCTACTAATCCTTACCACATTCACACTCCAATTGACAGCTCAAACTACCCAAATGCAGTGCCATTCTCTAATATATGTGTATTCTATTCAACACATCAGTAGCTTTGGGGCTCTTGCTGTGCATAGCTTGTCTGAATAGAATATAGTAGGAATGTAACAATTTAATTCACAATACTGGATTCACGATACTTTAGGGAACATTTTAATGAAGAAAATTGCTGCGTAATCTACAAATGAGACAGCAGATTTTTGTTAAAATATTGACTGACACTCTGCCAATGTATTATTTATTATTTTGGACAGTTTTACAGAGTATACAACATATGGGAGGTGCATGTGCACTTTTGTTTTATTTTATTGCTGTTGCTATACTTATACACATAATTATGCATGACTCATTGGGCTACATAACACGCTGACTCTTACTTTCAGAAGAGGCACCTTTTAACAGGCACTTGACTTAAAAATTTTAAAAGGCAGCCTGGCTCATTAAAGAGAAAAATAGATGTTGTTTATTTTGTAACTTTATTTATATTGTAATATGGAAATTACTGGAAACATATGTGTGTTTCATGTGTTCGTTTAGTGCACACAGTGTTCTTCGGGTTAAAAAAGGACAAAAATCAGGCATCAGCCAATTGGCCATCAGTGCATCTCTAAAGGAGGCAAGAACTGGGAGGCGGGAGAAATGTGGTGCATAATATGAACCTGCTGGAAGAGGTTGTTGATTGGTGCTGGTGGTTTGCAAACAATACAATTATATTAGACTTCACCTCAGTGCTATATTTTGCTTTGCGATATCCTCATGCCCTGATTATTACGTCCCTGGAATTTTAGCATAATCAGAAGTGTAAATAGTAAATTACTTTTTGGTTAAAACTTGAAATTGTGAAAATAGGCAGTCCTAGTTTTACTGGAAAAGGGGCCCAGACTCAACTTGTGGGTAGTCCTGTTAATCACAGCCACATCTACATGTCTATGCCAAGACAAAACTAGCTAATGATAGAGAAAATATTCATGTTTAAATATAGTCCATCTATATAACTAGCGCTCTTTGATCAATGGGAGGATAGTGGTCTCTCTTCACTATCAGTCATGTCGAAATATTATCCCATATTGTCCTTGGTGACTGTGATGGAGCAGCCTACATGGCATGATGTATGTGGGAACTCTTGCTCATGTGTGCTTCAGTAGTGGGAAGTCAGCCGTAGAGTCAGTTGGGGACATCACTTTTCTTGGCTGGCCCATTGAGTGGTCTGGCAAACATAGAAGTCAGTTTTTTGACTTTAAGCACCAAGTATTATTGAGGATATGATAAGCAGTATTCCTTCTGAATTGTCAGTTTCTCAAGTTGTTTGCTGGAATATTGATTTCAAGGTAACAAGTCAAGGCAAGTGTGATAATCTGTTTATGTAAAGATTCTATCAGCAATGTAATTGTGACCCACTAATGTATTCTCCTGTTCTCTATATCTCTGCCTCTCTCTCTCTCTCCCGCTCTCTCTCTCTCTGTCTGTCTGTCTGTTTGTCTGTCTGTCTGTCTGTCTCCCTTTGCTTCTACTGCTTTTATGTTCTCTCTCTCTCTCTCTCTTTCTCTCTCTCTCTCACACACACACACACACACACACACACACACACCCACACTCTCTCTCTCTCTCTCTCTCTCTCTCACACACACACTCACAAAAGTGAGCTGGGTATCATTCTGCTTGGTCATCCACTTCTTAATGGATATAATGAAAGTGTGTGTGTATGCGCATGAGACAGAAAGGTATTGGGGGTGGGGCTTTGAGAGTAAGATTAATGGGTAGTTCTAAAGTGTAATAAAGTTTGGGACTCATATATGAAGAAATTGTGCACATTTGTCTTAATATGCAAATTTATTTGTTAAGGTGTTTGTGACATGTTACTAGCTCCCAAAAGAGGATGGTTTCATTTCTTTCTTAAGTAGTTAAGTAGTACGTGTACACATTTCTCATAGCAGATCAGCCAAACATAACAGAAATAGTGATTTGTTTGTAGATTTTAACTTGTTTGCCATTTTTCATTTCTATAAATAATTCCATGTGGTTTTTAGAGCATTGCTGTGTATGAAAGAATCGCAGTTGTTCTCTGTGAAATTAAAGATATCAGGGCTGCTTCTTGGTGCGTTTTCTTTGTTATTTTGTATTTTGACATAGATTCGGTGATGTGTAGAGTGATTTAAGCGCATCTTGAGTCTTATATTTTTTTATAGACTATAGCCCTATAAAGGTGTGTGAGTGTGGTTTGTTTTCTGTGGCTGTCCTGAATCTGAGGATATATACCTGATCAGGAAAACACGAATGTATGCAAATACTAAAAGGCCTTAATGTAGATCTGAGAGGGTTGAGCCATGTACAAATACGGGCACAAATGAGTTCTCTCATGTTGCATGTGGATATTTCAAATTACTTTTTCTTTTTTTCTGCAAACTTTACCATTAGCATAGATGTAATAAATAACAGTGTCCCTTTTCCGCCGTTTTCTCTGTCTCTTCTACCCCCACCCCACCCTCAGAGCTCGCTGTCCTGGATGGCTTCTAAATAAAGAGGGCTCTGCTGCAGGATGACAATATGGCTGCGCCGCTGCTCGCACCCCCAGGCCCCGACAGCTTCAAGAGGTTCACCCCGGAGAGTTTGGCCAACATTGAGAAGCGCATTGCCGAGGAGAAAAAGAAGAAGCCTGTCAAGCCCAGATCAGACAGCAGTCACCGCGATGATGATCCCGACAGTGGCCCTAAGCCCAGCAGTGATCTGGAGGCGGGGAAGAGTCTGCCCTTCATCTATGGGGACGTCCCTCCAGAGATGGTGGCAGTGCCTCTGGAGGACTTGGACCCATTCTATTTGAACAAGAAAGTGAGTTAGCTTTCAGTGTCTGCTTGCCCTGACACAATCCCTCTCCCTCCCTCCCCCCACAGGTGGAGGGGGCTTTACTGCATCATGCCTGCTGCAAAGTGACCAAAAAGCAGCTTTCAGGTCCTGGAGGAGTGTGGAGATGTGGCTAGAGGGGTGATGGGCAGGGAAATAGGTTTTAAAGAACCAAAAAACATGAAAAGAACCTGGATAGGAAGATCTTCAAGCCAGTGAGCAGCTGTCGTGAGTATGGACATGATCACACCTGGCAATAACGTGTTTTCTGTTACCTGATCACAAGTGGACAGCTGTAAGTACAGGTGTGAATGCACCCAAAACGCATTTAGGATGCATTGAGATCTGTTTGCTCAGGCCACATTCAGAGGTGGTCTGTTCCGCATATGCAATGTGTACACAAATGTGTCCTGGGCCACAATGAAGGCCCGCATACTACTATTTCTGATGCCCCCTACCTAAGCAGATATAGGTACTCCTTTGCAGCAATGACATCATATTAAAGGGTTGTTTGATTTCATCTTTTACTTTTAAGTTCCAGCAGGGGAAGTACATTGCTGCCTCCCGCAATTTAAAAACGTCAACACATTTGGTCTTTGCAAACAGAAATGAATTAAGTGTTTATTTGCATATAGAGCAGGGATGTAAGATCCCATGTGGTCACTTGAGAGGCACGTGAAGACGCATTCTACTGCCATGTTTAAACGGATGTACTTCGAGCTGTTTACTCGGATCACCCCAGACGCATTTTAATGCCAGGTGTGAACAGGGCCTCTGTCATGAAATAAATGGTGAGTTTTGCTGTTGGGACCAAAAGACACATTCAGGGTCTGTGCGGGTATTTAATGAATTTAATAAAATTTTTGAGTGAACAACTATAAATGGAAATATGTCAAAACAAGGAACAGTGCTTGTCTGACATCCTATTAACTGTTTGTGTGGTGATGCAGACTTAAATTCTAGTCTGTCCTTTAACTTTAAACGCACTAACTGTTAACTGTTTCATCCCAATGACTGTCACTTAATAGCTTGTTAAATATCGAACAGGTGTCTGGTGATCTACATTAGAAGTATATTTATATTAGGTGGCATTTGATCATTGATCATTGATCATTGATAGTGGTTTCCACAAAAGATGACAAATGTGAGAACCAAATGTCATTTCAGCAGTACAATTTTTCATACACAGTTCCAAATGGAATTTGTTTTCTAATATTTATATATTTATAATATTCTAATATAATAACCCCTTCACAGAGCACCCGATTGAGTTCTTTCTCTTACAACTCGTGAGCTCTTCAGTTATCTTCAGTTATATCAGAAGATCAAAAATACGAGTGTTGTGTTCAGATGTACTCAGATGTACACTGTAGTTACACAAGTGTCCCATGTACACTTTAATGTAATGCTTTTATTTTAAAGGCCCACGAGTGGTACAGCTGTCGTTTGCTCTCTCTCGGTGATGATCTTCCGTATTCAGTCATCACTCAGCGTGATGCCAGCCGACACGGGCATCTGTTAGCTGATGTAAATTGCAACCAGTGTTCTCCTCCGATTGTGTTAATGTTGTGTTTATGGTTTGAAAAGATGCAATCTCGGGTGTTTGTAGCATCATTTAACAGGAGAGATATAATTAGTGGGTGGGATAAAATTGGTTATTAGTGGAGTGCCACTAGCAGTGGTCAGTAAAGATAAATTCTAGTTGTAAGTCTTAACTAAAGCTTCAAACACTCCCTACATTTATATTGTTAAGTTATAATTTTTCATTATTAGTCTGTTAGTATCTAGATTTAATGGAAAATATTGTCTGTTGTGGAAATACTGGAGCGTTTCTGTCTCTCATTGTGGTGTGATGATGTTTGTATGTTGGTGTGTGGTATGTAAAGAAGGTGGTGCACTGGAGCATTTACCTGGTGTCTCTCATAGTCTTAGCTTCAGCCTTAGCTGTGCTAATGAGAAGCTTAGCTTATCCCTATGCACATTAGGGCAGTTGTTTTGTGAATCGTAAAGCTACAGCAGAGCTGAATAGTAAATGTAAGCTTGGAGGAGGAAGGATTCGCTTAAGGCTCAGGACAAGAGGATCTGTTTCAGGACTGAATAATACACTTATAGGGCAGGCTAACCATAGCTGACTGATAAGGGATTCATAAATCCTTATAAGTGTTTGTGAATGACTGTAAGTCTAAGCATGAGCTGAGGGCTGCATCTAGAAGCATCTGTCTGTGAACTTCCTTCATTATCATGACAGAAATATCTAAAAGATCAGGAGACCTGTCCTTAAGTGCTGTATCATGAGTAAGGGATGTTCTTATGTCATTCCACACTAATAAAATGTTGATTACTCTTCCAATATTTCATATTTATAAGCATTTTGATATTGCACAGTCAGTGTTATGCTCCCAAATCCAGTGCTATTTGGAATTTTTGTTGCAATAGCTGCTTTTGAAAGTCATTATTCGGTTGGCTATAAAATAGTGGTGGGTGATGAGGCAAAAATGTAACATCACAACACTTCAATGTTTTCAAGATACAAGGCATGTCACAATATGCATTTTTGACATTTTGGAACAGACTGTAGTACCACATTAAAAAAATATTATTAAAAATGCATACAAATGGTTTTTATTTAAAATATATACCACTAACCAAGCAAACACACGATAATTTCATAGAGGTGGGCAACTTGCCGATATTCATCGTTATTGTGATCCGTTACATATGTGTGTTTTCTGAGCATCTTGATATTGTCAGCTCTAAAAGAACACTGAGCAACTGCATCATTGAAAATGTTACAAAGACAGCATAATTAGAACTGTGTATTTAGTGACTACGACATGCTTTTTGACAAAATAACTTTTCAGGTTTTTATGAATACCTTTATTACATCAAAGCACCCACAGAAACGATCGTGAAAGTGTGACGCTTTCAAGATGCTCGCAGAACACAGTAAAACCTTAGGAAACGTTAGATGACTTATTTGCACATTGCAGCCTTCTGTGATATCACTCTTGCTAAGACCAGTGGTTCTGATGCTGCGATTAACTGATGATATATCATACAGCTATTGTTAACATAATCTGATCTTCCCCGACATCTATCCATCCACCTAAAATGAGGAACAGGAAGAGCATGAATGAATACTTGCTGTGTGTGTGTGTGTGTGTGTGTGTGTCTGTGTGTGTATGTGTCTGTGTGTGTGTGTTTGTCCTGCTGTATTATCTCGGAGGTGACTAGGGTCCAGTCTGCAGCTTAATGTGGAGATGTGAAATAGAATATGAGTACTTACTGACTGCAGGGTGAACTCAGCAAAAAAAGTATGACACACACACACACACACACACAAATACACACACACACACACACACACACACACGCACACACACACACACAAACACACTCGCATGTGTATGAATGTGCACCTTATCTATTGACAAGAATCATCCAAAATCACTCATTCATTCAAAATCACTACATTGTCTTTTTCTTACTCTTTCTGTCTCCCTCCTTTGTTCCGTCAGACTCCACACACACACACACACACACACACACACACACACACACACACACACACACAGAGGGAAGGGCGATCTCCAATCTCCTCTAAGTCTTTTGGTCTTTCCTTCCTTGTTTCATAGTAGTCTGTCTCTTTTTTCCTTCTCCATTTTTTTCTGCTTTGATGGTATTGTTCCCAAGGGAACCATGACCCCAGCTCTTCTCTTCTCTTCTCTTCTCTTCTCTTCTCTTCTCTTCTCTTCTCTTCTCTTCTCTTCTGTCTGTATGTATCTGCAGTAACTGATTGTGGCAGTCATGCCCTGAGAAGAAGGGAAGAGGAATATAAAGTCTGTAGAGGAATGTGTGGTGGTAGAGGAGTGCAGTTGTTGAAGTTCTCTCCCTTTTCTCTATTGAGACCAGCTTAAAGATTGAGTATTATTTTGCTAAAGTCTTAAAGGCGCTGTAGGTGATCAGATGTCAGCTGAAACTAGCCTTTAAGTCTTGCAGTTTGTTAATTGTGAAAAGTGGCAATTAATGCATTTAATTTAGACCAGCTGAATGTTGGGAAGTTTTTTGCCCAACAAATGTTGTGAAAGTGGATCACTGGCAGTGCACTTAACTTATCAGCTGGCAGTGCAGTGACCATCCTCAGATTTGCCTTCATAACACTGAAATAATTACATTTAATTGCAACAAATAAATAAATCACAAAACCATGTATCTCTTTAACTTGTAAGCTTATTAATCAGTTATTAAGACATTAAGACTTACTGCTCTTAATAACTATAACTATATAAACATTGAAAGTAATATGCAGATAATTTACTTATGTAGAGCTGACGTACTGGCCCTTGCAGTTTAAGGGATTCAAATAATTTAATTTATTAATTAATCAGTTACAATTTCTTAACAGAACTGGGCATACAGAGTAATTGAGGAGGTGTGTGTTTGTGTGTGTATCTTTATGTCTCTAACAGAGTGGGAAGCTTGTGATGATGGAGAAGTGTACTTAATGTAGTGAGTGAAGTTACCTTAATTTAATTTAATAATAAGTTAAGAGTAGGCCTGAGGCCTGGTTAACTCTCTTCTCTTTTCTCTCTCTCTCTCTCTCACTCTCTCTCTCTCTCTCTGTCCTCCACCTCATTCCCCTGCCTTCTCTGGCTCTCCTTTTTGTAGACGATGAAATTTTCAGTAGCTCTGCAGCAAATCATTTCCGCTTTTTGAAGGAAACCCCGATAAGCTGTCATTGATTGTTCATGCTTTTGTATATGTGCCTCTGTATGTCAAAACCATAAGTGTGTATTTACATCCCTTTCAGCTCTACCCGAAAAATGGGTGTGACCCAGTGGTTGTGATCATATGTGCAATTAGGTGATTCAATTATGTGATTCAAACAAACATTTTAATTTCTAAGTAAACTTTGTAATTATGCGTAACTCATATCAAGTGCACTGAAAAAAATTAGTTCAGAAAATGTTCTTGATTCAGATATGTATGTCATTTCCACATTAATAAAATATTTCACATCAGCACAATCATTGCCGAAAAGGAGTGCGCTGAAAAAGACAAATGCTGATAGACCTGTCACAATTATTACATGATCAGTTGACCACATTTGTTTCCCACAGCTGTTAGTTTGCACGTTACTATGTTTTCCTAAGTTTCACAATTCTGCGAATCTGAACTGGATGTGTTTTCTGTTAAGTTCAGGCAATTTGAGTTGAGAAATAAAAGTAAATAAAAGAAAACACACTCATCCAGAGTCATCCCGACTCTAATGAAAACAACAAAAGTTCTGACTAGTTTCATAACACCTTACTAGAAGTAAGTAATGTTTCTTAATTTGCCTTATTTGTGCCTGACGACGGTTAACAGCCTTTAGTGACTATAAAAACTCAATCAATCTTTCTTAACTTAGTCAGTTTACTAACAACTTGGCATTGCATGGTAATCTTCTGCTCACATTCACAATGTAAATAAAATTTGATTATTTAAATTTTTGTGCCCAAATTAAGGATGGCATTCTCATACAACCACAACTTTTAACTTTTAACATATATTATGTTCTTTCACTTGACAATGTCTAATCTTTAACTCTCATACTGCTACTATTTGCTGTCATAGTTCGTATCCACTTTACTGACAGAAAATGTAAGTAACAATAATAATAGTAATAAAATGATCAAGAGTGCAATAGAGGAGTAGTCGTAAACATGTCAGCAGTAGAGGAGTGTGAGCTGCTTCTATTGTAATGAATAAGGTAATGATTTATCATTTATATATGGTGGAACAGTGAGAGACAACTCAAACTACTGAACTGCAAACTACCGAAGCCATGTCTGCATTGCATTGCACAAAGTATGGTTCTGGCCTTAGTGTGAGTGAATCTTGAATTTCATCAAATAAAAGAACTGCACAATTCAGTAAAAGAGCCCCAGGGCCTGGTTTGACAGTTTACTGCGGTAATTTTCCGTGTGGTTACCCAAAAAAGGGCATTCTGTTTCTAGCACAGGTCTGTAATCAGCCACTTTGGCCACTTTGGGCTTGTACTTTAGAAGCTGCACACAATAAACAAAAAAATACAAATGGTTCATTGCAGTTACTTATATGGCAGTTAATCATCAGCTAAAATGTCACGATCATGCCAGGCCTGTGTGTTGAGCAGTGTATTTTATTTCCATGGCAAAGGATGTACACATTTAAAACAAGTTAAATTCATACAGCACTTCTTTCGAAGTGCGGTTATTTCCGCTCGGATGTGTGTTAATAGTGTGTGATTCAGTGCTGGCGTTGAGGTTGCTTTCCAGTATCTAGGGCAGAGGAAGGGAAGAGATGGCTCTGCAGCTTTCTCCTTCGTGAGTAAAGCAGTATTGTGAGTGTGGGAGCTTGAGCAAGCAGAGGAAGCCCACAGTCTGTCGCAGTGTGTGTGTGTGTGTGTGAGTGTGTGTGCGTGCGTGTGTGTGTAAGAGACTCTGGGGAAGCCAGCACTCAGTATTCAGTAACACACAGAGCCCTGCTGGGCTGTTCGCAGCTTTTTTTTTTTGTGAATGTGACAGCCTTTAGGATTCAGTGTTTCAGTGATTTCCCTGACAGATGTCTTTAAACGGAGGACATATTGCCTTCTGTCTGGCTTATGAGTCTTGTAATTTTAGATTTTACTCAAACATGTTGTGGGTTTTAATTACATGATGGCAAAGAGGAGACAAAAAGACAGATGCGTAGCTAGACTGAGACCTGAGATTAAAAAAAAAATAGCAAAAGATAAAGAAAGGAAGAATGGGCCTAGAGAGAGAGGGAGAGATAGAGAGAGAGCAAAGGAAGGAGGGAGAGGACGAGGTGAAAGAAGGAACTCGCTCTGTCCTCCCTCGCTCTATTTTTAATCTAATTAGATTTCAGGAAGATTCTCATTCTACCTGGGTCTCTGTGGTGTTTCCCTGTGTATGTAGTGTGTGTGTGTGTGTGTGTGTGTGTGTGTGTGTGTGTGTGTGTGTGTATAGAGAAGAATCTGCTGCGTGTTAGCAGGCTATGTGTATGCCACTTTCTTACCTCTGCTGTTCCTCATATCGTGTGTGTTGTGCAGTGAAGCTTAATTTCAGGTTTCTATGAGGAACAGTAGAGGCGAGGATGTGGTCCAAGTGAATTTTTCTACAGTAGGTGGAAGTACATAGACTCAAGGGAGCACTGCAGTGCTCTCTCTCTTTCTCTCTCTCTCTCTCTCTCTCTCTGTCTCTCTCCCCCTCTCTCTCTCTGGAGTCAGCATTTCCTGCTCCTGATGGATGGTGATGTTAGCGGTTAGCGTTAACGTTAGTGTTACTGTCTGAGTTCCAGTAAGTGGCATGTCTCTTTTCCAGAGCTCACTGCGGCTCTCTTACAGTTATTAACACGAGGAACACTCCAATAGTTAACATCTGGTCAAGGTGCTTGTCGCAAATGACCTTGATGTGGGCCTCAAAGAACAGAAAAAACGATTATCCACTATTCATTTTGAAATCTTGTTTTTTCCATTACAATTTCTTTCTTCACATAGACCTTTTTTTTTTTTTTTTTACTGTTATTTGTTTTCTGTGAGAATTTAATCAAAGATTGTAATGTTTCTGATGTTTACTCTGGTTGGTAATATTAAAAAAAAAAAAAAAACAGTGTTCAAGAGCAGCGTTTACACATTCGTTTAAATTTACCTGAGTGCTGGAAAAAACTGTGCTCCTACCAAGTTATTTCTTTTGTAAAAGGAAAGTATTGCTTTTAATTAAGTGTATGCAGTGAAGTACTTTATAAATGCTGAATCTTTCTAAATGTCACAGACTGTCCAGTGAACAGTTTATACTCTTCTATATTCCTGCTGTGCATTCCAATAATTCTCCCTCTCTCTCTCTCTCTCTCTCTCTCAGACCTTTATAGTGCTAAACAAAGGGAAAACAATCTTCCGTTTCAGTGCCACGCCCTCCTTGTATATCATTAGCCCTTTTAGCCTGTTTAGGCGAATAGCTATTAAAATTTTGATACATTCATATCCTTTTTAGTGCTCTGCACAACATGACTTTTTTTTGCTGTGTCGTGCATGTTGTAGCGGATGTCTTTTTTTTACACCCTGTCATACTGCTGATACCTGCTCTGAATTCACGTTATGCAATGCCGTGTAAAGGATGTACATTATACCTTTATTGATAGTCTTTTTCAGTGTTTATGAAATGACCTGATTACATGTTAGCATATACGATTTCAGATTATTTCCCAAATGTGTATAATTACTAACGTTCACCACTTCTGTCAGTTAAAGTTAATTTTCCCAAGAATTACATTTAGTTTAGGCTTTGGACAGCAC
The DNA here is from genome assembly GCA_037974445.1 of Brycinus macrolepidotus. Taxonomy (NCBI): domain Eukaryota; kingdom Metazoa; phylum Chordata; class Actinopteri; order Characiformes; family Alestidae; genus Brycinus; species Brycinus macrolepidotus. The sequence continues at coordinate 16,689,669 of JBBPCZ010000115.1, read as the reverse complement.
AGAGTTCTTCCAGGATGTGTTTCAGAGATGTGGCAGTAAGTGTGCCCATTTCACTTACTGATGGCTCATGGGAAAAACACCAATCAATGCGTTTAGTGTATTCTCCCTTTCCAGTTGACCTCTGACCTTAGAAATTGCTGCAGTAATGACAGTTTATTTAGTGCTGTGTCAGGGTGTAGTTGTCTGTTAATGACAGCAGACAGCTGTGTATATCTTGAGTATTCAGACATTAGGTATTTAACTAAGGAATTATAGAACAGTAAGTAGTGCTAGGTGCTGGATTCCAAGCTTTCCTTAACTCATGTTCCCACAGTTTTCAGCATGATCATTATGTGTACAATTTTGACCAACTGCGTGTTCATGACATTCAGCAATCCCCCAGAATGGTCCAAACAAGTAGAGTGAGTATTCTTTTCTGTTCTGATCTGATTTAATACAGTTTATTCTGTTCTGTTCTGTTCTGTTCTGTTCTGTTCTGTTATGTTATGTTATGTTCTGTTATGTTCTGTTATGTTATGTTATGTTGTTCTGTTCTGTTCTGTTCTGCTCTGTTTCATTGAGTTCTGTTCTATTCAGTTTTATTCTGGTTTATCTCAGATTTGTGTTGAAAACCTGGTGCATATATACAAATTCACACTCTCCCTCTTCTCCAGATACACCTTCACAGGGATCTATACCTTCGAGTCACTCACAAAGATTGTGGCTCGAGGTTTTTGTATAGATGGCTTCACGTTTCTCAGAGATCCCTGGAACTGGCTGGACTTTATGGTCATCTCTATGGCGTAAGTACCGGTTAACTACATCATACACCCGGTTGACATTTCAGCTACCTGAGACACATTGAATGCTGCACATGAAAAATGTAGTACTCCTGTGTGCAATATTCACCTCAGAGGGAATTTCAGATGTTTAAATGTCAGTTAGAAACTGATTTTTGTAATGATACAGTTATGTCAAGAGTGTAATGTACACCAAGGGCTCTCAAATGGGTCCCCAGGAGCCCCTAGATAGTCCACAATTTTGCTGTATCCCTGTATTATCCCAGTATCTGTAAACTGGGATTGAGCAAAAGTGTGGACTGAGTGGGGGGGATCCTGAGAACTGTTTTGCGAACAACAGGTTTTTGCGATATGCAGGTATAAACATATACCCACTAGGAAATTGTACTATATGAAACTTTGTCACAAGAAAGCTAGCTAAAAGTAAAAAATTTGAGCATTAAATATAATGTATGAACATTATGTAAATTTACCTCTAGGAACACTTCCACTTAGGAAAATTGGTGCAATGTCCAGACTGATTAAGGCCCCTTCAGACTTTGATCTCTTTAATAAAATCCCTGCAGTGAGGCATGTTAACAATAGCTACAGTTGTTATTCCCCTTATCGGTTATTTCCACAGTATAAAATATTAATAGAAAATGAGATAACTATAAAATAATGTTAGAATGTATAAAATATGATACATGAAAAACATTCAAAATTATATTGAAAATTAAATTACACCATCACTTCAGTGGAAATGGGTTATACTTTATAGTCTTGCTAATGACAGTGTACTTGATACTTAATAGTGTGCCACTGAACTTTTGAATAATATGAAGTGATGTTGGCATGTAATAAAACGTTACATAGTTGTCACAGGCTGGCGGCAGTGAGGGAGCCTGCAGATGGAGTAGATGAAGGACACATGAGCACAGTGTCTTTGTGGAGGCTTTGTGCAGCCTGAAATACAATACAAAAATCAACACTGACACTATGACCTCTGCACAGGTTACTGGACGTATCTGAAGCCCTGAGGTCCTCTTTTGCACACAGGAGGACGTGTGTTTGTTTGTGTGTGTGTGTGTGTGTGTGTGTGTGTGTGTGTGTGTGTGTGTGAGAGAGAGAGAGAGAGAGAGAGAAAGAGAGGGAGAGAGTGCGCGAGTGTGTATTTGATTTCTATCCCATCCCTCGCTGGTGGGAGTGTTTATTATTTGCTTATATTCACTCTTCCCTCTTTTCCCTTAATCACACAGACATTTAATTATCAAGCCTTTTTTTTATACATTTTTCAATTATTGTAATTATTTAATTATTACAACATCAAACAAATGAAAGAAATCAAGACTTTTATGTATTCCATGCTTCATATCTGAGATAGTTATGTTGTATATAAATAATTGTTATTAATAAGTTGCAAATTTGCTGTCAGAGACGTGTCTAAAGGTCAGTAATCAGAAATATCTTGTCTTATTTGGGTCTCCTGCTACTGAGGCAGACATGACATTTCAGGTTTTTTCATTATGCTCTGTCCAGTGTGCTCCGATGGCCATTAAATATTCATCTTCATAAAGTGAAATGATTGTATTTTGAATCTACATAGTTGATTTTAAGATGTTCTCTATCAGTGGTTCCCAAACTTTTAACTGCTGCGTCCCCCTTTTTTTCTTCCACACACACGTGAATCTTGCCATAATGCATGTCAGACATTCAGCCCTACAGGCTTAAAATGTGATGACAGTGCACACCAGATGTATCTCAGACAGATTTTGTTCATGTTTAGGTAAAATGAATAAAGCTAAATACATTTAGAATGTTAAGGATGCTGTTTTCTAGTTAGTTAGGCCATAGATCACATACATTACAAAATGAAGTAGTGAATTAACTCTACTGTCATACGTTTCTCCTGTATTTTTATCTCCTGCATTTTCTCCAATGCAGCCGTGTGCTCGATGTTGTTTTTGTTGATCATAGCCTTATGTAATTGTCTGGCCAGCAATGCAAAGTTTGGGAACCACTGTTCTACATGAAACAGCAAATTTGATGCGTTTATATATATATATATATTTCCTCTTTGCCACAATGCTTTCTCCCTCCTTCCATCTTTCTTCCCTTTATTTCTCTTTCTGTCTTTTTTCTTTGTCTTTCTTCAGCCTCTCTCTCTCTATCTCTCTCTGTCTCTCTCTCCCTCTCTCTCTAACTGGTAACTGTTGCGATCCGTTCTGCAGGTATATAACAGAGTTTGTAAACCTAGGCAATGTGTCAGCTCTACGCACATTCAGGGTGCTGAGGGCTTTGAAAACTGTTGCTGTGATCCCAGGTAAGAGTCCAGCAGGCCTCAGGGCCAACAGAGGGCGCCGCTCGCTGTCTCTCCTTCCTCCTCTCTCCTTTCTTTCCTCTCCGTTCGTTTCTTTCTCCTCTTGTTGGACAGGCTGTCCGTGATGTCTTCCTCCCAGTTCAGTGGTGCTGGTGGTAGTGGTGTGTCGTGCGTGTTGTCGTCTTGTGTAAGTGTGTGTGTGTGTGTGTGTGCTGTGTCATAGTGTTTGTTCTGTGTGTGATCCTCCCTTGTTGCAGATATGTAACAGAGTTTGTGGACCTGGGGAATGTGTCAGCCCTGAGAACCTTCAGGGTTCTACGAGCTCTCAAAACTATTTCTGTCATACCAGGTGAGAACGCGTTTAAACACGAAGGCTGAGCTGCTTCCCACGCTGACGCAAACAATTATTCTTGATTACTATGATTATAACCATTATTACTCTTCTCATTTATGGTTTTGATACTCTTCATTTTGTACGTGTCAAATTTTTCAAAAGAGGATGCTGCAGAAACGATACCTTTATTTTTGTTTATATTTCAGTTTGTTTTTTTTTTTTTTTTTTAAACGAAACAATCAAAAATGGTGGCAATACATTTTTGATAGGCTTTGCAGTCTGCTGTCAGAACACTGAAGTCAAATAGTCCGCTAAATGTTTTTCCTCAAGTGTAGCAGAAGAAAAGGAGAAAGTAATACACACACACACAAACACACACACATACACAGACACACACACACACACACACACACACACACACACACACACACACACACACACACACAAACGCACACACACACACGTTTTTGTGTGTGTGTGTGTGTGTGTGTTTGTATATATATATATATACACGGTTCTGGTTAGAAGTACTGATTGTAAAGGAATGTTTTTGCTGCTGGTTGAACTGACAGAAAAGAAACCCTTAAATGTATTGTACATGTATTATTATTATTATTATTATTATTATTATTATTATTATTATTATTACAGTTTAAGGTGACTCAGTGTGTCTTCTGTGTTGAGTTTTGGTGAAATGCAGTTCCAGTAAGACAACACAAAACTCAACTAAATGAAATCATCAAGGCATAACTACATTTGTATGTGCGTTTCATGACATTGTCTGAGCTTTCATACTTTTGGAAGTTCTAAAGTTTCGTCAGGGCTCCAAATGGAGCAGATGACATAGGTCAGTGGTAAATGTTGATGGGTAATGTAGTTCACTTACCAAGACTGCCAAGCCTAGTTTGACACATTTCTGCTGCATGTTGCTTTCTGAGACACCTGCTTTTTAGTTTGTCTTTCTTTTACTGTTTTTTTTTTCTACGACTGGCTTTCTTCGGATTTCTGCATCCTTTACTTTGATAATTTTTTGCCAAAATGAAGTTTTTAAATCCCTTATTTTTCTTCTTTTAAAGAACTTGGAATGGAAAGTAAAAGAGAGAGACATCAGAATATCAGGTTTACTTTGAAGGAATTTGCAGTTTCCACTGTGGGCTTGTGTGTGTGAGAGAAATAGACAGAGACTGGGAACATTTTGCAGATGTAGTGAAGCTTTAATTTTCATCCATGTGGACACACATACACTGCCTACTGAACTTGCTAAACATACTGAACCTAATCTGGAGGCTCCACAGTTTTTGCACTGGAGCTGTTTATTCAGCTGGTGTCTCTCGGACAACTGGACATTATCTTGGGAAGGCCGATGTAAAGAGGTCTCTGGATATGAATGATTGGTTAAAAAGACATTTTCACCATGATGATAAGGTGATGATGATGTTGCTGCCTTCAGCCTTGGCGTTTAAATGACCTGCATGCGACCTTTCCTCCCTTTGCCTGTCCTCCTCTTCCTCTTCCTCTCTCTGTGTTGGCTCTCTGCTTTTCTGTGTGTGGCGCTGCTCTGTTATCTATTTTGCTGTATTATCTATGTATTAAATATTGAATGTTAACAGTATTGTGTATGTTTACAGTGTCTTCTCAGGGTCTCCACACAAAAAGTTAATTATTGCTCAGATGTTACTGGCTTGTAATTGTTAGAATTGAAGAAGAGGAATTTTCTATTTCAGAATTATACAAATGGCTACAAAGGTCATTTTGACTATTTGAATCATATTCGAGCTCATATTTGAGTTTATTTATACCACAAAAGTATTATTGAAACAAATATCTTTGTATTGTTGGGAAATGTCAGAATGACTCATTTAAACTTTTGTTTATTTATGAATTAATCCTAAAGCATAATTACTGGTACCAGACAACATGGGCTAATTAAACTTTGATTTATATTGTTCTGTAAGAATCACGCTGGATTTCAAGTTAAGTTTCACATGTGAACAAAAAGAGCCACATAAATAGAATGTTTCTGCCGTGTGCAGTGAAAATCTTTTTCTGCTCTTTTTTCACTAAAGTAAAGTACTTGAACTGCATTAGAACACCTTCCAAATGTATGTCTTTAAATATATTAGTAAAATGGAGTATTATTTTGTAAAATAAAAAAAAGTCTTTTCCGATTCTTCTTTGGCGAACTGCGCTGTCTGGAGTTTAGTTAGAATACGAACGCAGAGTGTGCTGCTGCACTAGCAGTAAAAAAAGTGATGTTTTTCACTTTCCTCAGATAATGCTCAACCATCTTCAGCATCTTGCAGCCAACCACCTTTATAAATGTGTGTGTACGGCCTATACGATCTGTTCCATTCTATTTCTACTGTTTAATTCTAATCTGGGCTGTACTTTGTAACCTGTTTGCCAATTCTTTACAGGTAAATTATGTTCAAATCAGACAGGGCTAGTAGATAACTGTCACGCAGAAGAGGAGAAATGAAACTGAAACCTTTGGTTAGACCAGTGTAGCGTGGTGGATGAACCCAATCGCAGACAGAGGCGAAGTGGTAGACCACGCGCTTTGTTCTGAGAACGCTCTCGAGCAGAGTAAAGATTCCCACCGGAATCTGCGTTCTCACTCACACACACAGTAAAGGGTAGAGAAGAGAAGAGATGATAGAACCCGGGTTACTCACGGTAACGAATACACTGGTGAGCTGGCCAGGAAACTTGACTCAATGACTGAGCGGTTTGACACTACCGCCAGTCCGTTTAAATACCCTGTGACGTGCGTAATTTCCGGTATCCCATGCATGTCACGGTCTGGTGCGTTTGACAACAACTTGAAATAACGCTGCAGAAATAACATCTGACTCTCTGTAACAGAAGGAAAAGAGGATGTAAAATGCAGTCCAACTATGACGTTCTAAATGACCACTTAATTACCTTATGTAATTACCTTACCGTAATGACCTCGTAATTACCTTACGAGTAAGAAGTAATTGGAGTTTGTTCAAAATAATAGAGTTTTATTCAAAAATTCAAGATGATAAAATGACCACATTGGCTTTTCTAGATTTAAACAAGGCAATAGCGGAATTTCTGATATTTCTGATATTTTTAGCCCGAGTCAGTCCTGTGATATTTTCGGTTGGATGTTTCAGACTTTTTGCTGCATCTTATGTACCACTAATAATAGAAAAAAATTTACTTTCATGTAATATTGCCCTCCACTGTACTGATGCTGAAAATGGTACCCTAGGGTTCAGTTAAACCTTAGTTTAATTATTAGTTACAGCAATCTGTCAGCACCATTTTTTTATACTTGCGTGGATTCAGGAGATAATTTTTAGCCCAACCCAGCCTGATAAATGGAAGTCCATGGGATTATTAAGTTATCTCAGATGCAGGAAAACAGATGCTTGATGCTTGTCATTTTGCCTTATTTTTACTTATAATCTATGATCATCTCTTTGTTAAGAAGATTTTTGTGTCTGTTGGTCTATTTTTGTAATGTCTAACATCTTTTCACATAGCAGATGCCTAAAAAAGACAACAAATGCATAAGCAAATATTACGAAGTTGCTGTTTTGTCCTTCGTACATAAATATATTACTTCTGAAGTTATGAGATTCTTTCTGCATTTGAGGTAGTTAATTGATCTTCCAGACTCACAATCTTCATTATAATTGGCCCTAAAGTTACAAATAAAATAAAAAAAATAGAAGCAATAGAAAACAAAACCTTGTAGACAAAACCTTTAATAGAAAACAAAACCTTAATTTATGTGCAATTCTTATTTTAATGCAGTGGATCCACAGCCACATTTTTAAATGTACTGCACAGACCAATGAGAGGGAAAAAAATGAGGAGCAAAAACAAACAAACAAACAAATTAGGAAAATAAGGAAGACAATTCTAATTTTCTGGTTTCTTTCTGGAGTTTTATCAAACAGTCTGATTAAAACTGAACATGAATGCTGATTTTATATTTGACTCAGATACATGCTGATCTTTCAACTGTTGGCTCTGTCACTGGAAGATCGCAAGTTCGATCCCCAGTAATGCCACAGCCATTCATAACTGGAAGTCCAACAGAGAACTATTGGCCTTGCTCTTTCTGGGTGGGTAGGATGGCCCTCCCCCTCCCCCATCACTCAGCATGATGCTGGCCAATACAGCTATCTGTTAACTGATGTAACACAATTTGCTGTTAGTGTTCCTCTCCAAGAGTGTTAAGCTGTCCAATGATGTTGAGTTAGTGGCAGTTTGAAAAGATGCAGTGGCTGGATTCACTTGACTAATGCTAGCCTTCACCCTCCCAGTGAGGGAGGTATCATGTGTCTGAGGAAGTCCAGTGATATTCCTGTGATTTTGTCGACTCAGTATAATGTCCCGTTAATCACAGAGGAGCAAAGTGATATTAACGACTTCCTCTGTCTCTGGGTAATGAATGAATAGCTAAAATGTTGCAATATCCCTTTCATTTAAGGCATCCTCTAACTGAGGACGTGTGTACAGGCAGTAATCGGAATAGGTCTCAGCAGTGCTTCATGTGGTTAGAACTGTATTTAAAACCATAGAGGGGGGACATTTTTATTGAATTGTTACTTTTTAGGTTGAAAAAGCAATTTGTGTGGAGAATCTATGAGGAGGGACTGGACTATATATATATATATATATATATATGTGTGTGTGTGTGTGTGTGTGTAAGAGAGAGAGATAGATAATTTGTAATGAGAAAGAAAGATTATGTATTCCAATCTTTTTTTGAATCTGTCTTTGAATACTTTTTTACACTGAAACTCGCAAAGTACTCCCCTCCAGTGCTCTTAGTGTTGGAAATAGAAAAAAGTCTCTCAATAGTGAATCAGAAATATCTTCATTCCGAATCAGAAATGTTTTCATGCCGATGCTAATAGAAAAGATAATGGTGGAAAGATAAAGGAAACACAGTAATGTAAATCTGCACTGTTGTCACTGGTACTATCATATTGTCCCACAACTAGCTGTTTTTGCTTTAGCATTTTTCGTGTCTTCATTATTGAGATTTTGCAGGAATTAAGTGGAATGCACTAGCCTACATCTGGCATTTCAGTTGCAGACCTGTTTTATTTAGGATTTAGGCCACCAATTTACTGTGTTCCCAACATAAATCATTTTACAAACTTCAGGGAAATAAAGATTACATTTAGTTAATATGTCCTGTATTAAATCATATTTGGACTTCCAGTTGGGTTTGATGAACCTCATACAGTTTTGATCTCACACTGCATTTGTGTAGGGTGATAACAGTTAGACTGGCTAAATAAAAATCAACAAGCAGTCGTCATGTTTAAATGCCAGCTGGTTTTAGTTTATTTTAACCTGACCATCCCTTAACAACAATCTCATACAATTTCTTACAATCTCACAGCCAAAAATACCTTACCAACTACTGAAGTCCTCTTATTAGACAGGTACTCTTCTATACTGTAAAAAGAAGTGTCCGGTCTTCTTCAGAAATAAATAGTTTGTAAGGAAGAGTGGAGGTCATTTTAATTTGATGAAGCACTTTAAACAGAGGCCAACTTTAGTATCATTGTCAAACTATTTCTAACGCCCATTACACCTGTTAGAGACCTTGCAGAAGTGCCGCAGAACGGCTAGTAAAACAATGTTACACAATATTTTTGTGTTGTATCTGTAGAATTCGGTGAAACAGTCATGCTTCCCATTTATATGACCTCCATCCTTGGTGGCTTAATCCCCAGTGCTCCTTCCCCATTACTTATCAGCCTCTGTATAAAGTTCCTGCCGTCACTTTCATTATGAAATCACAAATTTGATTAAAAAAAACTTTTAATCATTTTTTGCCTCATCAATTCAAGAAATAGTGTTTAAGGTTATCTGTGGGTTATATTTCAAATTAATTAATATTTCAATTTTTTGGGGCAGCTGGTAGCTTAGTGGTTAGGGCGTTCGCCCTGCGATCAGGAAGTCGTGGGTTTGATTCCCAAGACTGCTAGTGGCACCTCTGAGGTACTCTTGAGTAAGGTACCCTCCCCACACACTGCTCCCCGGGCGCTGTGTTCCTGGCTGCCCGCTGCTTCACTTGGTGAATGGGTTAAATGCAGAGGAAGAGTTTCGTGCTGTTCACACTGTGTGCTGTGGTGTGTTCACGTATGACCGAATTATCACTATCACTCACTTATCACTTAATAGAAATTTTCCAGTTTGAAGCCATGACATTGGCACCCCCTTTGTTTGGCATCTCCTTGCATTGCATATGCAATGCCACCAATTTATACCACCAATTTGCACCCCTGGTGTTAATTACTGTTAATGCATTTTCCTAGTTTGACCCTTCACACCGTTCATCGTTGTCCAGGCTAAGACCCAGCTGCAGTAAACTAACAAAATTAGTAACAAAATGTCTGTAGGTCTCCAGTGTGTCATATAATCTCTGCTGCTCTAACAATGGTAATAGTTCAAGTTCATGTAAACTCTGTATTCACATAATGAAAATAATATTATTAAATTACTAAAAGTAAAGAATATATTCTGATAGTTCATATATCTGTAACCCTTGACTATGTACAAAACGCTGAAAAATTTGATTATAATCTAACCCAACTGTGGAGTAGTTTGTTGTCATAGAAGATCAGAACAGATCAGTCTAAGGTATGTGTATAAATGTGTGTGTTTCCTCACAGGTAAGTACGTGAGTGTGAACAGTAATATTCTCTGTGTGTGTCCATGTTATTGCAAAGCCAAGTAACTACAAAGTGTGTGATGAATACAACACTACTGTATTTGTGTGTGTGTCCATCTCCTCTCAGGTCTGAAGACCATTGTGGGGGCTTTGATCCAGTCAGTGAAGAAGCTGTCTGATGTGATGATTCTGACTGTCTTTTGTCTGAGTGTATTCGCCCTCATTGGCCTCCAGCTCTTCATGGGCAATCTCCGGCAAAAGTGTGTGTTCTGGCCAATCAGCAACGAGACTATCACCTACCTGTCCAATGGGAGCAAGGGCTTTGACTTTGAGGAGTACATCATGAATGACAGTGAGTTGAAGCTCCTCTTGGGTCCGCACACTTTACCACCATCAAAAGAACTCATAGACATCTTTTTCTGTTAATTTACAGAAAATCAGAATTTACCAGAATCTGAAATGTCTGAACATTTTACAAGATTTTTTTTTCAGCAAAACAAGACAGCAGACATACTGCACTGGAATGCACTGACTTATTGACCAACTTGTTCTTTTCCTGTTTCAGCCAACTTCTACTTCCTGCCAGGCATGTTAGATGCTTTGCTGTGTGGAAACAGCTCTGATGCTGGGTGAGGCTTACACACATACACACACATGCACACACACACACACACACACACACACAAACAAACAGTCTGAAACAAGAAGCAGAAAGCAGTGATGGTTTAAAAGTATTGTAACTGGATATAAATGTATTTTAAGAGGGGGAACATCACTGCATTGAAGTACAGTGTATCCTCCTGCACCTTGGTATTTTTAGCATTACAATCAAATGAGCACTTAATGTTGTACATTTGTGGAATCTGTATGCACAGGCGGTGTCCGGAGGGGTACACCTGTATGAAGGCAGGCCGCAACCCAAACTACGGGTACACCAGCTTTGACTCTTTTGGTTGGGCCTTCCTCGCTCTCTTCCGACTCATGACACAGGATTTCTGGGAGAACCTCTATCAGCTGGTGTGTGTCTATCTGCCTGCAATTCTTTGATTTCAGCTGCCTCTGACCCTCTCACGTTCTGGTGCTCAAAGGTTTGGCGAGTAGTCCCTAGGCTTTCAGATTAAACAATTACAAACTCAGTTTCAAACCTGAGAACCTTCTGTGTGTCTCTAGAAGAAAAACGTCTGTCTTCAGCTCTACTAGTCCTGACTGTCACACACACACCCACAACTATAATGACACACAGCGCATATAATTGGAATTTTGGGCCGATGCTGATCATTTCCATTTACGTATCTGCCTATGATTATATCACTTCCAATACATAAACACAAATAATATGTAGAAATTTATGCTAAATCTTTATACTAAACCTGGATTAACATTTATTTCTGTAGGGTGAATGAAATGCAGACTTTTTAGCACAGCAGCACCTAATCATTCTGGAGAATGATAAATACGCATATCAGTCTGAAATACTGGCGAAATCTAAACGTCTGTCCGATGCCAATATTTTATTTTTAAGCAAATTTGTGCTGATACTTACATGATCCTGGAATCATCTTGCATCCTTGTTAAAAATATTAACAAGAAATATAAATGCCAAATCACCTTTTATATTTCTTGTATGTAAATCTTCTAAAGTGCACTCTCAGCATCATGTATCGTGAAACAATGAGACCGATTGTATATATACAGTTCAAATAATATGTTCAAATTAGTTCATATTTGCTGCAGAGAACATACTTCTGCACAGTTTAATTCATAATTGCTGAATTTAACATGTTGGGGAAAAATAATTTTTTTAAATTTTATGTTTTATTTTTATACGTAGAACTAAATAGAAATTTTCACTTAAAATGTAATTTGACTAATGGTGTTTGAACCTTTGCCTACGACTGTTAATTGCGCTATACAATATACACTAGATAATAATATACGCTATAGAATACTGGGCTGTAATAGCATTCATTTTCTGTCTAGACTCTGCGGGCAGCAGGGAAGACGTACATGATCTTCTTTGTGCTGGTGATCTTTGTGGGCTCCTTCTACCTGGTGAATCTGATCTTGGCTGTGGTGGCCATGGCCTATGAAGAGCAGAACCAAGCTACCATCGAGGAGGCAGAGCAGAAAGAGGCAGAATTTAAGGCTATGCTGGAACAGCTCAAGAAACAACAAGAGGATGCACAGGTACACACATGCACAAACGAAAGTGGTGTAAAGCTCTCATATCACAGTTGTCGTATTCAAGTATGATTCTTTAAGAAACAGTTCAGTGCATTATGAAATCTAAAATTTCTCAGTGATTAGATTATTTTGGCATGATTCAGAGTTATTTTTTTAAAGGCACTGAATACACAAATTTGACTGCGCACACTATTCACACAGTAGTGGAATGTAGACAATAAAAGGAATATACCAAGCTTACTTGGATTTTTGAAAATAGTCTGAGCTTTTTATCTCAGACAAAAATTGTGTGTATGCTTATTGAATATTATTGTTATAAGCAGGTGTAATTAATTATAACTTCAAGTTGACAAATACAATAAAGGTAACAAATATTTATGTTCATGTCCACAGAAGAAAAATATATCTTAAATGCCATTCTTAAGCTCCAGCTGCATATATACTCTATGTTCTTCTTTTTGTTCTCTACTGCCTTTTTCAAGTGCACTGAAGATCTTTTGCTCTTGTCTTTCAACCTTGATCTCTTTGACATCAGGCCAATGCCATGGCCACCTCAGCAGGGACGGTATCAGAGGATGTTGTGGAGGATGATGGAGGAGGCCGTCTGTCCCGCAGCTCCTCTGAGGTGTCCAAGCTGAGCTCCAAGAGTGCCAAAGAGCGACGAAACAGAAAGAAAAAGTGGAGGAAAGAGCAGGAGAAGGAGAAAGGGGACAGCGAGAAGGTGGTCAAATCGGAGTCCGATGACGGCAGCAAGCGGAGCCGTTTCCGTTTCCCTGACAACAGGCTGGGCAGGAAGACCTCCATCATGAACCAGGTTAGAGCAAGGATATGCAGATTTGAGAACACATTAACCACAAAGAAAAATACACAAGAAAATATATTTGTTGAAAAACGATAATAAATATAATTAGCATAAGGATAACTCATGTGTGATAACTACCAGTCAAAAGTTTGGACATTCATATTCACAGAGAGGCTTTTCTCCATATTTTTTATTGACTTTCTACCAAAGCTGATTCCACCTCACCTTATACACAACTGGCAGAAACACATTAACAAGGACAGCATGTGTTAGAAAGGAAAGGGGTGCATTTGAAAAAGAAGATATATTTTTTTTGGAAATGCATTCAGGGGCAGGCATCAGCTTCACCATTTACTAGTGGCTTTGAAACATTTGTTTGTTAGCCTTTAAATCACGTCTTAAAAATGATGAACCTACACATTACATGACGTGCGTTCAGGCTTTTGACTTATCTGCAAGTAGGTATATTATATGCTTTAAACTTTGGGAATGGACGAGTGAAACACAATTATCTTGATTGAAAAAATGATTTCTCAAGTAATAGTGTAATAGTGGGAAAGGGTCTGTCTTTCCTGCAATCTCTGCATTTTGTGAGCTGATAATGACTAATAGCTGCTGTTGTCAGTTGCTCGTAGTAAAATCAGGTGACTCCCAGCCAGGCCCAGCCCAGCCTTCCTCCTCCTGCCTTGTGAGCTGTGCAGTTACTGCCCCTTTTCGCTGAGTCATCGTCCATTTCACCACTGTGATTAGACAAAGTGCACCAGCCTTGAGATCAGAGATCAGAGGAAGTGCCTATGCCCATTCATCTACCCACACTATCTATATTTCTTTCTTTATTTCTCAGTCTTTCTCTCACTTTTTTCCACTAAAAATATCATCCTGGTCAAAAAATTAGAGATGGTTCTGTCTCCTGAGGCCCCATCTTTTTACCTGCCCCTTTCATTTCTCTGTCCAGTTTAGTCATAGCAGAGGTTGCGCTTGTTTGTTTTTGTGTGTGAGTGATCGTTTACAGGTTTAAAGGCAGATGCTAGATGACACCGCTGATGCTTGTTTAAGCGAACTATTTCTCCAGTCTCTGGTCGTTTATTGCCCTTGTCGTGTCATGAAAACAACATCTAAATCATGATTAAACTCCGGGGGTCTGAATTGACACCTGTTTCTGACACTAGCCTGTGTGTGCATGCTGTGGATGTGGAGAGATGTGGGGTGCGGTCTGGGGACGCCATACTTTCTCTGGCCCTGTCTGAATTATTCATCCCTCTTCTATAAATCTTTCATCTTCTGCTGAGAGCAGTGATATGCCGGTGCAGGATGTTGAGCTCCTGGAAAACTGTGGTCTGAGGCCACACCCTTAGCTCCACCCACAGGAACAACATTAGACATGTAACATCAGAGATGGGATTTGTTTTTTTTTAAAGAGTGGAGCTGCTAAGATTATAATGTTCATCCATTTTTTGACATTTTGTTTTATGATTGCACATAAATTAGAATTATACTACACCTAATCTGTTTTTATGACTGTATGTATGTTATATTTAGGCCTTGGCCACAGATTATTACCATTCACACATAAACATGCAGTGTCCTGATGCACTAGCTCTAAGGCTGTTTCCTGATGCCTACACTCATATCTGCTAGTGCAGCAGTGCAGGTCTGACCACTTTACCAGATCAATCCCGCTCTTCTCTGTAAGTGAACTGAGTGAAATAGTCTCTGCTGAGAGGGCGCTTGGGCTGTCTCTGCTGTACTTAGTCTGCAGTGGTCAACCGCTCCATTAGGGAGAGGCCACTCAGACCCACCTCAGTGAAAATGCCTGCGCTAGCAGCTAGCATTCTGCACTCTCAGTGAATTTCAGCTAGCTGCTAACACTCTGCAATATCAGTGATTTTCATCCAGCATCCTCGGTCGGCAGTGAGCTGCAAATTTTCACCAGGAGCTGGTAGACATCAACTACAGTGTTTGCCAGACATAAGCAAATTTTTATCTAAAGTGTAGATCAGCTGAAAACCCCATCTCTGCAGTCTCTCTAGGCATCGGCTAAGACCAAATAGTGCTTTATCTAGATGGCTTAGGCCACGTTCACACTGCTGGGAAAAGTAGCCCAAAGCTGATCTCTTTGTATGTGATGCAGGTTTGTTTCTTGTATTAGAATTTGAACAGCAAAAACCACACTGACATCATCAAAATATTCCTTACTATGATTATGCTTTGCATGTTTTGCTTTAGATGATAAGCAAGACAAGTGGAGTCTATATATATATATGTGTGTGTGTTTGTGTGTGTGTGTGTGTGTGTATATATACTTGTAGATAAAAACTGAGCTTTAAGCTTTCTTTGTCTGTTTTGTCAGCCATAGTCATAATATGAATGACTGAACGACAAAATTACAGATTATAGCAGGTAGGATTAATATCTGCCTCAAACAGGATTTGCGTTCACATATTTCAAATGTGGAAATTCCTTTTAAATGTGTTAACCACCTTCTCTTTCACACAATTCATTGGGCGTCTCATGAAGGGAAAAAAAGCTGCTTAACGGATTCTAATCATAATAAATTCATAGTCTAACTATGTTTGCGTGTCTTTTTTCCCCCATCTCCTAGTCTCTGCTGAGTATACCTGGCTCTCCCTTCATGTCCCGCCATAACAGTCGCAGCAGCATCTTCAGTTTTAAAGGCCGCTTGCGGGACGTGGGCTCGGAGAACGAATTTGCAGATGACGAGCACAGCACAGTGGAGGAGAGCGAGGACCGCCGCGGCTCCCTCTTCATCCCATACAGACGCAATAGCTACAGCGGCTACAGCCAAGGCTCTTCGCGCATCAACCCACTAGCGCCCCACTCTGGTTGCAAGAGGAACAGCACGGTGGACTGCAACGGCGTGGTGTCTCTGATCGGACCAGGGCCCGGTCGGCTTCTGCCTGAGGTGAAAATAGATAAGGCAGCTACTGACGACAGTGTAAGGACGTCCAAAGGGGAAGGTTTACAGTATAGGCATGACAGCAGCGAGTGGTCTTTATCCCGATACCTTTTTTCCTATGCCCTTTGGCCTTGATTCCGCCCTGTCCTCCTGGTCACTGGATTAATGGTCTTGATTTATCCTCCCTTCTCCTATTCTTGACTACTTTCTTCTTCTCCTCTCTCTACTTTTTACTTCTCATGCAAGTTGTGATATTTATCACCTGTTCTAGTGAATTACACTAGTCCCCAAATCCTGCCCCTAATGTGCGACTGTAAATGGCACGGCCATTTGAAAAAGCCAGTTGAAGAGAGTGTTCCAGAGTCATTTTTGCTCATGCCCCCCATCCCAAACAAACATTATTTAATATTCTACTCTCTCACAACTAAGGCCTTTAATTCTAACATTTATCAAATGGCCCAATCCTATAAACAGAACCTGGTTGTCATTAGTCTTAGAGTGCTCATCTGTCCTGTACTACCAGAGCCCATCTAACTTTACTAAATCTACCATTTTATTTATTTTTCCTCCCTTTGTTCACCATATCCTCCTCTTCCGTGGACGGTCTGTAGTCCTTCTCCTCTTTTTTCCAGTGTTCACTCCCCCAAATAAAGTGTCATGCAAAAGAAACCTTTTCTAACCTTTTCAGTACCAGCATCATGCCTCATCTTAGTTAGCATGGTAGACTGACATCCTTATACTCTCTTTTCAGGCTTTGTCTTTATCTTCTCTGGTTGATGCATGATCTATGGCCCAGCTTCCACAGAGCTTTCAACTAACTATAATTCTATAATCTGACTGAATCTGCTCTGTACAGTGCTAGTTACTGAATTTAGGTAACAGCTTTTTGTACAACGTTTTCCTTTATGTATGTGCGCTATCATAGCTTATTGAAATTACTTAATTGTAGCAGATAGTACAACAAACAAAGGTACAACATGAAGGGTGGGACACACTAAGCCAGTGTTAAAGTCGCAGGAGCTGGCAGTAGACTAAAACCTTAAAACTGCAGCATACAAAGTAAAGATTATGATGTTTGAGTGACTTGTTTTAAAGTTCTTGAAATTACTGAATATCCTGTGATTTTAGAGCACAGATAACAAAATATTATTTTTATTATATTTAAAAATTCTGAACTTTGAACAGTCAGAATGTTAATTCCTAGTGATAAAAGGCTATTTGTGTAGGCATGTAGTCAACTTTTTATGTCTCACACCGATGGCAACTCAAATGACCTTTTCAAAAACTGTATGAAAAAAGATCCTGTGATTCATTAGTGCTGTTTAGGTAGTGCTGCTTGTAGGACATGCACAAGAAAAAGAATGATTATAAAACGCAGAGGAAAAACTTTGCACCAAACAAAACTTGTCATATTGTAGCTGGAGTCATTTATGGCAGTGGAGCCTGGGCCTTAAAGTCTTGTGCAGTGTTTGAATTTGCCTTTTTTCCCACTGTGTGCATGTACAAGCATGCTGACAGTATGAGTGGAATAGGAGTGTGGTCTAGTTGCTTGACTGTAAGTGCTCATTTCTTACAATTTGGCAACTAGGCCTGGAATGATGAAAAAAAGAACATCATCTGAAATTGAGGAAAAAATAGTAAGAAAGAAGGGGATGCGTTCGAGTGGCTTCAGGTTGAGGAACGATTATTTTACAGTGTAATGCAGAGAGTCTGTAGCAATTATAATTTAGGTATGATCTTGCATGAAGAGGTAAGCTTAAGATTAAACTTAAATTTAGTTAATGTTTTTTGTTCATTGTTTGTTAGCACAGTTTGGTTTTGAATTCCGTTTAGTGGACTAGTATTAGTGTCATATTTGTATAGTAATGCTAGTATTCAAAGTAGTGTTATTATTCATATAATACTATGATTACTAGTATGCATAGAACTATGCTAGTAATATTAAGACTTAATCTTGTAAAGTCAGAATCAGGTTTTGGTAAGTAAGGTCATTTGAAGACAGTGGGTGAAATGGCCAGTGTGAATGGCTGAGAAACAAATCTTGGAACAGGTCAATCTCAGGCTGCTAAAACGGTGTGGTTTTTTGTGTGTGCTTAGTAATGTGTGTGTGTATTTTTGCCGCTCTCTGCCCTCTCACACCTCTCTCTTCCACTTCCTTATTCCCTCACTCCACAGACCACTGAGGTTGACATGAAGAGGAAACACTCAGGTTCTCTCATGGTGTCAGTGGACCAGCTCAACACATCTTTTGGGCGAAAAGAACGAGCTAACAGTGTGATGACTGTCATCACTAACACACTGGTGGAGGGTACTGTACTGTGACTGTTTTAGCACTGCTGTCCTCCTGATCACACCTGCAATTTTATT
>JBBPCZ010000115.1:16644059-16671214 GCA_037974445.1 Brycinus macrolepidotus | reverse complement strand
GGTCTGGAATGGTGGTGGGGGGGTGGGGATGTGATAGATGTAGCGTAGTGTTTTCCCGGGGGAGAACGCGGGGGCACGCGCTGCACTCGCCGTCTCACATGTTTCACTCATACAAATCGCTGGGTGGATAAGTGGGGGGACGAAAGTAATGATTTTTAAAAGTGGGGGGACGCGTCTCCCCCTAATATTATGGTTCAGGCGCCCATGCATACAAGACATCTCGAGCCACAATTATAACCTAGAAATGACAATAGAATAACACCCCTTCACACTATTTCTCCAGTACTGTAAGTGACAAACTCAGCAACAGAGACCATTTTGTCAAGGTCACAGGTAGACTTGTTCAGTTTGGGTCGGAGTGCCTGGTCCAGTGTGGCTGGCCGCTGGCGCTGGTATTGGGCTGTTCTGGCTCAGACTGCCGGGTTAGCTTCTAAATGCTTTGCATTGAGGTGATATTTTAGACCTGATGTACTACAACATGGGCGCCGGAATCACCCAACCCCAAACACACACTTAAAAAAAAACCACTACACTACAAGTATCACCCCCCTTTCGTTCAAGGCCCCCCCAACAGTATGTCCCATGACCCTCCCACTTTAAAATTGCTTCTGACGCCCCTGACTTAAAGAGTCACCATGGCATGCGATTAATCAGCGTAAATTTTTTTAATACATTATTTTTTCTGTGATTAATTGATCAAAATTGATGCATTAATTCGACACCCCTAATATATATATATATATATATATATATATATATATGTAGTAGGTTATGGATGGTTGTGGATGGTTATGGTTGTGAATGGTTATGGATGCCAATAACCATTTTGACGCTCACTCATTTATTTGCTTTTCTTTATACAGAGCTGGAAGAGTCTCAGAGGAAGTGTCCACCGTGCTGGTACAAGTTTGCTAACACATTTCTGATCTGGGAGTGTTGTCCATTCTGGCTGAAATTCAAGGAGATAGTGAATCTCATAGTGATGGACCCATTTGTGGACTTAGCCATAACCATATGTATTGTGCTGAATACCGTCTTCATGGCCATGGAGCACTACCCTATGACACCACAATTTGAGGAAGTGCTGAGTGTGGGAAACCTGGTAAGATTTTTATTATTCTTTTATAATTATTTTATTATTCTTTGTGCAAAATTAGGCCAAATTGCATATTTGCCCAGAGTTCTATAATGAAGGCAATAGTCCTAAATAGAAACCTGAACACTTAAAGAACCATTTAAGTGGTCCTTTGCCTGGTTAATGATGAAAACCTGTTTGTAAATGGTTCTTTAATGAACCTTTTAAAATGATTTTATATAAAACGGTTCTGCTATTGCATATGCCAAGTCAAATAACTTTTTTGGTACTAGAATTGTTTTTCCTAGTGGTATGTTGAACCATTATCATTTAGTACACTTGACTGACATTATGTGTTAGTTACATGTAATGACTTCTTTACAAAATTACGTTTACTTTTATATTACATTCTGTACTGACAGGTACTTTTTGTTTTTGTTTGTTTCAAAGTTAATAGAAAAAGACAAGCACGTGGGAAAAATAGAGTGGGTGGATTCACTTTCCACAAAACAAGATTCAAATCATATTAAAATGTCTAGTCTTTTATGTGCAAACACAAAACTGGTATTACTTGATATTATTAATTGAAATATGTATTTTCAACAGAATTCATCTGTTTGTTCTGAAGAGCTATGAATTAGAAATGATTAATATAATTACAGCATTCACTTATTATCATCTGTAATAACTGCGACTTCTAAGAGTAGAACCCTTTTACTCAAAGGGCTAACAAACTAGATTTTTACAGCCGCACCATTCTCCAGGGGTGGGGCAAGAGTCGAGCAGTCACTGTATTATTACTGTAGTATTACTGTTTGCTTTCTGTCAGCCTGGGTGCTTAGTACTGATAGCTTACAGCTTACATGAGTGATGAGCTCAGTGTACTGTTATCACTTTATTCTTGACTGTACGAAACGTCCTTCACACTGCACCCTTAGTGAGTCTTCATAATTAGTTGGCTTCTCATCATTATCTCAGGGATATTGAGGCAATCGCAACATAGTGGCGTTTCAAAGCCCTGAACGTTTCTCAGGACGCTGCACTCGTGACGCCAACCTTTTTACTGTCTTTCTAAAGACTGTGGTTCAGCAGGGGAGGGACAGCTGCTTAGTGGGTTAAGGTTTCACCCCAGAAACTAGAATGTGAGCCGTTTGCATTAATGAATGTTTATTATTCCTTTTGGCAGTGCGAAATTTGCAGATATTTTCTGTCATGGGGCCTTTTTTTTTTCCTAGAATTTATTGGAATTACAGAGTTGCTTTAGCCTTTTTCCCACTTCATTCTCAATCCTTATGACCCTTTATTACATTATAACAGAATGGCAAGGGTCAGTTTTGTGATGTTGAATTTACTGAGGTAGAAATGTGAAAAGTAAATGGTAGCGGGTAGTGAATAATTATGAATCTTTTGACACACACCGGTCAAATTTGGAACCATTATCAGTTCAGAAATGCAGTTGTCTCTCTGTTGGAGAAAATCTTTATAGAGTGTCTTTTTATTTGCTTTCCTAATTCCCTGTTACAGGTGTTCACAGGTATATTCACAACTGAGATGTTTGCAAAGCTGATAGCAATGGATCCATACTACTACTTCCAGGAGGGCTGGAACATCTTTGATGGCTTTATTGTGAGCCTGAGTTTGGTGGAGTTGGGCCTATCTGATGTTGAAGGGTTGTCAGTGCTCAGGTCCTTCAGATTGGTGAGTCTGTGTGGCATGTGTGTCTAAACTTTTGATGAGTCAATGTAAATCATTACATAAAGTTACATAAGTAACATTTAAATAACTATTTACATAAAGTTCAGTTATTTAAAGGGGAGCCGATTCCTGTTCAAAATTTTTGAATTGTTGAAAGCTGGAATGTACCAAGAATCACGAATATTCTTTAACTCTTAGATATTTACTACCAAAAAGGTGCAAATGTCACACTATCACAGGAACTGTATGTTTTTCTCTTACCTAGTCATTTGTAATTTTAATCTTTAGATTTTTATTTTTTATGTCATAAATATGTTTTGCTGTAGATTTTGAAAATGCTATTTGGAAATTAAGCCTATTTAATCATGCAGAATCATGACACCCATCTTTCTCTACTTTTTTTAATAAACCTACCTTTTCCCTCCATCATTCCAATTCTCTCTCTGCTCTGTTCTCCCATAGCTGAGAGTCTTCAAACTGGCTAAATCATGGCCCACCCTTAACATGCTGATAAAAATCATCGGAAACTCTGTGGGTGCCCTGGGAAACCTGACCGTGGTGCTAGCCATCATCGTCTTCATCTTTGCTGTGGTAGGCATGCAGCTGTTTGGGAAGAGCTATAAGGACTGTGTGTGTAAGATCGCCCAGGACTGTGAGCTGCCCCGCTGGCACATGAACGACTTTTTCCACTCGTTCCTCATCGTGTTCCGTGTGCTGTGTGGAGAGTGGATTGAGACCATGTGGGACTGCATGGAAGTGGCTGGCCAGACCATGTGTCTCATCGTCTTCATGATGGTCATGGTCATTGGAAACTTGGTGGTGAGTTTTGCTGTTCTCCCAGTACTGCTACCTTTTCCTTGCTATTCTGTGTGTTAAGAGCTTGGTGATACATTTTCACTCTTGGTATTTGCTTTATTGTGTACTGTTTATTGTATTTTCACAATAGTATTGTTGCATTTGTCTTAGTAACTCATTTGGTAAAACAAACCTTTTCATGTATTTTGTATAACAAATCTTTTTACAGGGGATTCAATTTTTTCCCTTTAAAACATTTCCCAAGAGTACATTTCTAGTCAGGCTAAGAAAACAACGTTTGTGAAACGTAACACAGACTGCACATGCAAATTGCAACTGCATCACAACATAGTTAACATATTTAACACTACAGCATTTAGATATGCACAGGTCTCGTACATAATAGAGTACTGAATACATTGCACCAACTTGCACTACGTATTTACTTATTTAACACTTATCATTATTTACTGTATTATGACCATTTGTTGACTGTATAAATAACCAAAAAGTAATTCCAGTGGATTTACTTTTTCCCTCTTAATTATTGTTACATTTATTGCATCCAGGGTAATTTGTTTTAGTATTTATCGCAATATTTTTTTTCCACATTGCCCAGTTCTACTGAGTACCTATACTTAGGTTATCTCTTGTCTGTTGTTTTTTCACTTTTATCACTTCTCAAGTACTGCATGTAAATTGTGCTGAGATATATCATGATCAGTATGAATAAACTTCTGCCCTCTGCTAGGTGCTCAATCTGTTCCTGGCCTTGTTGCTGAGCTCATTCAGTGCTGATAACCTGGCAGCCACGGATGATGATGGGGAGATGAACAACCTGCAGATCTCAGTCATCCGCATCAAGAAGGGCATTGCCTGGTTCAAAGTTCACGTGCGACTCCTGGTGGCACATATTTTGAAGAAGGGTCCTCTGGAAGATGAAGACAAGCCTTTGGACGACATGTATGACAAGAAACTAAACATCATAGGCAACCACACAGGAGTAGACATCAAATGCGGTGACCTCGACTTTGCTAAGAATGGTAATGGCACGACCAGTGGGATCGGCAGCAGTGTGGGGAAGTACGTAATTGATGAGGACCGCATGTCCTTCATCCACAACCCCAACCTCACCGTGCGGGTTCCCATCGCTGTGGGAGAGTCGGACTTTGAGAACCTTAACACTGAAGATTTCAGCAGCGAGTCAGATGTGGAGAACAGCAAAGACGTGAGTAGAAGGGAGAGTCAGGGATGAGGGAGGGAGCATGGAATGACAGATTCTGAGTCAGGGATGAAATTATAAGGGAAGATAAGAATGGGGGTGGAATAATGGGTTAAACGTATTGCTGCCAGCACATTGCCTTAAAACTTGAAAAACTTTCCATTTGTTTAAGATACCAACATGCTTCATTTCATGTTAATAACATGTTACATTGGAGAAGCTGAGCTATTTTTTGTGTTTCGAACTGTTTAGGCAGTGTTTACACTAACAGTTGTTGTGAAAGATAAATAATGTGATAAATAATAAATGAATAAATAAAGACAGGCTGAATATTAATGACATATGATAATAACATGTGCTTCAGATCACAAACAGCACCGTAACATCAACTCAAAATCACAACTAGATAGGAATGCACATGCCTGAAATTGCACAGACTGCGCTCCATTTAATTTAACTGTGTTATCCTTTCAGTATGTGTTTGGGGCTCATGTCTCTGTCCCATCTCTGTGTCTGCTGCTACTGTAAAAGGAGGTTTCTTAATACATGTCTTTTGAGACCCTGCGGATTTACACCTTGTTGATAAAAAGTTGACTAAATTGATTTTTTTTTAAAAGTTGACTAAATAAATGTTAGTAAATCAAGCGGATTATGTAATCAGCTGTAAGTATATTTCCACCCACTATTTTGTATGATTGTCCCACGTTTCCACACCCACTCAGAATGCATATGCATGAGGGAGAGAAGTGTATTCTGCATTTTGCCTTGGACATCTAGACTTTCGCATAACACATGGGCAGAATGGCTCCAATTTTTGCTTTCAGCTGGTGTAAGAGGCTTAGTACATGGGGTGCTCTGTCTCTAGTTTAGTCTGTGGGTGTTTCTCCATACCAAGAACGCAAAGAATGAACGTTTTTAAGAGGAATGTTCTGGGCAAGTAGCCTTTCAAGAATCAATTTGCAAGAACACAAGAACCAAGAACGGGTGGACAGAAGTGTCTTTGTTATTTGGCCACAGCCTACTTGGAGCCCAACTGATGTCGCTCAGAGATTCAAAAGCATTTTTGTAGAATACAAATCAGGTCCAATATGACTGCTTATGTGTTGTTTTTCATTTCTTTAATATTGCTTAAGTTGGTTATTACTGATACAGTCTCTTTCTCAGCAATGGCGGAAGGTAGAAGGTGGTTTTATTTGAATACTCAAAAACCAACAGCAGTGAAAACTGCAATAAAGACTGGATTTTAAGTAGATTTCTGTACCTGCGAGGTACTAAACAAAATTGAGTAAAATTAAGAGTTTGATTGCAAAAAGTGCTGGCTGCAGCCATTATTGCCAGAACTATACTTAACACGCCTGTCTACTAATTTTCTTGATTATGTATATATAGAGAGTAGTCTGTCTTTTGTCTGGCTTTAGAAATTTGTGAACTGAACACAAATGAAATCACGTTTCGGCTATGGCGCTGAGGATGTCTTGTATGACAGTGCCAACTAATAACATTAGCTTATAAGTTAACTTCTTATTCTGCAGATTCTTATTCACATTTTTCAGTCCACCTTTAAACGTTGCTGCAGTAGCAACACAATTTTGCCCAAATAGACTGAGATAAACAGAGATAGCAGGACAGCTAATTAATTTAGATGCCTATATGGAACGAATGGCTGTAAATCTGCACAGATATAGTAAAAAGCTGTGAAATATCTCGTCAAACTGAATGAAAGCAAACTGAATGATGTGTGTTCAGCTGTTAAAAGTTATTTCACTCTTGATGAAATTGAACTTTGGCCACTAAGTTAGCAGTGAAATATGAACTCGGCTCTACATTTAGTAAAGCAGCTAAACTCACTCCAGAACCACATCAGTAAACACAGATTCTAGAAGAGGCACTCTGAGCTTGTTGCTGTATCATCACTGTTATCTAGGTAGGGAAAAATCCAGTCAGCACACCTGTCTCACCTTTGGGTAATTATGTAATCTGACACGTCCACGCAGTTCAGAGCAGGCAGCAGCTCTGATTTTTTAGTGCATTTAATCAAAGGAATCATGCACGATGGAGAAGCTTGGGATGTCTCCCCACCACTTTTTGTTGAGGGCCATTGCAACCACACCACCTTTCGAAAGATCTGTACCCTCCGTCAGCAAATATGATCATTAGCCCAACTTAGCGACAGATATGCTTGACCCAACAAATACAGCTGCCAGCTAGGATTAAAATATTAAATAAATATTCATATTTTTCTCGAAGATAACATTAGTAAATGCTTATTCTTTACATTATTGTTGACATTTTTAAGATTTCAAACCAAGTTGACTGGTGCTCAGCTGAGGCACTGATTCAGAGAAGGATGAGGAGATGTGAAGGTGGGGCTACCAGCTGTAGTGCCCCTAATCTTCGCTTGTGGTTTACAGATCATAACCTTTATTGTGATGAATAAAGCATAAATGTGCATTTAAAATGACCATTTAATTGTTACCAATCATAAACATAACCATTTTAGTCAGCCCTTTACTCTTATAGACCGAAGGCTAACAGAGGAAAAGTAAGTAAATACATAAATCACAGATTTTATTATCTGCACCAAATGAGCAAAGATTTGACAACTTTAATGTTTATTTAAAGCAGATGTAAGTGCACTAGAGAAATTATATATTTACTTTTCTTGTTCTGACTCTTAGCCAGTCGTGATAATGCCACCTTGTTGGCAGGTATGAAATTGATGCAATGGTGATGTGTTGCTTATAGAAATTAATCTATATTCACTTTTTTCTTTATTTCTGTGAGTTTGCACAGATTCAGAAGAAATAGATCGCTTGTAATACATCGCCAAATCAAGGTCAAAAATATGAAGCCATGGCCAGGACACTTTTAGACTAAATTATTTTTGTTAGTATTGTTGATTCTTTAAAAGACTGTTCATTTGAGTCATCTTAAGCACTTATTTCATTATATTGAAGCTTTCTGTTGATGTCCACACTGCTTTTTTGTTTGTGTTTCAGAAGTTCAGACCCAGTGTTTTTTAAAGTGAGGTTGTTGAACAGGAAAACTGAAAAACCATTGATGAATTGCTGAATTGATTTCTGTATCTGCTGAAATTATGCTTGTGGAAAATACTATGTGCACAGTATTCTATAGGGAATTAAAAAGGGCTTAGTGGTGCTTACTACATAGAACTTTACATTAAAAAAGTGCCTTTAGCAAAATTTATAAGAAAGAGGTTGTCCCGCAGGCACAGTTGCTCTTCAGAAGGCACAGAGTGACAAGCACCTAATTCAGTGAAATTGAGTAGTTGATTCAGGGCTCTGGCTTTGTTAGAGTTTTTCAGGCGTAAAAGCAGGGAGAGGAACATGTAAGCATCCAGAGTGGGCATAAGATGAAAGCTCTTTTGATCCTCAGGAGAAAGCTTTATAAGCTTTATTAGATTAAAGATTTATGTCATTAATAGAATAAGAAGGATTGGAATGTGATAGTCAGTTTAAGAGCTAGTCTAAGACTTTGAGGTGATACAGCTTAGCAAATTGTTGGTAAAATAGGCTGGTGTGGACCAATGCGAATGAACTGACACAGTCAGTCATCTCAAAAAATATAATCTGATAATCATATTAATTAACTGAGGCTGCTTTTCTTTTAAGTGACATTTAATCTAGATGATGTATAATCTAGTGATGTTTACAATACATTTGCAGTGATTTTTGTACAAAATTAGGCCACATTACAAATATGTAAGCATGTCTGCTAAAAATGTATACGCACTAAGACAGACATAGTGTAAATTTTTTTTGTCTAAAATTTTATTAATGCTGGGCAACGATGACATTTTTCACATTGTTATATGTAAAATTCAATAATTAATTCAAAAGTAGCGTATTGCTTTTATTTTAAAAGTACTGCTATATGAACAAAAGTGCAATAACATTTGGTTTACAAACACTTTTAACACATAAAGTGTTTTTTAACAGCAGTATTCCCTTTAACACAGTTGCAGTTCAAATATTTCTAGTAAATCTCAACTTAAACATTAATATAATTAAATCAAATATAAAACCAAAGCTATTTGCCACTGCCAGGGCATTAACGTTTTATCTAGTTTGTGTCTCTGTTAGAGTCAGGTGAAGTGGTCGAACACAAAAAAAGCAACGAACTTTCAAAATAATAGTAATAAAAAAAACTGTTAATGCGTGATAAAATAATTTTTGGCGTTAAGTAAATAATGCGTTAACGCGATAATAACACGTTAACTTGCCCAGCCCTAAATTTTATATTTAAAAAATCTCTACAAATCAGCTTAATCACCACAGACAGTGGTGCTTGTAGTACAAAAAAGTATGATTGTAAGCCAATTATCCTTGTGTTCATTTAGTGGCATAAAGTATGTCTAAATAGATTTTTCTTACTGTATTGTAGTTTTCATGGCCATAAATGTTTTGAATCCTCTTGAAAACAATCTGTTATCATTTATTGCAAGCATCCTTGGACTTAATAAAGAGTACAATTAAAAAATCACTCTTTCTGACGAGTACAATCAAGATTAATTTTGTTAACTATTTCGTCCAGTGCTAAGTGGAACTTTGCAGTTTTCTGCATAAAAATGTCTGTTGTGGGCATTAGAGGGTTAAAGGGATTACTCTTAACGTTTCTTAATCATTAGCACGGTAATGATATTGCAGAAGCTGACATTATGTAAAGAAGCCATTAATAAAATAATTAAATTTTTACTGTGGTCTGTAAGAATCCTGGCCGATTCTCACACGTGCCAGATGGCGTTCCCTGGGCGTCATTCAACATTCAACAAATGTAAATAATTTTGGTCAAAATAATGAAGGGCAGTCTTTAACCATATCAGATTAATAGGTCAAAAATACAATATATTTAACATGCAATGTTATGCAACATCTGCCAATGCAAAATGGAAAAAGATAAAGTAGAGATTGGGTTTAGGATTCACCTGGACTTAAAATTTCTTTCTGTAGGTTTACAAATGTTGTGCAATAAATAAAATGCAGACTTTTTAGCACCACAGACCACCTTTCTGCTCTTTGAAAGTACACATTTTAAATATTTGTCAGATCTAAACATTTTAAATGTTGATCATTTTTTGATCAGTTACCTGCCAAAAACAATGTGGTTTTGCAATGTGCATTCCTATCACCAACACATTGTATTTTGTTCGTATGTTGGGGCTCTAGTGATGATATAGCCAGTCCACATTAAACAATACAGTTTGTGTCAGTAGATTAAAGGCACCATATGAAGGCAGTGTGGATATGGGGAGTAAGTCCTCATATTGTTACTGAAGTCAGTGTGAGTAGATTAAGGTGGTATGGGTAGATTCATGCTGTGTAGGCTGTATGGCCATAGTGTTGAGCTGGGCTACTGCCATGATTTATTGCCTCCCTGCTACTGCTGAGTGCTTATCCACTCAGCCAGAGAATAGATGCAGTCCAGGAGATGATGTAATGTTTTGCCTTATTGGTCTGATTTCTTTTGTGTGTGTGTGTGTGTGTGTGTGTGTGTGTGTGTGTGTGTGCGTGTGTGTGTATGTGTGTGTTCTCATACTGTTGTGCACATACTGTACATGCTATTTATACAATATTGACACGTGAAAGGAGAAAGAAACAGTTGTATTAGTAGTCATCCAAAGACTGATACATGAATAGAATATGCCACCAGGAATTAGATGAGCACGGGCAGATAAAAAAGGGCACATAGACAGACTATACAAAAGAGTATTAGATGGACACGTGGATGAATACAGGGTTGAAATGGCATGCAATCTTTTGTCTTTTTCCAGTGCATTCTCCTCAACTCTCTCTTTTTCTTTCACTTGCTTTCCCTCCCCTCTGACACACACACACACACACACACACACACACACACATACACACTCACACACACACACAAACTTACACAGGGTTTCCTGTCATAGTCCGGATGTCTGTGTGATGTCTAGGTCACCTTGACCCAGTTTAGAGGGACAGATCCAGTACCGCTGGACTCCACGTGCCAAGTGCTGAATAGAGATCCAATGATGTTGTAGCAGGTAATGCTGTGTAGCCAGTCAGGCACCGGTGGCTGGATCAGAGTCTGTGATTGGCTAGGCTGGGTCAGTGAGGACTGCAGTGGTGGTGTGTGAGTGCTCTTTGATTCTATTACTGCTACAGTGCGTGTGTGTGTGTGTGTTTGTGTGTGTGTGCGTGTGTGTGCTTGTGTGCGCGTGTGTGTGTGTGTGTATGGGTGTGTGTGTGTGTGTGTGTGCGGGGGTGTGTGTGTGTGTGTGTGTGTGTGTGTGTGTGTGTGTGCTGACAACAGGGATTTTATGAAACTGCAGCGTCATCCTGGCTTGCTCAGATCAGGGTCGGGTCCTACCAGTTTAGACTTGACTGTGGTGGACTTTGTAAATGAATGTCTGTTTGGTTGTATATGTGTGTGTCCTGAATTTGGCAGCTGTTTTACCATGTAGGCTTTTTTAGTTTAAAACATGCTGTGTGTGTGTGTGTGTGTGTGTGTGTGTGTGTGTGTGTGTGTGTGTTTTTTTTCCCCTGTAAACCTAACTGTTTATTAAAGATGTCTGTTGTAGATGAGGGTGTGGACTGAGGTGTTATTGAGAGGATTATTATCGATAATAGCATAGTAATTCTAATGACGCCATGTCAGATTAACCCTTAGTCGAGGCCGCAAAATAAGAAATTATATTTCATATTGAATCATAAGAATATGGACAATTCTATTATTTCCTGAAAGGTTGTTGATGTGTGTGCAGTCTTTTTTTTTGCAGAAAGAAGACGCTTGCTACCCAAAGGGGTTCTGTGAGGATATATATCTCATCCATCCCTGCCCATACATAATTAGTGCATGCATGTGTTAACTGTGACAGTTGACTGTACAATTTTGACTGTAAATAACACCAGTGCAGTGAGAACATGGGCAGCTTTCCTCTGACATGAACTCCATAAGCAATCTGCCAGATCTGTCTAATCATTATATTATGAAATTCATGACTAAAAATCCCTGCAGAAGGAGAGAGAGACCCAATCTCCTCTAACCTTACTTGACGTTTCAGGAACAACTCATGTAGTTTTATTCATTAAGAGTTTGTTTTAAGGCAGCTGTTTCTACTGACTAGTTTCTAGGGTTTCAAAGAGCATTACCCATTCATAATGTTAATAAAGCACAACTAACTGTGTTGTTCAGAGCAAAGGGAGGGACAGTGACATGGCTTTTAAATGATGTTAATATGACTGGCTATTTCTTTCTATATAAAATTCTATATTAAATATTGAAGTGACAGTTGGGTTTCCAGTTACTATAGATGTGTATTGGTTTGAGAAAGTAACTTTTTAGTGACGTGGAGAATCGTTAGAGTACTTTTTCCAAGGAGTAATAAGTGAAGTAATGTTGTTACAGTTTCAGAGAAATAATTTTGTTTTCTCTGAGTGTCTGAATGCAGATTTCAGATTTCATTGTACATCACACAATGTTCCATTATCTCTTTCTGTTTATATTTACACAGAACTCATAAAATAAACCTAAAATGTACCTTTTCTCCACTAAGGGAAAGTGTTTAAAGGCAGACTCTAAGGGTTAGGAAATTGAGTGATAAGGAGTCACTGGAAAGTTGAACAGCTATGTTCAGTGACCATCTGAAACATCTACAGTGCTGTAAGAAGCATTTTGCACATATATGCATGCACACCAAACTAAAACCAAGTGGTCAAGTGATGGTGGGCGGAGTCTGAGGGAGCTTTACCATGTCAGGACCTGCCCCACTCAACAGCGATTTTGTTTGGTATCAAAGAATTTTACAGGAGCAGGTAACTCCATGATCAAAAGCACACAAGTGGGCCTACAGTGGAATGGCCCAAGAAGAAGTGTTTGAAAGATCTAGTGAGACCTAAATGGAGATTTAGCGGCAAGACCTGAGCCAATCAACACGTCTTTAAAACTCCCATAAATAAAGAAGTTTAAAACAGATCTGCATTCTGGGCTAAAAGTGGAGTATATTGGACCCAAATCGCCCACATCCTCCAATCACTCGTTCACTCACTCAGTCTCTCTGTGTTTCTCTCAGTTGGATGACACCAGTTCCTCTGAGGGCAGCACGATAGACATAAAGCCTGATGAGGAGGAGGCGGCTGCTGTGGAAGTTGTGGAGGAATATCTTGATCCAGAGGCATG
Organism: Brycinus macrolepidotus; assembly: GCA_037974445.1. Taxonomy (NCBI): domain Eukaryota; kingdom Metazoa; phylum Chordata; class Actinopteri; order Characiformes; family Alestidae; genus Brycinus; species Brycinus macrolepidotus. The sequence continues at coordinate 16,658,252 of JBBPCZ010000115.1, read as the reverse complement.
CTGGACTGAGGGTAAGCTATAGTAGGGTCAAAGATAGAGTCTTTCATTTATAAAGTGCTGCATGCACTGAAGGAAAGTATGTAGTTTATTCCCAATGCCATTTCTGCAAATATGCATCTGAAAACTGCCTGTAGTATTGTACAGTATTGTAATCGTAGTATTGTAGTATTGTACAGAGAGAAGGGAGCCATTTAAGATTTAGGCCCGGGGTGAAAAAGGTACATACAATAGTGTTAGATTGGTGCTAATACAAAAACTACTTATAACATGTCGATTTTTGCATTAAATACTGCTATATTATGATATTTTCATTATTATATGACAAAAGTTTCAAAAGTTGAAACTGACTGCAGTAAACAATTATGAAGATTTTTATCCTCCCTCAGCTGTCCATGGTTGCTTGGCAACAATAACGTACTCCTAAAATTGTGCGTTTGTGTGCTTCAGCTTGTGTGGCACGGTATAAGTGCTGTGACGTGTCCATCACTGAGGGCTGGGGCAAGCACTGGTGGTACCTGAGAAAAACCTGCTACCTCATTGTAGAACACAACTGGTTTGAGACCCTCATCATCTTCATGATCCTGCTCAGCTCTGGGGCTCTGGTGAGGATACACAGATGTATACACACACCTTCACACACCATCACACAGACACCAGGGTTTGATAGCTGTCAGCCTGAACAGCAGCATAAGCAGTTAACTAGCTTATCCAAACCGCTTATCCCGTATTAGTTACTGGACTGCTAATGGGTTCCATGGAACATGTGCTTTTCAGTAAAACAGTGTTGTAACAGAGGTGAGCTCGGATGCTGTGTGCTGTATGATGTGCAGTTGACTAATGGTTGCTGCTGTAGTGCACTGTACTGGCTCCTGTAGCTCAGCAGTCTGTCCTCTGGCTGCAGTATCTTTGGGCTGCTCTTAGGGACTGTAGCCAAATGCTGTAGAAAAAGCCCCACATGCAGAGGATTCTGCAGCATCTCTTGCAGCCACACTTAGGGACCGTGGCCAAACTCAACATCTTTGTGGAAGAGGGAGTTAATGTAAGTGAGGTTGCAGTGCCACTCTGTGGTGATGTAGGGAGCGTAGCCAAATGGTTGATTACTTTTCAGCTCAGCCTTTTCTCACAAACACCCACACATGCCCTCATACAGATAAACGAAAACATATAAACATTGATGTACATTAATGGCACATTTCGAATCATGTGGCAAGGGTGTGAAAATGCCAACTGAGCAATTTGTTTTGCTATAAATTCTTTGTTTTGTAGTTGTTTGCCATCCCTGAGATGACGCAACATCTGGAAGACTGTCATATTATTATGTTGACATCAAATATCATGTGACCAGACCTTTTCTGAATATTTTTAATTGTTTTATGATGATTATTATGTTTAGGATATGCTAAATGAACAGGGTGACAAACCTTTATCTGTTTTGTTTCAAGGCATTCGAGGATGTGTATATTGAACAGAGGAAAACCATCCAGATCATTCTAGAATATGCAGATCGAGTCTTCACTTACATCTTCATCTTAGAGATGTTGCTGAAATGGGTGGCCTATGGCTTTGTCAAATACTTCACCAATGCCTGGTGCTGGCTGGATTTCTTCATCGTGGATGTAAGTATCTCCATCCTTCATTCCCTCTCTCATTACTTTTTGTTTTTATCTCACTGTCTGCGTGTCTGCCCATCTCTCTATGTCTCTCTTTCTTTAAGCTGGCGTCCAACAAGCTGATGAGTAACAGAGCTTATCAAATATTTTATTGCTTAATTGAATCATACACGCTGTCTGTATTTTAAAAAAATATATTTACACTACATATACACGTTTACTATTACATAATACCCTTTAGGGCCATCAAGAGAGTGAGAGTGTTGGTGACAAATAGTGACTTTTTTATGGTGCAAAATCAGTGAGTGTACTTTTTCACATGCACTTTCGGTCAGATATACTTTACTAATCTCTACTGTGATGCTAGCACTGAGATTCTTCTGTTGCTCAGACATAGATATACATGTAACTTTGGCTATGCATTTGAACTTCTTTAACTGTGTTTTTTATATTTTGCATGTGTTGTGGTGATATAGAAAACTGTTCTGTGCTGTGTAATTTTATTTATTTCGGTCACCAGTATCTGTATGACTCCTTATAGAATAACTTGACCATAATGCTAACATGGTTCATTTGAATGACATATCTGTCTGTTGGCTCAATTAAGTAAGCCTTGCACCATTGTGATCAACCAGCAATTCCTGGTTATTAGACATGTTAGCGTTTTGGCTTGATTAAAACCACTCGTTTAATTAATGTAGTCTCATCCTCAGCCTGCCGGTTCACTTTTATTGTCTGACTGGGTTTCCTGATCTTCCTGTGTTCTGCATAACAATCTCTAGAGTTAGTAAATTACTTTATGGTGTTAAGTTAAACGGACATGTTGGATTTCATATATTGCCATGAGTCATATCACTTTGGGTTCTAGACTCAAATAAATAAATTGTTGTATGAAGTTAATTCAATTATGCCACACACTTCTGTTCAGTCAGCTAGAGTATAGTCTTTCTTACCTCAACATAAAATTAGCAATCTGTTGAAGGAGCATAGATTTCAGTGCAATTGTTTCATCTTTCATTGGAACAGAATTCTTTATGGGTCAAAATAAATAAGTCTAAGTCACTGTAATGTGTGTTCGTTTAACCTTATGTATTTTATATATAAGGTTTTATTTATAAATGCAGTTTCTTAAAACAATACAAGTTTTATATTGATTGTTGACATACTTTCAGTTTGTAGATTAAATGACCCCATTGGTTCATTTTTGAATGTATTATTTAAACAAAGCCCCAAGTAAATTGAAAAAAATGCTATTTTTACACACTAACAGGTCCAAGGAATGTAATCCTACTGACATTCATCATGAATAGTTCATTATGAGCTATGATCAAACCTTATGATACCAGTGACGGAGTTTTGGCAGTAAACAATATCCAAAATATCAGTTATTTAAAGTGTGGATTATTAGATGTGCAGCACCCTGTAGATTGTGATGTGGTGAATCCTTATTTCATATCCTTGCTTGCATAGTTTGCACTGAAAAACAAGTAAGACAGAAAATGCATTCAGCAGCAAAAATAAACAAACAAATCGAAAGCATTTATAAATTTGTCTGCCTAGATATGTGAGGTCATTGCCAGCAGACGTGTTTGATTGGATAGAAACTTCTATGCCGTCAGTCTACGTTTGCTGTTACGTCAGTCTCTTCCTGTGGAGTTCTACACACTGACTGGGTGGTGGTGGTGGCCTGTTGGGTAGGATACTTGCCTCTGGACCAACAGGTTATGGGTTCGAATCCTACCTTCAGCACACCACCACTGGGTTCCTGAGCAAGACCCTTAACCCCAAGTTGCTCCAGGGAGACTGTCCCCTGTAGTTAAGGAATGGAAGTCTTTTTGGATAAAAGCATCTGCTAAATACCGTAAATGTAAATGACAGATGCTGAATGGACACCATGTCAGGATTTATGTTCCAGAAAGGAAAATTTTACCCATCCTTGGTCAAACACCAACCTGAATAATTGGCCACATTCCATGGCTCCCCTGCAGAATCTAGTTTTCTCCTTGCATCTTAAACATTTGATCAGAAGTGTGAATAACCTGTCTGTGAAGACAGCAGAAAGGAAAAAAAATTGCAGGCATTCCACGGGATGAAAAATTCAGAGCACTATTTAAATGATTGTGCTCTGCCTGTCACGTCCAGCATCTAGTCTGGAAAGGATTTTTTAATGAGCATGATTTGCAATTACTTAATATGTTAAAAATATTTTTTTATATTAGACAGAAATATAATTATACATTCAGATTGGTTTGACTTAGAAAAATATGTATTTTACTTTTGTCCATATGCGAAACTAACATCAAAAAAGTTCAGCTGAGCTATAAACAATACCAAATACCAAATACAGACAGGATGTACCGTCAGTGCTAGTTTTGATCATTGACAGTGATTTGCACAAAGGCTATCGAATGAGAGAGGCTCATAAGAGAGCAAGGAGCGTATCAGCCATAATTTTACATTTCCATACACATACTGTATTGAAATTGTCACACTTTTAATAATTTATTTTTTCATACATAAAGAAGGGATTCACCAGTTATGAATTTTTATGGCTTATTCCGATTCTTTCTTTAAAAGCAAATTATCCAATTAACTTTTTCTTTCTGACATCTTCTTTTTAACCCTAAGCAAACTGTGTGGGCTGAATGAACACACTTTTAGCCAACATTGTAGCATGAGCTACATTATTTGCTCTTTAATGGGCCAAACTGGCATTTTAAATTCATAAATGAAAATCTTTTTAAGTAACAGGACTTAAAAGAGAAAGTCCATTGAAAGTAAGAGGCAGCTATCACAACGAATCATATGTAATTATACTAAGACCTTTTTACTTCATAAAACTATACCACAGAATTTGTACAATTGCCAGTTGGGTTTTTGTGCTTTGAGCAAAAAGCTGCCAATTCCCCAATTGTACACCCTTAACAGTTCATTTTTCCTGACTTTTCAAATGATAAGATCTGCTTTTTTAAGGACCTTTGGTTAATCTCTCAAATATTTGCACGTGATACTGTTGTCCTCACACTAAACCTCCTTAATCTTTATCTTACATGTGAAGTTATTACAAACTGTCAAGGAAGTCATGCACATCTATTAAAAACATTTTAAAATGCATGTTTTACTTTTACATAGCAGGTTATACATAGGGCTTTTCAGTGCATCTGCAAGACTTATACAGTATGCAGACCCTGTAATGCATCTGATTATGTTCATGAGACTGATGGTAAGGTAGTTTTATTCATGGATGAACTAAAAGGAGCGAAGTTTGTGTGTGTTTACATGTGTGAAGGCATGTGTGCAGAGTGATCATTTATATCTCTGACAGGTGACTGTAACCTTGTCTTTCTTTAGCACTGATGGATCCAGAGGCACTGAGGGCCAGGGAGTGAGGGGCCAGGGTAAGGTCACTGTTAGGACTCTCTCTCCGACAGGAGCTCCTCTCTCTCTCTGCCTCCTTGCTCTCCCAAAACCACCCTCCCACCCTAACGACTCTCTACTAGTGTCGCGTGTACTGTATGCGGTGCGTGTTTGTATGTATTGTGTGTATTTCGTCTGTTCAGAGTACAGTGGATGTGCTTGTAACGTTTGTGCACACCTCTATGCCTCTTCTCTTAACGTTTCCCTCCTCCACCTTCTCTTTGTCTGGTCTTTCTTTCTCTCCCAGTATCTCAACCACTCGTTTCCTTCCAGGTTTGCTGTTAAGCCGCTTTCCAAGCTTCGTCTGCCTGCAATAACAAAACAAATCACATATTAAGACTTAAAAAGAAAAAAAAGGAAAAAGCTTGGGGGCATCCACCATCCTTATAACACTTCTGACCAAATAACCCCCACGTTTAACCTTACTTTGTCTCTTTTTGTGTGTTTATATACACATATATACATACATACATAAACACACCTTTATCTATGTATGCATATATCTGTTATGTCTCTAACTCTCCAGCATAATATCAACGTAGGGTCTCCTCTTTCTCTCTCTCTCTCTCTCTCTCTCGCTCTCTCTCTCTCCCTGACGTCCTTCTTAACTCTAACACTTTGGCCTTCTCTTTCTCTCTCTCTTTCTTTCCTTCCCTCCCTCTCTCTCTCTGTGTAGGTGTCTATAGTCAGCCTTATAGCTAATGCGCTGGGGTACTCAGACTTGGGCCCCATTAAGTCCCTCAGGACTTTAAGGGCCCTCAGGCCCCTGAGAGCTTTGTCCCGGTTTGAGGGCATGAGGGTAAGAGCTGCCCAGTGCATGCCCGTCACTCTGTGACAACACTTCCGCATGCTAAGAACCATCATTACGCAAAAATGATAAAGCATAGTCCAAAATAAAAGGGCCAGTAAATGTAGACGATATCCATACTACACCATCATGGCTAAGATGCACTTTAAATGCATGTATTTTGGAGACATTCGCATGGAAATTTTCTTATCATGGCGTCATGATGCAGCTGAAATATTTAGACAGTTCAATTTGATGAATTTGCTAAATTCGCGGACAGTGCATATAAAGTGTTTATTTTAATAAACATAATTTTTATATTATTTTTGTTTGCAAGACACATTCTGAAATTAGTAGTCATTAAAAGCTGCCTCATCACAGATAGCAGTAGATGAACTTTTTATTTCAGCTGGGCCGAGAAAACAGCCATTCATGCTGCAGTAGTTCAAGCATCCAGTTGCCTAAGCGGACCACTGCTTCAGTAATTCCACACCACCTCCACCCCTCCAGCCTGACTTCAACACCCATACTCTGTCCTGCCCTACTCTCCCCACTCCCCAAACACAGATATCCACCCACCTTACAGTCACACAACCATCTCTATTCAGACATCTGTAAATGGAGGCAAAAAAAAATACTTGAGTTCCAAGCTGCCTTAGATGTTATTATGATTATTAATGAAGGAAAAGTATTAAAAGGATACAAACATGACACTTATGTACTGTATCTGAATTCAGTACTTTTCACTGGAAAAAGTAAATTAGTGCCTAAGTAAACTGAAAACCTTTACATATAGGTTACAGTTCAAAGCAAGCATAAGGTCAATTTTATGCTAATTTTATGTCTATTTTATGCTAATTTGATAAACTTGATCACTTTCACAGCAGATATAGTGTCCTGTTTCCACACGGTACAGTAGCTATAGTAGCATTAAAAGATTTAAATAACCTCACGCTTGGGTATTCAGGTGTTCATAACTTGACTTCAACTGCGCTGTCTTAATACATGTCATATGTCTTGCATGTTTTTCCCAGTACACATGCCTTAAAAGCAAAAAACATGCTCCCCTCTATGGTGTATTTTAGAAGCTTTCTTTTAAAATTCTTATCATTGAACAGGGTTAGATAACTGAAAACAAGCACTAATCTCTAAGAGCTATTTTTTCTACATATTTAAACAACATATTTTGTGTATATTCTATTATATACATATTCTAATATGTGTAACATATACATGTATTCAGTTGCCACACAAGTCTAATCAGGCGGGTGAACTTGGACAGGTAGCCGTATTAATGTGCCAGAGGGGAACATGACAACGCTCTGCATGATATGCTGCTAGCCTACCATGTCAGAGCATTATCCAGCCAGCCAGCGGCATCATTGCTTTTGTGTGTACCGTGAGAGTGTGGTGTGGGGAGGTGAAGCCTGGGCACATCTCTCCTCTGTTGGCTTGGGTTGTTCTCTGAATGACAGACTTTTTTTCAGAACTTATAGCAGTATACTGGAATGGCAAGAGTGTAAACACCCGAACCTTTTAAAGCCTTTTCACACTGTGTGCTGTGGTGTGTTCACGTATGACCGAATGATCACTATCACTTATCACTCACTTATCACTTATCAAAGATGGCAGATTTTAAGGATAATCCTGTGATGATGGTCTCCTCAAAAGTATTGTTACTAGCCTGCTTTACATGTGCATTTCCTTTATAGTATCCTTACTCTCTGGCCTGCCTTGGCCTAGTTTGTTGCTATCAGTTCTGGAACTGCTTTTATCCAGCCATGAGCTGTTGATCAGTTTGAAGCTACTGAGCTTCAGATGTTGTTTAGACCTTGAAGAGCAACTCTTTCACATAGCAGATCTAGTGAATAGTGAAAATGAATAAAATGACCATAATCACAGTTTCCCTTTACAGCAAGTATTTGACTTCTATCAGTCAAAATCAGTGATGCTTAAGCCATTCCAGTGTGCAGCTGATCTGTGTTTAAATGTTAATTGAGATTTTTTGAATGAATTTCTCCATGCGCTTATGCTTCAGATGCTTCAGAGACATTACATGTGGATAATTAAGGACTAAGCATAGTTAAGGACAAAAGGGAATTTCACTCATTTCTGGCATCTTTGCTGTATTAGTATTGACTGCCTGAACCCATCCAAGGAAGAATATATTACAAAAAAGTCTAAGACTTTGTTCATTTAAAACTTGAAACTGAAGACACTGACTGAGGAAAGGCAAGGGACCAAATCCCAAACGTTCAGGCACATAATGTAGGGCGGGACTATATCTTTACATGTCAAAATGAGTTAGGCTCCCTTTTCTGATTAATGTTTTGGTTAGTTATGCCACTGTATGGGCATACATACAGTATGGGGATTTGACTACCAGAAATGCTGTTTTCTGTCAGGAATCAATTGTGAGCCACTCTCAGACCTTTTTCTCTCTGTCTCCCCACCACCTCTCCTCCTCTGTCTCTCTTTCTGTTTACTAGGTTGTTGTGAACGCTCTGGTGGGAGCCATCCCCTCCATTATGAATGTGCTGTTGGTGTGCTTGATCTTCTGGCTCATCTTCAGTATCATGGGGGTCAACCTGTTTGCCGGAAAGTACTACTACTGCTTTAATGAGACATCAGAGGAGAATTTTGAACTGGACGTTGTCAACAATAAGACGGAATGTTTTGCACTCATCAGTTCAAATCACACTGAAGTTCGCTGGAAGAACGTTAAGATCAATTTTGATAATGTGGGTGCCGGGTACCTCGCACTTTTGCAAGTGGTACGTGTTATTGGTGTGACTGTGTCCACAATCACACTTCTGTTCTTCTTAAGTTTTATTTGTATTATTATTATTCTTTTTATAGCAAAAAAGGCACTGCTTCTTGGTTTTGGAATCGTTCCAATGTCAAAACGTCTTTTAATATCCATAGTTGTTCGCTTGAGTATAACTTGTGATCAGTTGATAAGGGGCCAAGTATTGATGATTAAAAAAATCGTCTAGAGACCTCTGTGATGTATGGAGAGAGAGAGAGGGAATGGACAAGTCACCTTTAAAATGTATGTTGGGGACAGTGTCTCACGTCACAGATAAGGGGGCCGGGAAAGGACCAAAAGCCCAAAATGCCAAACACGAAGAAACAAATCCGGAGCAAAACACACAGCACACTTCAGTTTTAAAAAAAGACATATGTCACCGTTTGTTGTGGTTTAATTAAGAAAAATCAGCCTGTGAATGCTGCTATGCTTTCAGTCGTCCTTACCCATAAATTACTTTGTAAGAGCCATTGAATTCCAGCCCCCCCTCCAGCGGTGCAAAACTAAAGTGCTGGTCTGTGGCTTGGATAATCAGGGTTCAAATACACGGTGTGAGCAATTTTTTTTTTTTTTTAACACAAACTTTTGGCCCATAAAAAACAAACTTTGGGTGTCTCCAAACTAGTTTAATAGCAACCACACAATCACACATTTTCTTGCAGAAATGCATCTAGTTTTGTTAATACTCTCCCATCAATGACATGTATAAGGACATGTATGGCCACAGTTTGTACCTTAGTAGTGTGATATGGGACATTGATTCCAATTCAACACAAATTATTTTGTATTTAAATATGTTGAAACTGAAACAGGTGAGAATGAAAGGGTCTAATACAATGACTAACTCTTCTTTCAGGCCACATTTAAAGGTTGGATGGACATCATGTATGCAGCAGTGGATTCCAGAAAGGTAAAAAACTGCGAATTGTCGCGGTTTTTCAATTGTTTGAGTGTTGCTAAATCTGTTATTTTGCAGAGGTCATTCTTGTGAAAATATGTGTATACAAACTTTGACATTGTGACTGTAAGTGCTGTCAGTAAATATGTTGTTGGCGATTGTTATTTCCAGGTTGAAGACCAGCCTGTCTATGAAGACAATATCTACATGTACATATACTTTGTCATCTTCATCATCTTTGGCTCGTTCTTTACACTTAATCTCTTCATTGGTGTCATCATTGACAACTTCAACCAACAGAAGAAAAAGATAAGTTTTCATCTCTTTGTTCCTTTACACAGGTTTTCATTGGTGTAATCTCTTTTATTTACACTGCCTTTCCCTTACATGTCTCATAAATGTGACAGTTATGATTTAGCCCTTCCACAGTAACTTAAATCTGACAAAACAACACATGCATGCATGTCATTACAGCGGTAGATTGTCAGTTTGTAAACAGTGTTGTTCTGTCCTTATACTTTGGAGGCCAGGACATCTTCATGACAGAAGAACAAAAGAAGTACTACAGTGCTATGAAGAAACTGGGCTCAAAGAAACCCCAGAAACCCATCCCCAGACCACAGGTATGACAGCTGGACTTGTGTCATAGGTCATTTAGAAAAGGCAAAAGAATTCATTTTACATTGCTCACGTCCTGACTTCTCTTTGTCTTTCAGAACAAAATTCAGGGAATGGTGTTTGACTTTGTCACACAGCAAGTCTTTGACATCTCCATCATGATCCTCATTTGTCTTAACATGGTCACTATGATGGTGGAAACAGATGACCAGTCAGATGAGACAGAAAACATTCTGTACTGGGTCAACTTTGTCTTCATTGTGGTTTTCACTGGCGAGTTTGTACTAAAGCTCTTTGCACTACGCCATTACTATTTCACCAATGGCTGGAACATCTTTGACTGCGTTGTGGTGATTTTATCTATTGTAGGTGAGTGATGGTCCTGACATATCAGTGGCTACAATTTGTAACTGACTTAAAAGCCATTTTTTGTTTTTCTTTTAAGGAATAGTTTGGTAGAAAATGAAATTAGGACAAAAGCATGTTCCATTGCTAAAACGGTAGTAGCAGCCATCTCGAATCTGAATTTAGTTCCTACTGTGCTCTATTTTTCAGATAACAATTGCGTACTGTGTCATAATCTCTGTTTGAGTGCTTAAAGTGTAATTTCACCAGTTTTTAAAAACTGCATAATTATAAATGTTTTTCCTATTGTATTAATTGTATTAGTTTTTCCTGCATTTAGAATGATTTGATAGTGAATAGTACAGAAACTTACCAATTCAGATCTGTTTACAGTTGTGCTGATAAGAATCAGTGATCGCAATGTCCATAATGCAAATATAACCACTTTATTTACTACCTGAAACTGAGATTCAACATGTACTATTGATATTAGTACAAATAGTGAAAAATCTTAACAAAAGGCTTTATTTCCTTATAATGCTCTTCATGTGCCTGGCTGTAAATTTACTTAAAAATACATTTTTGGCCAAAGCCAAACTGTCATAAAACAACGTCCCAGAAATCAGGCAACATATTCTTAACTAACTTGGAGCACCAAACATATTTTGACTGATCAACTACATTTAGGGTAAGGGTTAACTACTGCCAAACAATTTCTTTAAAAAGAGTGTGCGCCACATTTGACAGTTAAAAGTCACACAGGAATTGCTCATTATTTCTCTGTCTGTTTCTCAAATTGCAGGTATGTTTCTGGCAGACCTGATTGAGAAGTACTTTGTGTCACCAACTCTGTTCAGGGTGATCCGTCTGGCTCGAATCGGTCGCATCCTGCGCTTAATCAAAGGAGCCAAAGGCATCCGGACTTTACTGTTTGCCTTGATGATGTCACTTCCTGCCCTTTTCAACATCGGCCTGCTGCTCTTCCTGGTCATGTTCATCTTCTCTATCTTTGGCATGTCCAACTTTGCTTATGTGAAAAGGGAGATCGGCATTGACGACATGTACAATTTTGAAACATTTGGTAACAGTATGATTATCTTGTTTATGATCACCACATCGGCAGGATGGGACGGCTTGCTGGCGCCCATCCTCAACTATCCACCTGACTGCAACCCTGAGAAGGAGAACCCAGGAACCACAGTGAAGGGTAATTGTGGCAACCCTTCAGTGGGAATCTTCTTCTTTGTAATGTATATCATTGTGTCTTTCTTGATTGTGGTAAATATGTACATTGCCATTATCTTGGAGAACTTCAGCGTTGCCACAGAGGAGAGCTCTGACCCATTGTGTGAGGACGACTTTGAATCCTTCTATGAACTCTGGGAGAAATTTGACCCAGATGCCTCACAGTTTATCACCTTTGCCAAGCTGCCAGACTTTGCAGACACCTTGGAGCACCCTCTACGTGTGCCTAAGCCCAATATAATCGAGCTGATTGCTATGGATCTGCCCATGGTCAGTGGAGACCGCATCCACTGCCTGGACATTCTGTTTGCCTTCACAAAGCGAGTGCTGGGTGATGGTGATCTGGACATTATGCGTCAGCAGATGGAAGAGCGCTTTGTGGCAGCGAATCCTTCCAAAGTTTCATACGAGCCCATAACCACCACGCTGCGCCGCAAGCAAGAGGAGGTGTCGGTCGTAATCATCCAGAGGGCATACCGGGCCCACCTGGCTCGCACTGGCTTCATCTACAAACGCAAGCCTGCCAACAACAAGCTGGAAAACGGAGGGACAAATCAAGAGAAGAAGGAGAGCACGCCTTCTACTGCGTCCTTGCCATCCTATGACAGTGTAACCAAGCCGGAGAAGGAAAAGCAAGACGACAACAATGAAGGCAAAGGGCGTAAGGAGAAGGGCCGAAACCAAAAAGATGTCAGGGAATCCAAATGTTAAAGCTGCAGCACTGAAACACATGAACACTTACAACGGTCATGATAATAGCATAAAGTGGAAACCCTGAATCAAACTACACGGATGTACAGATTAAGTTAATTTGCAAGTAAGAAAATGATATAAAAAATCAAAGAATAAAGGAACACAACATAAAATTGTTTACAAACTTCACAGGTTGTATGGATACGACAGAAAGCGTTGGGGTTTCTTCAAGCTTGACTCCTCAAAGTTAAACCAAACATAATCAGCTTCCTGTGTGACACTGTTGCATCAAGACTTGATTTAAACAAAATCAAACAGAAATTTAACAAAGGATTGATACTTGATATTGTGTATTAGAGGGCTACTCTGCGCTTCAGGACAGAACTAGTTACTAAGCAGGAATATGAGATACCAAGGGAAAACTGGGATTCACAGCATGGTGTTCCCCACATCCGGAGAATCCCGTGCTTATGCAGTGCGTCTGTGGAATTTCTGTAAAGGAAACAAACACTGCTTATTATGGAAGAAGCAGCTTCCAGAAGCAGACAACGGGGGAGTCTATGCTGCTTTGTTTCACAAATATGTGAAAGGACTTAAAAATGATTGTAAGAATGAGCAGGGATCCGTGGAGTGTGATACACAAAACCTTAGAGCTTGGCTCATCTTTGTGTTTATCAGCACTAAATATACTTTTCATGGTCTTTACATTATTTGAGCGGCAAAAAAAGGAAAAAGGTGGAACAACAACGACAAAAAAAACAAAACAACATTCAACATTTTGCCCATGTCACCCTCAGTAACTCATCATATCTTTGTTATACTTGCATCAAAATTGCTTTTTTCTATATGGGCTTTCACACTGATAGGATAGGGGCAATTACCAGGGGCCTCCAATACACATCTCCAAATGAATAATAAATTATTGTGCTTGTTCAATGCATAGAAATGACTTGCATGATGGCATGTTTTGATCAGAAATCTTGCATGAATAATCATAGTCCACAAGGCACTAATACAGACCACCGCAGTGGCTTGACAATACGTTAAAGGCTGTCCACTGGCTAAATTTACTACCAGGAATTGAGTATAATCTGATAATGATGAAACTGAATTGGCTGAAGACACTCAATTACATTGTGTTCTTTACTCAACTTTATTAAGTACAGTACAACATAGATCAGCTTAGGGTTTTTTGGCTTCAGTAGCTACAGGGAGCCTATAAACAGTCAGTGGCTTTTGTTGAAATTATTGATAGCAATTTGGCACATTCATGTGGTGAACGGAACTAAAGAGGGACATCCCATTTTTTTGCTGCTCAGGAGGTTATGAATGAACAAATGGAATGTTGGAATGTGTGTGTATGGAATGTTTCTATGGAAGAAAGAACACTAAATCCTAAAGGTTCTTATTTTTTTGTATGCAGCAATATCGCTTACCTTGCCTATAGTACTGGCCCCTTTGCAGGTCACATGGTAGGTGAGCGCAAGGCTGGTTAAGAGGGTGGGGTGGGTATAGGGGCACTATTAAAGGTGTAGCACGACGGCTGGCATTTTTGATCCTCATCAGGGGTAAGATTAAGATGGGCTATAACTGTTTTTATGAAAGTGGCGTTTTTTTATTTTTTAAGTTTGGAGAAGTAATTGTGGAGGTATCATTTATCGGTGCATTATATTTCTTTAGAGTTCTGTAAATGAGTGTATGTGTGTGTGTGTGTATGTGTGTGTGTGTGTGTGTGTGTGTGTGTGTGTGTGTGTGTGTGTGTGTGTGTGTG
>JBBPCZ010000115.1:16575187-16643959 GCA_037974445.1 Brycinus macrolepidotus | reverse complement strand
TGTGTGTGTGTGTGTGTGTGTGTGTGTGTGTGTGTGTGTGTGTGTGTGTGTGTGTGTGTGTGTGTGTGTTATGTGTCTGTTTTAAGTCCAGTTCATGCTATAAGAATGAACTGTGTTTTTTATGTATGTATAAAGCCATCACATCTTTAGCAATGGTATGATTGTAGCTGGGGCAGTGACAAATGCCAAACAGAGAGAGGACCTGGGAGAGAGTGTGTATTGGGAAGTCACAGCTGTAAAAGGAGAAGCCAAAGAGCTCTGTCTCTCTTTTCAATGTGTGCTAGTTTGGTCTGAAAGTTTATAGAATGTCCTGGGAGTGGGAAGGGAGTATACCCCCCACCCTCCTGTTTTTTTATGCTTTCAGACAGACTGATGCTTGTTGAGTTCCCCCATTTTTCTCAGGATACAACGGAGAGTTATCATTCTAATGACTCTGATGTCATCAGGAAGGGCGTGCCTAAGGCCCAGAGAATGTGATTTTATTTTTGTGGAAGAGCGTGGCTGGGTGTGCTGCCTCGACACTCATGCTAAAAGAGGAGCCAAGCTCCTCTCACCACCCAAAGCAGCTTCCATCTTTGCGTGGAGATCGAATGTTTCAACATCTTCACGAACACAAATGATAAGTGCAGTAATAAAAATGGTGCATGCTATTGCAGGGAGGAAATCACTGTGAGGCAACAAGATTAGATTTGAGATGTTTGAATGTCGAGCACCACCACTCTCATGGTGGGGGGGAACAGTAAGGCCTTTGTCCAAAATGTGCAGTAAAGCACCCCCTGGTCAGTCATGTTTTTCCTCAGTAGACCAACCTAATGCCAAATAGCCATCAGGGCAACCTACTGTGAGCAGGGCAGCCACTGCATCAGCTGTTGCATTTTCTGTTGTATAGTGACAAACGTTTTAACCCAAGCCCCACTAATTGGAATTGGTCCAGTTGTGGCATGTGTAATCATTGAGGGTGTTGGACTGTACCAAAAAAAAAAAAAAAATAACTGTCTGCTCAACAGAACTAACACCATTCACACTTCCACAGCCATCAAGGACAGACTGTATAAATTATACATCAGACCATACATTCATTTAAAACAAATAAATGAAAAATGGATTTAAAAAAACAATATTGTACAGTACTGGCTATGTTGCAAACAGCACAAAATGCTGAAAAGTTAAGAATGAACTTTTTAAGAGTCTATAAATAATGTAATATATCATTTTATTTTAACGGCATGCATAGTTTTATGTAAATACAGAAACACTTTAAAAAAACTATTGCTATTAATCTAATGCTGAAAAATAATAATAACCTGAATAGAATGGCTTCACTCATTGCCCAGGTCTCACTTGGTAGACTGTGAAATATTTGTTAGAAGGAGTAGATTTTTGAGACACTTTTCACATTAAAGAGGGGAATCTAATACAAATATATATTAAAATGCAAAAAGTATATAAATCTATATATAAATCTAGGCATATATAGAGCTATACTACATATGTATCTATGTATACATGTATATGTACATATGTGTATATATATGCACACATATACATATGTATGTATATATAAATATGTAACATTAGAACACTGTCCTCCACTGAGTTGACCTCTGCTTGGAGTGGAGGGGAAGCACCACCGACTGTCTTTTGCTCACATTCTTATTTCGTTTGTGCAATACATTTAACGACCAAAACTCTGGCCTGGCCCACACTGTGTGTTTGTGTGAGTGAGTGCATGTCTAAAGGTGTGGGTGTGTGTGTGTGTGTGTGTGTGTGTGTGTGTGTTTGTGGGTCTGTGGCCTAACGCTCAGTGCATGGTGAAGTATTAGCTGCTTATGTCTCCTGTATTTGGGAGGGGAATGCATTACCAGCACCTCATTTTTTACCTGTGTAATGTGTGAAGATGTCGCGCTGTCCTTCACCACACACACACACACACACACACACACACACATTTACATAAGATAAACACTCACACATTCTCCTCCCTATGAATCTTGTTTCATTTATTGGTGTAGACACCAAAAGTCATGATCTTTTGATCATAATTTGAGTATGCCTGTGTGCGCGCGCATGTGTGTGTGTGTGTGTGTGTGCGCAAGAGCGTGCAGACGATCGGATGTGACAACTCGGTCACTTTAAGTGTGCGTGATGCAGCTTGACTAGAGCGTAGCTTCTTCCTCATCTCCTAGGTACACAGCAATGCAATTTGCATCCTTAAGTTGAGTTAGGCTTTATATTATGGTTTTGGATGTTTTTTGTCTGCGTATGTTTGTTTCAGGTGCCTTTTGCTGCCTATTTTGTTTGATGAAAATTTAGACATGTTGCATTACTCCTAAACAAGTGGAGCTTGTTTAAAATGAGCACTGGGGAAAAAATGTTGTAAAGGATGTCTGAGACATCTGTGAATAAAAACCTTAACTGGCATCAGCCTGACTTCATCCTCAGAGGTTGTAGTATAGCGTGGGGCAGATGGCTGGAGTGCACACTCTGAAGTGATTGAGTGTACACTCTCAAGTGCTCGCTCTGTGAATCTCTTAATGGTTCAGCCTGTGGAGAGATAAGCAATCTGCCTTCTGTGCTCAGCTTCTGTTCATTTTGGACCATTTCTTTATTTTTCTATTGATACTAATTTATGTATGTTTTCTTTTTTGTAGCATGACTGAGATGCTATTTCTCTCATTTGCTAATAATAATAATAATTCAAAAGTGCTTATTGGTTGACAACGTTGTTCTTATCTCTTGCCACTGATGTTGGAAAGAAGAGGGTGTGTTGCACAACCACTTGGACTTAGTGAGAATCAGTGAAAGATTGTCTTCATTTGAGCACGAAACCTTTTTCCAAACAATAAAGCAGCCTTCCAGTTATCACCGAGGACTTGTGTGTTTTATTTCGAATATGAATGGCAGGGAATGTGTGCGTGTTCTTGCAGTCTTGAAATGTGCATGTGTGTGTGTGTGTGGGATGGGGAGCGCGTTTAAAATAAATATGCTGATTATTACTGAGGAAGTCCTAAAAACATCTTTTCACTGAATTTCTGTGAAAGAGGTCCAGGCCCAGGCAAAGTATTTCAAGAACTCACAGCTGTTTTAGTCATTATTCACCATTAATTAGCCACAATCAGAAAGAACTTTTTTTTAATGTGTCATGTATCCTGACTTTAGTGGAGAGCTCTGCACTCTGGGATGCTTGAAATCAGTCCTGCAAGGAAAATATTGAAGATGAAATACTCTTATTATATACCAATCAGTAATAACATTAAAACCACTAACAAGTGAAGTGAAGATGAGATTTTGCTCATACTGACCTCTGTTCATTGCTGACAGTGTCTGCAATGAGCCTGTGAGCATCAGAACTGAACTGTGGAGTAATGGAAGAAAGCGGCCTCGTCTGAGGTATCACATTTTTTTTACATCATGAGGCCGGCTGGGTGTGTTGCTTACCTGAGGAAGAGGTGGTACCAGGTTGCACTGTGTTGTGAAGGCAGAGGCAATTTGATGCCGAAACAAAACCTTCAGTCTTGGCATTTATGTGGATGTTATTTTGACATCTTTTTGACATCTTATTGTTGCAGGCCTAGTACACCCCTTCGTGACAACGGTATTTGTTAATGGCAGTGGCTTCGTTTGGCAGGACAATGTGCCCTGCCACACTGCAAATATTGTTCAGTAATTGTTTGAGGAGCATGACAGAAAGTACAAGGTCTTCAGAGCCTGCAAATTACAGAACTCAAACCGATCAAATATTTGTGGGACAAACTAGTCCGATCTATGGAGAAATCACCTCGCAACTTAAAGGATTGAAAGAATCCGCTGCTGACGTCCATGCTTGGACAGGTCTGAGCTGTTTTGGTGGCATGAGACAGACCTATACAATATTAGACAGGCGTTTTTAATGTTCTAGTTGACTGGTGTAATAATGTAATATTAAAGATAAAGTATTTTTATATTGTTATGATGAATCAGCTAAATGATATCATGCACACCTATCATCTATGCCACCACATCTGAAGAGGCTCAAATCCAAATGAAAATTGAGCACAATGAGTCAGTTATCTTCATCACTCACCTCTGGCAGTGTGTAAGGGTCATTCTGCAGCAAGAAAGCAAAGTTATGACTCCCAAAAGTGCTGAAGTCCCTCTCTGCTTCTGGTTAGCAGAATAAGGGGGCATTATGGATGTCTGCATTTCTCCCTAAGGAAAAGGAACTTTCAAGTGCTATTTGAGAGTTTCCATCTGCTTCCATCAGTGTCTATTTCTCTTTTGTAAACTAAAACAAAAAACTACAATAAAAACATGAAATGAACATATGTCATTTTCTTCATGTTTGTACAGCTGTCGGTTATCAGCCTGACAGTTACCACACACAAATCAAAGAGTTACAGGTTTTGGCATGGAACACAATGGCCGGGTATTAACTTAGTCCAATAAATAATCTATCAAGCTAATGTGCCTCACTAATGTTTGCAGTGAAAAATGAGTAATACCAAACTGCTGCCCTCCAAATCGGAGACTATGCTTAAATGTGAAATGCCCCTTACCTTTGGTATTGCTGCATGAAAACACAGCACATGTCAACTTTTCTAAACAACCTGCGTTTTTAGGTATATGTTCACACACATAGCAGTCTGGTAGCCAAATAGCTGCATATCACTGTGGCTGTGCTCAGAGTGTTGTAATTGATTATCTTCATAAACATTTTGATTTATTAACTTTATTACTTGTGTTGTTTAGCATTCAAATGCCTCTTTTGTCATGTTATTTTTCAGTCCTAAAGAACAACTACATAAGCCTCAATGTCTACAATGAAGAATCAGTGGGAAAAGGAGTCTATAGAGTGCTATAGCTACCCAGCCCACTCTTGGTGTCATCAGCTCCTTAACAATGACAGAATCAGCAAAGGGAAATTATATTACATTGATCTTTATTTCAGCGTCATACTGAAAGCTGACCAGACTCAATTAGCTAACAAATGAATTTGATACTGTATGTATGCTAGGTGTCTGGTGCTGGTTGGCAATCATCTTTCCATTTACCTTGATTCAGAGATTCACTGTAGTGTTCATGCATGACTGGTAAGTAAAGGTAAAAAAAGATAATACTAAAAAAAAGATATATGTGTGTGTGTGTGTGTGTGTAATATAAAATCACCAACATGTCTATGTCTTTTCCTCATAAATCAAAGAAGATCTATTTTAATCTTGTTCGTTTTCTATTTTAGGACACATTTTAATTTTGATCACAGATGTGGCGTGAAAACAACTACACATGATTATTGTTTAATATGCTAGTATTGATCTCAAACCTTGTGCTAATTAAGTTGTTTTTTTCTTGACTAAATCACATGCATGACAGTCAAAATACAAAACCTTCCAGCCTGGAGTGCTCTGGAAATAAAGAGTTTGTGTGTGTGTGTGTGTGTGTGTGTGTGAGTGTGTCTGTGTGTGTGTTTGTGTGTGTGTGTTATAATGTCTAAGCTACACGTTAAGAGGCAGATGAGGGGTCCGTAGATAATAGAGCATCTGTCACCCTGTATATTGCTGCACAGGAGGTCCTGGGGGTGGGGGTTCCTTTTTAAAGAGCTAAACAGAGCAAATGTAGACGTGAAAGTGTAGGCTAGAAGTCAGGGGGAGATTTGAATGTCTTCTCTTTTTGGTTTGGGGGTCTCTCCATAGATTTGACTGACTTTACAAAGACTAAATATGTGCTCCTCAAAGTGATTTTCTAGTGAATGTTTTATAACTGGTTTTTAATAAAGGATTAAATACTAGATACTAAAAATAAACACACTGTTTTTCACACTGTTGAAACAGAGTGTTTGTTTGTGTTTGGTTTTCAAGAAATAACAAATTGTAGTTGCTAAAATTGGTACATGTTTAAAATGAGCACATAAATGCAAATTAATGTGTTTTCATACAGTAAGTAATGACATTCATTCAAAGAACAGTTTAAAATATGCAGAGACAACCATGTCCAATGATGTGATTATCACAAAACTGAAGTATATTTGCTAATAAATAAGTGGCATTTTGGCCTAGAAGTAGAATTTGCGTTTGTGTCATTTGTCATGCAGTATTCTGTAGCGTAGGATGCCAAATTTGTATCCTGTATGTGTTTTCATTCATTAGTGCTCTTTAACTAAAGTCCTCAGCATGTATTTCTCAAATACATCATATGAACACTGGAGATCCACTTAGAGGCTAATAAATAATGTGACATTTAAGCAGTAACATTATTAACAGTTATGTTAGTCCCCTGGCTTCCTTCTGCATCCTAGTGAAAGCCTACCCTCATGCTTCTGCCCCAAAGTGATTGCAGTTTTTCAAAAACTCTCCCTGCACTGAAGAGACATCATTTGAAGGGAGCTTTCCTAATCTTTAAACCAATAGTGGCACAATAGTGGCACCACTGTAAGAGGCAAGCAGGCAAGTTTACAACAGATTTAGCAATTGTTAAATGTTTCATTTGGTCTAAACTGTCCTTATAAGTAGCTTATACATTTGTATGCAAAGTTTGGGTTCCCCTGGTCAAACTTTGTTTGTTATCCATGTGCACGTGACACATAGAGAAGCTTAGTTCCTTGCAACCGTATGTGTCCAAATAAAAAAGAAAACCATTTTCCCCAAAATCACGTGAGAGAAGTGTGTGGTGGCGCACTTGCTTTTATTTTGCATATAGGAGGGTCTTGAGGTAGATGTTCAACAAATGAAAACAAAATAAATGACATGTGCATGCACTCTTTATGTTCAACATAAATCAATATAAAGGCAAATATGAGGTAGTGGTTTTTGACAATATACTGAATTACAATGACAAAAACATTTCACAATTGCATATCACAAGAAATATATCAATATTTGGGACTGTTTGTTACCCATTTGTAATTAGGTTTGAATTTAGCAGCCATTTACCTACATAAATCACTAAACTACTGTGGCCCTACATAGATCCCACTGGCCTGGACAATGGATGGGGTTACTCACAACACAGGCACTGATGCATGTCAGGAGGCTTAGGGAAGCTGTGTTTCTTTGTTGGACATGCAAGTAGCAAAGAGAAAGCAGCCTTTTCACATTCTATGCTTAAAAACAGTATTACTGAAAGACTTAACTAATTAATTAACTAATAATGTTTCTACTTTGAAATGTTCATTCTACTGATTGAGTCTCATAAATGTTACATTTTTAAATGCTGTATTTTTATTTGGCATGGAATAATTTCATACTGAGATGCAATACCATACTGAGATTCATTATTGAGGAGGAAAAAACATTCACAAAGCATTCATCAGGCTTTTAAAAGATTGTAAGGTAATGCACAACTACGGCTTCATTCAAAATTCCTGAGAAAAATTAGATACATTCAAGGCTTGCAGAGAAACCACTCTTTACAGAAGTTCATTGCTTGCATATGTTTTTTTGTGTTATTTAATGTGAGACCATGTGGTTTAATATGAACAAAAATGCTGCAGCACCTTTCCAGAGCATTAACCTCAAACATTTAACTGTGTAAATGTTCATATTGTTTCTCTGATATACAACTTAAAGTCCTGAGCTTTTCCTGAGAATATATTCCTGATTTATCTAAACCTTTAATTGTAGAATCAAATCCTTTTTTTCTTCATCTCCTTCCCTCTCTATCTCTGCCTTCCTTTAAATTGGAATTTATTGATTGACTTGGTGGATTAGTGCTTGTCATGTTTATAGGCTGTGCTTCACTACACTGATTGATTACACAGAGAGGGAGCAAGAGAGAGGTTAAAGAACAAGAAGCAGACAATGGAAAAGACAATGGAGAGATATAAACATGGAGGTTCCATGCTGATTTTTGCTGGAGTCCACAGTACAGTAGTAATTTGGATGTGGTAAAATAGGACAATTTGAAGCACTAAACTGGAATTCCAGAAAATTCCCAGTATCACTAAAACCTAACTACTAACATTCTCATCATTACAGCTCTCCTGTTTCAAGAGAAGAGCAAGCATACACACATCCAAACCTCTTATGTGAAAGGTCCTACTCATTGCAGTAAACTCAGTGGTAGGTGTATTGGTCTGGGCTTCCATAAGAGGGTGTCTCCAAGGGCTGTAGATGACTGGTCTTCCGTACCAGGTCTACTTTCAGATCTGGCTGAGAAAGAAGCCGGTCTGGCCTGAAATTCTGGACGTCTGCACTACCATTTCCAATTGCCTCACTGATGGGCTGATCACTGTTATCCCTGATTGTGTAAGGTGAAACTCTGGCCGTTTTGGGCTGGTCAAATCCAAACTTCCTGTTACGTAGAAGGTCTGGGAATTCCTCAGGTCGCTTAAAAGGTTGAACACCATGGTTACTGCTGCTCAGAGCTGTGGGAGTTTGTATCCCAGAGGGCAGCAAGGAAGGGGAACTAGGGGCTGTAAGACTAGAAGGATATGTGTACCCTGGCACAGGAGGTGGGTATGTAGGTGGTAGGGCAAATGCTGGCTGGGGTAGGTAGGTGGGTTTAGGGTACAAGTGTGGGCCACTATAAGTGGAAGTGTAATCCTGTGATATGGCACCAGTGCTGAATTGCTCTGGATGATTACTTGCATTCCCCAAAGACCCCTTCATTCCCTCTAGCCCAGGGAGCCCTTCTGAGTTGTAGGCCATAGACCAGGCATCCTGGGGCTCACTTCTTCGGAAACTCCCAGGTTCTGGGTAGACCGGACTGAAGGAATATCTTTCGGCATAGCGTTTCAGTAAAGTAGAGGCACTGAGCGCACTGATGTCATCAGAATAGCCACAGAAACCAGAACGACTGGGCTGCGGGTATGAAAGAGGCTTAGGGTGGGCAGGGGGTGACGTAGTAGAGGAGACGTCATAGTGTTGCTCTGCCCACTCAGACGACCACTGCATCTTTACCACATCTATAGAAAAGAGAGGGACAGTGAATGCATGTGTGTTTTTAATGCTACTCCAAAAAATGAGCAATAATAAGTGCTTTTTGAGAGCAATGATAATAGGAGGCAATGCTAACCTGGAATTTTACATGACATAGTTTTGGCGCGTCCATAAGGGATTTAGATTATAGAAACCATAAATAATTATGACATTAATCTCTTGTTTGCATTGAGAAACACCAGCTGACTCGCCCACATTGCTCATCATAAGGGGCTACGTAGCAATCTGGACAGGCCGTAATCTATTTTATTTGTCTTAATCTGCGAGGCATAGTAATCTCAGTAATGTGGCGTAATCCTCAACATTCTTAAACATTTTATGTGGACAAATTAATCCTGAAACTGTATTAAACTGAGCCGTGTTTGTGAGTATGTGCATGTGTGTAAACAGTTGTATGCAAATTTAGGGCACCCCTGGTCATATTGCATTTTGTTGATTAGAGAAAATAGGTACACATCCTCCACAGAGAACACACTTCTGGACATTTTAACACACAATTACTGCTTATTTGCTGAATTTAACGTCAGTAAAAAATGTGCAGAAGTTTGTACATTTTTTTTCATACCTTCTATAATGCAGCATTTTATATAAAGACACATGAAAATTATTTTTTTCCAACATAAATGTAAACTGCACTACAATTTTCAAAAAAATGGCAAATTTAATTTTATTCCCTGTATAGTATGTATTACTATTACTTTGTCTTACATTACTGAGAAAATCAAAAAAAGCAAATTTAGGCATACAGCTGTAAATGTGAGAACACACACATTCAGTAGATGAAGCCAGATTAGAGAGGCCAGATTAGGGAAGATTTGTGGAGAGGGTAAATAATGGTCAGCAGGCTAAGAGCTGCTTCTAATTCTTGTTTAAGAGCATTGCACAAATGTATGCTATAGATTTCCAGAGACTGCTTATCAAGAATACTGAAGAGAATTTAAGAAATATATAATACAGTACTATTGTGAAATTTGAGATCCTGAAAAACCCTTAATCCAAAACACTTCAAATTATATAGTTGTGAATTGCTTCTTGATGCATCTCCATTCCACTTTCTATCTTCTCTTTATTACTATCTTTAATAGACATTTGAGAATACTGAAGAGAGAGAGACCTGTTCTCCCAAGAAATGGTGGCTCATGGAATGCCAAGAATTCAGCCTGGGATCTATTTACAAAGATCCTCCACACACACACACACACACACACACACACACACATACACACACACACACATTGTATGGCCCATGAAGGAGGATATTTGTTGGAACATCTTACCCAGTTCGTAACACTGGTCAGGAGTTTATCACTGTCATTGTGGAACTTTGTTGCTTGGCTGGACCTCACACAGTCATGCAGTTCTGATAAGTATTACAAGCACCTAATTAGACCCAAGCTTCTGTGCTTACTAGAACACCAACAATGTCCCACCAAATACCCCCCTTTGCCCCACACTGTGCTTTAAAGGTTAATGTGATGAATGAACACAGAAGTCTCAGCTGTTAAAGTCATTACCTCCAAAAAGTATGCAACACACTTTTACTATGGGAGTATAGACACACACACACACACACACACACACACACACACACACACACAAATGCATATTGTGCAATGAATTACCATGCTCTTGAGCCTTGGACTTTGTCTTCGTGCTACTAGTGTGAACTGATAATGGATTGTGCTGATGTGTGTCCATTCACCATCTGTACTTTACAACTTACATGAGTTCCATGAGAGAAAAAAAATCCTACCCATGGAATCTAACCTCCTCCCAGTCTTGCCGTTGTTTTTAAACAGAATAGGAAGTATGAAAAACTGTAAACCACACTTAGGTGGACACACATGCAGACACACACACACACACACACACACACACACACACACCACACACACATGCGCCTTACCTTCTCATTTCCAGATATCTCCACTCTAACACAGCAATGCGCAAATACGCCAAGCTGACAGTCCTCTCTCTTCAGTCTAGGACATGCCGTCTCTCTCCTCTTTTTCTCTCCCTTTCATTCTCTCTTGGTTCAGTGACAACAGCCACACATATCCAGCCCCTCCCCCAGTCCTCTCCTCCCCTCCCCCTGCCCTCTCTTTCACTTGAAAGTATTTAAGCTGTTGGACGGAGAATGCCCGTCGAAGCAATGTAACAATGATTTGTTGCCTCATTTATAAGCCTAAACGTTTAGATGTTGGTTATCTGACCGAGTCATATACATTTCTTTCTCACTTTGCTCTTTATTGCTGCTGCCTGGATACAAACATACGGATCATGCAACAGTTTGTGCAACTATCCACTCTCCAAATCTCCTGTTCCTGTGCCAGCCGTTTATTTATTTTATCCTGAAAAAGAACATTGCATCCTTTTATTCATTGTCATTGTGGATTTGCAAAAAAAAATCCACCAAAGCATTAGTCACCAATTCCTATTAATTTTTTTTCATCCCCAATTTTTCAGGTTTTCTTTACCTGCTCAACTCTCATCCATGTCTTCATTAAGATGACACAGATATGCGGCTTATGAGCTATAAAAACAAAACAGAATTAACAAAACAACGTCACCTTCAGGCTTTTTTTTTTTTTTTTTGGAGCAAGACCATCATAAACATGGAGGAGTCTGATCCAAGTTTTAGGACTCCCAGGGACTTTTAATGATGTAGTGTGGCGTATTTGCCTGGACTGAGAATTGAACCCCAGTCAGCTGTGTGTACGGCCAGTGTTACCCACTATGCTACACCACCCATTTTGTTTATGCAGTTGTTACTGTTGCAAAAGTACCGGTAATTTCAATGATACACTCAGAAAAGCGTGTCGTGAGTTTATGATTATAAGGACCATGCCATCAGATTGTCCACCCTTTTAAATGAAAGATTTCATTAAAGATAAAATGAAAGATTTCATTAAAGATAAAAAAATGAGAAAGGAAACAGCCCTGCTGTATTGGCACTGCTACTCCAGTGCCAATAGTGAATCACAGCTGGAAATTCTAAGCGTAGGATTTAGTTTTGGAAACTGACCCTTAATAACTTACTGAAGAAGTTAATGAAGAAAACATGTGCTCTATTGGAATGGCAAGCCTGGTCACCATGTGCTGAGATGGAGGGTGAGATTTTAAAGAATGTGAATCTTCCCAAAGCAACATAATTCCTAATAGCCTAGTGCAGCATAATTCTGGGAAAGATAAAAGCTGAATACTTTTTAAGCAAATGTACATGTGTTTGCTCATACATGAGGCCTTATAAAATTACCAGCTGAGGAATGTGTTTATGATAGTGATCAGTTGAGGGTGCTGTTGAGATTCTACACAAAGTCATTTGCAGCGGCAGGCCACTCCTAATGCAGTGTTGGGGAACATTCTTCTAGGTACTCCTGATAGATGGCAACAGAAATCCAGTATGAAGTGTTTAATAACTCACTTACCAGCAGATGCATGTTTTGAAGTTTTGTAATAACATTTTCTGATGAAAAGCAGACGCTCTAGACCATGACTGTGAGTCAGGGACAAATCATATGACTCTCTATGGCAGTATGTCTCTTGTGCTGACAATACATTTCTGCACAGTAGTGGAGTATCTCAGATATTAAAGAAATGTCATACTTCTATTTGTATATCAACAGTGTTTTAGACAGTGGTATAGTGGTATCTGGTGTGCCTCCTAAGGAATCTCCACTCCAACATATGTGTGTGTGTCCACATGCTGTGAAAACTCTAATAATTTATAACTAAAAAACAAGGAAATGAGGGATGAGAGAAAAAAAAATCAAAACTGGTTTGTTGGACTTGATTTACTGTTGTCATTCTATCAAATATATATAGAACCCAATCTAATTTTTATTGATGTGTTTTACCTCTCTCTCTCTCTCTCTCTCTCTCTCTCTCCTTATATAGATAAAACACAACATTAAAAGCACTGACAGGTGAAGTGAGCAAGAAAAATGGGCAATGACCTGAGCAACTTTGAGAAAATGACCTGAGCAACTTTGAGAAAATGACCTGAGCAACTTTGAGAAAATGGCCTGAGCAACTATGAGAAGGGATGAACTGGCTAGACAACTGGGTCAGAGCTCCAATATGGCAGGCCTTGTGGGGTGTTCCTGGTATGCAGTGGTTAGTACCCACCAAAAGTGGTCCAAGGAAGGACAACAAGTGAATTGGCTACAGGGTGATGAGTTCTCAAGGCTCACTGATGTGCATGGTGGGCAAAGGCTACCCCATCTGCTCTGATCCCACAGAAGAGCTTATGTAGCACATATTGCTGAGGATGTTCAGAAATCTGAAAAGAATCCGAAAACTCTATTGATCCTGCAGGAAATTGCTAAATGCTGGGTATGATAGAAAGGAGTCAGAACACTGTTTAAGTATCAGAACTGGACCATGCAGCAAAGGAAGAGACTGGCCTCATCTGATAAATCATGTTTTCTTTTACACCATGCGGCCGGCTGGCTGTGTAAGTGTCGCTTACCTGGGGAACGGATGGCACCAGGATGCTTTATAGGAAAATGGTAAGCCAGCAGAGGCAGTGTGATGTTTGGACAACGTTCTGCTGGGAAACCTTGGGTCCTGGCATTCATGTGGATGTTACTTTGATGTGTACCATCTACCTACAGAATGTTTCAGACCAAGTACACCCCTTCATGGAAACTGTGTTCCCTGATGGAAATATTATTTTAGCAGGATAATGCACCCTGCCACGCTGCAAAAATTAGTCGGGAATGGTTTGAGGAACACAGCAAAGATCTCAGATTATGGCTGATTGGTGTATGTGTGTGTGTGTGTATGTTACTACTATGTTTTAGGTAGTTCACAGCTAACTATAGCTGGATTAGTTTCATCAGTGACTGTAGAGCATGACAGCAGACATTTCAGCACAGGTTACATCCAAACCTTACAAGAAAGTCTCGCAAGAAAGTCTTTTCTGTAACGTTTCCTTGGCTTTGCTGATTCTGTATTTCATAGCCTCACTAATTAAAAGCAGAGTGACTAGAATTATGGAGTCTTGCTAAATTTAAGAGTAGGAGTAGGGACAGATTTCCTGCAGGATTGTTATTAAACATCTCCACTCTTTCAAAGGGTAGGAACCATGTTATTAACAGTGTGTGTGTGTCATCATCAGAATTGCACACTGCAGAACAAGGTTTTGACTAAATGAAACAGTATCTTTAAACTTTAAGGTTAAAATGTTCAAGAAAATGTGCTGATTATGATGATACATTGAGAAGATATAGATGTGTGTGTACATATATAGGAATATATCTAGATAACTACATATGTACATATTTTTCACCTAACTAAAGATGAAATACATTGGGAACACGAGCAGCAGAATTAGATAAGAGTATACTGGCAGAAGTAAAATGTCTTGTTCACTTGATCATTTCAGAATCTTCCAGAGGGTCCTTACATACACTGAAAGGGAAGCCAGAGCAGGTTGAGATGAAAGTAAGCCTTCTTTGCTGCTAAGACCCTGCTCAATGTATGGTTTTTGTACAGTAATACTTAGATCTCTTTGTTGACACCAGCGTTTTTCCCTATCAATTAATTTTCATTAAATGTTTTACATTCCTAATTGTCATTGAAATGAAATGTTCTCAAAGGGAATTTTTAGTACACTTGATAGTTAATGATATTTTTATGAATGCTCCTGATTCTTCATCAGAATGCTCTAATTTCTATTACATTTAACAGCCCAACTAAAAAATTAAGCTTTGAGTTTCTTGGAGTTTATCTGTGTATAAATCTGAAGAAAATGAAATAAATAAAAATATTCATTTTTATTATTAATTTATCCTAATAAATTCAGCCTTTGGTCACATGGGACAAATGGTTTTAACAAAACAATAGAAACATTACATTTGATTGTGAATAAAAGTGTGAAAGGCACTTCCAATCAGAAGACAATTTGTAGAGTGTCATTATAGTAAATGTAGTTGGACATGAATGGGTTTACAGATTTCAAACTTCTAATGCAAAAAAGGAAATCAACAACAATAACAACAAAAGGACACCCTGGATATATGTTTTTAGGATATGGTTTTATTTTGTCTTTGCCAAATTGCTTCACATTTGTTACTTTTGCTAATCCTTCACATGTTTAGTGGTCTTTGTTTCATGGTTGACAGTAGATGTATTGACACTGACAGTGTTAAAATTTTTAACTTTGTATATCAACATGCATGAAATGGGTGAACTAATTCTCACAGGCTTCATACAGTTTTTCACATTTTGAAAAGATTTTTTTTTTTTTTTGTGGTTTTGACCCTGTGTTCTCCTGTCCAGCCGGCATCTCTGACCTCACATTCAGGAATCAATTGCATCTTGGAGCCTGAAGGACAAAAGAAAGAAAAAAACAGAGTCATTAAGCTGCTGTCATTGTTATTAGCTGCATCCATCTTTATGAATGAGTATAACTGTCCCCTCACTTAAAGTCTCCTCCATCCAGGAGTGTCTTGTAGGTGGCAATCTCTGCCTCCAGTTTCATTTTCATGTTGAGCAGAGCTTCATACTCCTGACCCTGCTCGGTGACCTTCGCCCTCAGCTGGCCCAGCTCTGCCTCCAGCTGCAAGATCATGGTGTTGTATTTTTCCATTTCTGCATTTGAGCGCAACTCTGTGTTCCGTAGTGTGTCCTCCAGCGAGCCTCTCTGTGTTCATTGAGAAGAGACAGTAACTTAATGTCAGTGTTTGTACTTTCTGGGTGAAAACTACATTTAGGGGGGTGCAAGGACAAGTTTACTAGTGAACTGGTAAATCCGTTGGCTGGCGCTGTGGGCAGCAGTTCTGTGTTTGACTGGAAAAACTACACGAGATGAAATCAATTCCACTGCTGAAATACAGGCTCATGAACCAGATCGGATAGGTTTCAAAAATGCTCTCTGAAAAGTACAGGGCAGTTTGACTGACATGCAAAACAATGATGTGTAGTAATTTTTCACAGTATGGAGCATAAAATCCTGGTAATTGAGCCTAATTTTTGTCTTAAATTATCCAAATTACTGAGTAATCCCATCCAAAGTTGTGCAAAATTGAGATTCAAAACACTATGTTGGTGTATGTGTGCGTGCATGTGTGTGTGTGTGTGTGTGTGTGTGTGTGTGTTTGATTGCAAGGTATTGTAAGAGTAAAATTGTTTTGGAAATAAGGCGTTTGAATGTGTAATCAGCACTGTGGGTGAGTCTGAAGATTAGAGGTTTAGATGTGTGTGACCATGTTATTTGTCCAGTCAGTGGGTGTTACCGGTTGACACAATCTTCTGTTTTTATCTGTGTTTGTATGGCCATGTGTTTAGTGTGTTACCAGGCTTTGTTGGGATGCGAGCTCAATCTCCAATGTCTGAATCTGTCTGCGCAGGTCATTTATCTCCATCTGAGCTCCCTGTAGCGCTTCTGTGTTCTGCGTCACCTGCACTTGTACCTCAGACATCTGCACAGACAGACAGACAGACAGAAAGACAGACAGACAGACAGACAGACAGACAGACAGATAGATAGATTGACAGAATAATTAAAAAAATAATTTTTTATAAAAATTATTAATTATATTTTATGTTATTTTATTCATAATAAAACACTTTAATCATGCTGAGGAGATTTACTGAATCTGTTCTCTGCCTGTCCTGTTTTGCACCTTAAGGAGTCTGAGATAAACACACTGTTCTGTCAGTCAGCACTGCACCTGATTCTCATGCCACATTTTGAGCTCCTCTGCGTTCTTCTGTGCCAGCCTCTCGTAGTTTTCCCTCATCTCCTCCATCACCTGAGACAGGTCCTGGCCCTTTGGAGCATCTACATCTACCTGCACGCCTGACTGAGCAATCTGATTACGCAAGTCTGCAACTTCCTAAAGTGGATAAAAGAGAGAGAGAGAAAAAAATAATAAACAACATTGAAACATCTTACAACAGAAGCCAATAACTACACTAATCAATGCACTGTGATTTTAAGCCTCTTTGCTTACATAGCCAATATGACGCACACTGTTCAACGTCATCCCAAGAGATCAATTTAAATGTTTTAAACTTATTAGTTTAGATCCATCTTTCTGTTACAGCTGATGTTGAGCGTTTCATAGTAACACAGTAACTGAAAATAGCTCACATTATCGTGGTTTTTCTTGAGGAAAAGAAGCTCCTCTTTCAAGGCCTCAATCTCGCTCTCGACGTTCATGCGGCCAATGTTAGTATCATCGATGAGTTTCTTCAGCCCTGCGATGTCTGCCTCCACAGACTGCCTAATTGCCATCTCATTCTCAAATCTGTAACAAACACAGACATAGATGTACATGTTTGTATCTTAAGCATCCACATGTGTGTCTATTCTTCTGAGCAATAAATGCTTTTTCCCGGATTGTTGTTTTCCCACTTTCCAACTGAACTTCTTCAGCTGCTTGATCTTTCCAACAGTACTAACAGGTCCAGTCAAAATAGGTCTGGATTCTGCTTGCTGGGCTGGAAATGCTACACTGAAAGCCAGCAAAACTGAGGAATAGCTCTAATGTTTCAGAATAATTGCATATGGCCAGAGTAACATTGCTGAGGGTCATTTGCATGTTTTAATGTGATGCGAATGGAACTTTGCCATGTAGAAAGTCATTTTATGGCCAGTGCTGTTGATAAAGGACTTACTTGACTCTGAAATCATCTGCAGCCAGGCGAGCGTTATCTATCTGCAGAACCAGGCGGGCGTTGTCCACAGTGGCATCAAATATCTAAAGATAAAAAGGTATGCAAATTCAGTTAAATCTTAGCATGCAGACCCTCATTTAAACTGTTATATGATTGTGTAATTTTCTATACTTTCTATACAGGCCATGTCATCTGAACTGTAAAGCGTAACAATGTTTGTACTGTATAAAAATGTACCTGTTTACATTTTGGTTAATTGATTTTTGTTTTAGTTAAGTTGTTTGTTTACTTCTGTCTTCTGATTAGCTCTGGACGGTTCAGGTTAGGGTAAAAATCTTGCCCTTGGCCACCAGTGATTTGCTCTGATTCATAGCTAGGACACAATGTGTCATGAGATCAGACTAATCTGATAATACAGTGAACTTATTACCAAGTCTAGATCAGTTTATAACCTGTATCTGGAACATTAAAGATGAGATTGTCTAATCAAATCAGACTGCCATGAGACTCAGAGGTTATTAGAGACCCAGTTAGTGTGCAGTTACTCAGTAATTACTCACGTTGTAATTACTCAGCATTGCAAGATTTGTACAGTTGAAATATGACTGCTGAAAATCCCCCATACGGCTTCCTAAAGTATTATGTGGTTTAAGAACAGCAGGCTTAGTATATAACTATTAAGTGTGTGGTAAGTACTACAGAACCAAAGTTATACTGTTCTGAGTGAGATTTAAATGGGTTGCTGATGTTTCTCATATAACACAGTAGTGTGGCATGTTATGATAGGCTAATAGTCAGAATATCTGGCAGATGTTTAGACAATAGGAAGCTTTCCTTCAGACATTTTTTCATTTGTTTCAATGAGTCCATGAGTGTGTGCGTGTGTGTGTGTGTATGTGTGTGTGTGTGTGTGTGTGCGTGTGTGTGCGTGTGTGTGTGTGTGTGTGAGTGAGAGGTGAGTAGTGAGCAGAGTTTCCTCTCATAAAGAACATCTGTTATATTTTCCAATGCGTAACATCCTGAAGCGAGATGAAAGGCAAGGGCTGCAGTACTATATTGTGTTTCTCTTCTGATTAGTATTCCTGGTCTGTCAGTAAAACCTGATGTGATAAGTAATATGAATCAAATCAGGGCCTTAGTACAAACATTAATTTGTTTAGTCTGATATTGCTTGAATCTGCAATACATCAGGAAATATCCTCATGAACTCTCAAAAAGATGCCACAGAGGGTTTGTTGAGTGATGACACAGAGGAGCTATTTCAGTTCCCTAAAGAACATTTTTTGTAAATGAAATGTGTGTGAGTGGTTTTAAAGAACATTTGCATAATAAATACACATTTTAAGGTCTTTACTACTTTAAGGGTTCTTCCAAAAACCTGTCCTTTATTTGGAGGTTCTTTAAACTTTCTAAAGCTCTTTCAGTCTCACTTCTCTTAAGAGCCTTTCTTAAGAACAGCTTTTTTAAGAACCATCCTTCTATGGCACCACATAAAAAACTCACCCTAGCAACGGTATATTTGAGAGTGTAGGAACAATATTGAAAGAGGATGTAGAGTTCTGCAACTGGATCAGCCAAAATGTGCTTTGAATTTTGTAGTAGTTCCTCAGTTCCTTTTTTGCATGCTCATGGCTCTTTGTGAGTGTGTGTGTGTGAGTGTGTGTGTGTGTGTGTGCGCGTGTGTGTTAGCGCGTGATCACTCCACATCTGCTTTGCATTATGACTCAGAGTCACAGAGTGAGTTGGTTGTTGAAGCTGACCATAGAAACGCCCTGCAAAAGCTCAGGAAACACTCACAAACACTCCGTCTCCATGGCAACCCACATTCTATACAACCCATGACAGTCATCAGCAACTGTGAGGAAGTTTCCTCTAAAGTATAGATAGACAGAGGAAGAAGAAGAAAAAGAGGGAGCCGGGGAGACAAAGAGTTGAAGGGCCATGTGCCACTCCCTTCATTCAAATAGGAGGAAATCTGAGAACCCATTTTCTGCAAACTTCTCCTAGGCTGTGAAAGAGTTTGCATGAGCTTTAAAAACAAAAAGAAAGGATAATGTGATTTCCTAAAGAGATGCATATTTCCCAAACTTCAAAAACAAAAATTTGTAACTTAAAACGTTTTTCACAAAGTTTCCTAACCACCTACCACTTCACATTGTCCTTGTTCACAGCATGTATATTCCTTATATTTTTAATTTTCCTTATATATTCCTTATATTATTCCTTATATTTCGTTATATATTCCTTATATTTCCTTATATATATATATTCTTTATATATTCCTCAAAACTGTGTTTTATTTTCATAGTCATTCACCATTATCCATTCAAAATGTCATTAGCATGTACATTTTTGTCTGGTAAATCATTTTCAAAGCATTTATCAAAGCACTTAATAATAAAATGAATGAATGTAGGATTTGTAATTACAATGTATTTTTTTCATAGTGACCATTTTATGTCTGCCATATCATGGCATTGTCCTCATTATGTGTATGTGTTTCTTTACTGGCTATATGTTTGGTTCTGCAAACCATTTCATTTTAAAATGAAGGAATGTCAGAGTTTTATATTTAAAAAATTTGTTTTGTTCACATGGTTATCATTTTGTGTTTGCTATAGTATGTTATCATTAGATTCTTTGCATTTTTGATGGTGTTTCTCAATGCTTTTTATTTGCATAGATGCTGATGTGACAGATGAAGGTGTGGCTACTTCCTGCATCTCTTACCTTCTTCCTCAAGTCGTCCACGATGGCATTGTACTTGCTGTAGTCACGCATGTCTGGTCCTGCTTTCTCCATGGCCTCTCTGATCTTCTGCTCCAGTATGCTGTTCTCCTTCTCAAGCTTGTGTACTGTCTCCAGGTAGGAGGCTAGACGGTCATTCAGGTTCTGCATCTGGCCCTTCTCATCACCCTGGATGGGGCCAGCAGGTACCCCTGCTGCCTTGAGGGATCCTGGGCCTGCAGAGCTCACCTTGAAGGCTGAGCTGGAGGAGATGGAGGCTCCCAGAGGAGCAGAGCGCAGGCTGCCATAGGCCGAAGCAGAAGAGATCCTGGTTCCATGGCCTCCTGCGCCTCCATATGTGCTTGCAGCACGATACGACATGGGCACAGAGCGGGTGAAGGAGACGTGAGAGGCCTGAGGTGCGTAGAAGCTCATGGTGATGGAAGGAGTCAGGAAATGGTGACAAAAAAAAGAGTGCACACTTGAGCAGTGAAGGTCTTGAGAGTTGTGGGTTGAGCAATGCAAGCCTTTTATACTCTGCCCAGCACTTATGTCCCTCCTTTTCTCACTGTCGAACACACTCTGGCCAACTAGGACCCTTCCCACATACCATTTTTTTTCTTTTCCTCTTCTTCTGGCCCTGCCCATGTCCTTTTTTCATCTCCCGCCCTCTCTGCTAGACTCTCTTCCCCTCTCTGTTTCTCTTTCTCTTCCTCCCTCTCTCTCTCTCTCTCTCTCTCTCTCTCTCTCTCTCTCCACGGAAGTCTCTCTATAGTGTGGTTCACCTGGCTCACTTCCTTTTTGCACACACACACACACACACACACACACACACACACACACACACACACACTTACACACACGCATACAATTACATGTACAAGAGCAATGGACCAGTCAGCGGTACAGCAGAGTATGTCTTTGATTTGCAAACTCCTAATTTTAAATGTCTTAGTCTCCTTCAACTCAAGGCTTATTATACAGTTATTCACATGATGACTTAACAACCTACTATGAATTACTGAATAACTGCTATGAAAATGACATATAATTTTTGTAGGGACCCCCCCCCCCCACTCTTTATTTTCTCTTTTGATGAATGACAGGTCAAATTTAATCTGGACAAGTTAACTGAATGGCCACGCTCTAATTAATTCTGGATTTATTCCTCTGAACACCTCTTCAAAAGTCTTTTGAAGTGAAAGTGCGTAATTAGACCTTTTGGGGTAAGAAATCCCCCTCAGACAAGGGGCAGAAGCATTTTAACATACTACCTTAAATATATCACTCAGTGAGATTTTCATCATAAAGACTCAAAGTTGTTTACCGGAGTTTCACTGACTAGCGGCATTAGCAATACATGCTAGCTGTAGTGTAGCTGCTCTCTAATCTTGCTGGAGATGAACTTGTGTGTGTGGGTTTCAAGCCTGACAGAGTTACATACACAGCTGGATTGATTTGTTTTGAGCAATGAAAATGTATCAGTTTCTTGCTGTACCAGTTTCTTGTTTTAATTATTTTTGCATTATAATAATAATAATAATAATAATAATAATATCTTCCGATTAGCACTGGACACTTCAGGTCAAGTCAAAAAAGGTATCAGTTTCATTTTAAAATGTACTTTGAGTGTTGTACTTTGATTAATAACACATTTTTGTGTTATTTAAGTGTAAATTATACTACACATTCTGATACAACTATACTACACATTCTGATTCACCATGAAGAATGAGCAAATACAGGCTTTCATCTTGATGAGGAAGTGTAGTAGGACAATGTCTAGTAGGGTAATGCTCCTGTCCAACATTTATTCTCTTGTCAGGAAAACAGGAAAATAGGCAGTAAAACAAATCAATTGTAACTTCATGTCTATATAAGCACTAATTTATAAGTCATTTTATATGTCTCTCTGCCTCATAATCATATATGTGAGAGGTCTAGCTTTTAAAAAGCATTTTGAGAATTTTGCTTATATTTATATAAGAACTTTGTTTCTGCAGAGCCCTACACTCTGTTTTAGTTTTTTACCATTTAAGGTTTCAGTCCCAAACTTACATAACTGTTGTATGTCGTATTAGGTCTAAAAAAACCCGGATTGATAAAAGTGCAGCATTCATCGTCCAGTTTAGAGTTTCTCCAAACACAGGCATTTAAAGCTCAGCTGCTCTGCAGCATGGGCCTGGGGATTTATCTGGACTGTGTGAACCTTTTTCGAATGCCTCACAGTGAATAGTTTAACAAAACAAAGCGTTGCCAACCGTAACTGGGCATTGTTAGGAGAAATGCGCAGCCATTCAAATTCCTGTGTGATCTATATAACGGAACAGTCTTAGGTCTAACACACCCAGTTAAAGGAAATGTGAGAAGTTTACATGAAGCGCTTCTGAAATCAAATCTCTCTCACACTCTCTTTTTCTTTCTCTATCTATCTCGCCATTCTAACAGGTAATGGTCGACTGAAATGTCTATAAGAACATTACTTAAGGACGTCTGCAATGATCAGCAAATGACAAATATACAAATCTCTTCTGTATTAGGCCGAGAATCATAAGGAACTGATTCCATGATCCCAGACCACTGGCAAAACCTCATTCTACTTAATGAAATTGTAGTGCACAACACAGTTATTCGTCAAAACACATAAATTATCAACAACAGACTGCTGCAGTGTTTGTATCGACTCGCTACATTACAATGAGTTTCCAGTTAAAATGCTGAGCTGCCTGGACTATGTAGTTATAACTCATTCGAAAATGAACTGCAAATGACAGCTTCGAACTGAACACTGTGCTAACACTCAATTATGTGGCCAAAAACTATACCCAGAGTATCCTAACAATGTCGCATTTCTCCTGTATGGAAAATAAATGTAATCTCAATGTAATAACACACTTTAAATGTAGTAGTTTTTACAGAACAATAGTTTTTTGTACCATTTTGATTAGTTGGTTGAATAGGATTTTTGCCAGTGGCCGGTAAAGCTTATGCAATATAACAGTTGCTTGTAACAGTTGTGAACGCTTAAAGAATGGTGGGCGGAACATGGGTCAAGTTGTGCAATTATATTTTTAAATTTTGAGATTTTTTTTATTAAACTTCACAAACTTAAAGTTCAAACCTTCAACAACTAGCCTTTGTTGGTCATAGCTAGGGCATTTCTTGTGAGAAACAATGTTTGGGGAACAATTCAGAGTCCTTTGGTTACCAAGCCATTCATCCGTCTTATGACCTCAGGAAGCTTTCAGCATGCATGCTGACTCATGACACTGCCTGCAAGGAAATGTGTGTTTTTAAGACCTTTCTTTCTTTTGCACATAGGTGCACAGTTAAAGAAAACCAGTGTGCACTCTTTTTCTATGCTGCCCATAAACTTTGCAGCACAGATTAAATGCTGTTCGTCCAAACCACTGTGATTAGCACCAGTGTGTACAATGAATTTCAGACCTTAGACTAGCATATTTAATTGGAGAAAACCCTTGCAGAGTTGAACTTCACCTCTTTTTTTTTTCTTTGAGATCCTGTGTGTGTGCTGCATATTGCAACATGTAGACGCTGAATTCCAGTAGTATATTTCAGTGATTATTAAACATTTAATTTTGTTCTTAACTGCCTGCTATGAACAGGCCTAAATCTTTCAACAAAGAGAGGAAAGAAATGAACAGTGCCCTTGTGCGAGTGCCACAGCCCACACCAACCCAGCCAACTCACAGAGGAATGATTACCACAAGAGCCACATGGAGGGAAGAGACAGAGGGAAGAGAGAATGAATGGCAGAGAAAAAGGGGAAATGGCAGGACAGTGAGTCATACACCACAGTGAAGTTTTGTGAATCACTATACTCCCCCGTGATTCCTACACAAGGCCAATGGCACAACAGCAGATGCACACAGACATGCAAGGGGAAATGGGAGCAGATTGCAGGCCTTTTCTCCTCTCGAAGAAAGCCAGAATCCGCTCAGACTGGTCGGTTAATAATGCAGACTTTTGTAAGACAGGCCGTGTCCTTGGCAGCTGTTTTCAGTAGAACTTTTTTGGGGGGGTTTGCTGGGTCTCTAGTTTTTTGCCTTAGCTCCTCCCTTTTAACCACTGCATTGTAAGCGCATTGTCTGAAACTTGAGTACCAGCAGAAGAAGAAATTCCTTTAGCAACTGGAAACCAGACTTACATCTTTTAGATCTGCATTCCCTCCTTTATGAGCTCTTATAGCTCTTTACATCTATCTGTACAGCTGTCTTACTACTAGACTCTTTTTACAAAGATCTTGTAGATCTTACCTTATGGATCTTATAGGAAAATAAGGTGGAATATATATTTTAAAATTAATTATTGAAGGATGCACTGTTGTTAAAGCTTTATATCTGGTGAAACAGATTCAGTAATGCTACAGATTTGTTTCATCTAGGGTAAACGTGTTGTAATACAGGGTGGAGTTAGAGGGACTCTTCTCCTCTGCTGAAAGAAAACAGTGGACAGTGCAGGACTGCTCTCTACCACAGAAAGGTGCTCTCTGTACAGAACTTTATTAGGAACCGTTAGGAGAAAGCTCAGGTCTGCTGGCCTCTAGTGGTTTAATGCTTGCACTGATAAAAACGAGTAATGCATTAGGCTACAAGTTACCGTTTCCCGCACTAACACTCTCACATTCACACAGAACTTAATTATTTGATCAGGTGTGCTAAAGCAGAGAAAACACCAAAATATACAAGGCAGAGCTACTTCAGGATGAGGGGTGTGAAACACATTTTTATTCCTCATAATTCACTCTCATTAACTCATATTTTAGTGAGTGCTGTTTCTGTCTCCACAAAATTAACATCACAATAATCAGATCAGCCCCTTACAGAGGGACGTCTTTGTAGAAGAAAGGCTGTAATTCATTCTGACATTATTCTGTCCATGTGAACATCAGTTTTAAGCTGATATGCACTTTTGGCTCTTTATAGCCAAACCTTTACAAAGGCAAATGAATGGTACGGTATTTTTATTATTAATAATAAAAATCTGCAGGAGCTGACTGATTTGATTTTGACACTGGGAAATGTAATTATTGTAGATGTAATTACTGAATCAGTCAACTGTTTCTGAGCCAACCACAATCTACCAGCCTCTTACTAAAAACCTGGACATTATGTAAATCTGTTTAAAACTGCAATTCCAATGGTGAATCCTCATTGGAATTTTTTTTAGTCTACGACAAGGCCAAGAACACATAGGGTGCGTTGGAACTCTGTGAGGTGATGATATATAAGTTTTAGAGTTTATAGGCATAACCATGTAACACACCCAAAGTGAGCTTTGATCAGTGGATTCTTTGTTGTAAAAGGGTCACTCCTGCAGTTGTTAATACACACCTAGGTTTATGGCATATGCTATTGCAACAGGAATGGTGTCAACACGACTGCACCCATAGTAACTTTTCTTATATAGGAAGAATTTGCACATATATTTGTACAATTGCTTCATTTGTAAATGAAGTAACTGAATCACCGAATGTGAAAGGAACTATGAAACACCAGTCCGGAATACTGGACCTAACTATCTGGCCTTTGGGTATCTGATGCAAATGTGGGCTAGAAGCTTAACAAATGTTTGCAATATGCATCTTACCAACCACAACCATGTTTCCTTTGGGAAATGTCTTACGACATAAATTTCATTTGAAGCTGTTATTTCAATTACTGCCACTAATCATCCTGCTTAGACCCCTACTCAAATTCTCACTGCCACAGTTACAGGCCTAAAGAAAAGAAATGAACTGGATCAGCGGTTACAACGCCAGTGAGCTGTTATCTGTAGTGTGATGTTTGCATAGATACTCCTACCATACATTTTTTCCACAGAGAAGCTCACAAAAGAGTGTGAATCCTAACTCTGTAATGGTGTTGATGGTGTAGCCTGCAGAAAGTACCAGAACATGAATCACAGTTACCACAGGTCAGAGACAGGTCATTTGGGTAAAAGGTGGGTGAAATCCCGACCGTGATTTCATAGAACCCACAAGCCCACATACCCCTGGCACCACCTGAGAGCTGCCTGAACAAACATCAATACTAAAAAAAATCTTGTAATACATGGTTAGTGTCACAAACAGAAACAGTGCACAATCATTATTATGTGCTGTATATTGACTGTTGCTGAGTAATCATAATGTTAAACACAAACCTATAACCCTGATGAGAGGCATAACCAGTAATTATGTAAGACATGATATTTGAGGGAGTTAGTTGGTGCTAATTGCAGAGGGATGGTTAATGTGTAACACTAACATCATTCCTGTTTCTTTCACACCCTTTTTCATTTAGAATCATCCAATCTGCTGGCTTCATGCCCCTCCCTGACTCTGATAAAAGAGCGACTGACCCCTCTCTCCACCTGCGCAAATCTCCTCTAGTGAGCTCCCTCTACACCCATCCTCTGTCCGTCTGGTTCTCTTTCTTCTCTATTGGTGTTTGGTGATGTCCAGCATGAAGAAAACAGTAAGGTCCTTCTCATCATCCTCCCAGAGCAGCTATGGCTTCAGAGACTCTAGCCCCTTCAACAAGACCTTCAATGTGCACAGCTCCTCTTTGGTCCACACCGGAGGGGCAGGTTGGGGTACAGGTCTCCCTGTAACTGCTGTCACTGTCAACAAAAGCCTCCTGGCTCCTTTGAACCTGGAGATTGACCCTGAGATCCAGGCTATCAGAATTCAGGAGAAAGAGCAGATCAAGACCCTCAACAACCGTTTCGCCTCATTCATCGATAAGGTAAGACAGTTTAAGAACCTCCAGAATTCTTCTTCATGTGGTGAAAGTATGCAAATGTTAGCCTCTAAATGTGAGGATGAGTAGAAGGGGTGTGTTGAGATGCCATTACATATAAATGCAAAATGCAATACCTAGAATGTCCAGCTGGGGGAAAAAACTAAGAGTAAATTCAACAATGGAAATTTTTCTCTGGGTATGCATTTTTTTGCCTATGTTGCCAATAAAGATTATTTATAACATAATTTATTAAAAAGTAACATAACCCAGACAAATGTAGATTCAACTGTAATAACTGACATAATACTGAGGTAAAACAATTCTTTCAAAGGTTTGCTGGGAAAATCCTTGATAGATGTTTGACAGCCCTTATGTATGTTGACTTTATATAGATAGAAATGTGCAGAGCCACTTTGCATAGACAAAAATACTGTACATAGAATGATCGAAGATACATAGAATGGAGTCAATTGAGCTTAAAAATCTATAAGAAAAAAACAAAACAAAATACAGTCCAATGATGTATCTTATGCTGAGGTATCTATTTGGATCTTACACATTCCTTCCAGTTTACTGATTGTTAAAGTCCACATTTTAATAGCATTTAGCCGCCCTGTTGTCTCTGTACACCCACTGTTGGACGACCCACCTAAAGGGCAAAAGTTCACTTTCTGTCATAAACTCCCACCGGTCTGATATAAGTTCACTATCACTTTAAAAGCACCACCCATGCATGCTTTTACACACACACACACACACACACACACACACACACACACACACACATGCTTACACACATTTCTCCTGAATTTCCAAACCATAAAACCAATTCACACCCTGTTAGTAGGAGGAGGCAAGAGATAACAGTTTCTAAGATCTGTGTGAAAGAGTAAGTCAGTTCCAAGAATGAAAATAGTTATTGTAACCACAGGGTTTCCCTTTCATCCATAACCCAGCACATTCCAGAGTGAACCCACCCTTCTCCTCTCATAACATCAATTAGCCACACAGTCTGTTTACTCTTTCTGCTTACTTTTTCTGCCTCCATTTTATTTGTTCCAATTAATTTTCTATATTTCTTCTTCCTAAAAACATTTTAAAACAAATATACGTTGCAAGAAAATTGCAAGAATGTGAATACATAGATGCAAGTATCATAATAATCTGCACTGTGACTCAATGAGTTATGATCTCATGTTAGAAGGACAAGAGAATGCAAACCAGAATTTCCCAATACATTCCTTAGGGAGTCCTCACCACATGTGAACCAAGCAATTAAGAACATAGAATACCTGCTACAGGTTGTGCTGGGAGCTGGAATGGAGCAGCAATGTTTCTACAATGGAGGGCACATTTGCCACTTTTGCCAATCGATTATTGTTCTCTGTACGTAAATGTTAATATGTAAATACATAGCAGTCTTTTAACTACTTTTGCACTTTAACATACATGGACCTAGGAAAAAATTTAATTGAAGACTAGCAAGAGATCTTCATGGGCTGGATATTTCCACTATAAGGAATAGTATGAATGCGTATCTTATGCCCCACCACAGGTACGTTTCCTGGAGCAGCAGAACAAAATGCTGGAGACCAAATGGAGTCTTCTACAAGAGAAGACCAGCACCCACTCAAACACTAACATGATGTTTGAGGCCTACATTGCTAACCTGCGCAGACAGCT
This sequence comes from Brycinus macrolepidotus, assembly GCA_037974445.1. NCBI lineage: Eukaryota > Metazoa > Chordata > Actinopteri > Characiformes > Alestidae > Brycinus > Brycinus macrolepidotus. The sequence continues at coordinate 16,615,263 of JBBPCZ010000115.1, read as the reverse complement.
GGACAGCCTGGGAAATCAGAAATTGCGTCTGGAGTCTGACCTGAACAACATGAAGGGCTTGGTGGACGACTTCAAAAATAAGTACGGAGGAACTTAACACTGAACAATAATATGCTAGGCTTGGTGACAAACCGTGATTAAGACTAGGCCTTTAATTTGTGTCGTAAATAGCAAAACACAGGTAAAAATGAGGAAAAAGCTCTTTTATTGTAATTCTGATTCCTGTTAGTGCCACAAATATTGTAGTATTTAATGCTAAGCTAACAGCATAGCATTTGAGGCCATTCTAGACAAAACATGGACATATGAAGCTTATAACAAATACATTTGTGTATATTTTACCCTTTATGTCCTTTAGTAAAGAGTCCTAAACATAGAGCTGGCACAAATATTTACAGGCAGTGGCGTACCTAGGACTTCCAAAGGAGTTGGTCCAATTCATGACATAGTACGACTGCAAAGTAGCTCCTGAAGTTCTAACCAATCAGAGAGGTTGCCTAGCTGCATATACCCAGACCCCTCAGGAGGTGGGGGGGTAGTAAACTTGACAAGTTTAAATGCAAACACAATTCTACTTCTCTACTTTCCAGGTATGAAGAAGAGATCAACAAGCGCACAGAGAGTGAGAACAGCTTTGTGCTCATCAAAAAGGTGTGGCAATTTTCCACGGTGTTTCTCTATTGAAATTTGCTTGTATTTTGCAGTGACACAACACAAAAATGTAAAAATTTACCCTGATGTTTAAGAACATGTTTCTCTGTCTGTGTGTATCAGGATGCAGATGAAGCTTTCATAGCTAAGGTCGAGCTGGAGGCTACTTTGGACAGCCTGGTAGATGAGATTCAGTTCCTGAAACAGATCTATGAACAGGTACAATTTTTTTTGTTTTCATAAGGCAGTCTGTCCATAATTTAAATCAACTGATTTAAAAAATATCACAGTAGATTTGTGTTTTCTGAGTAAAATGGAACCACACAACAATCCATGGTTGTCCATTGCTTCTTCAGTGCAGATAAATGGAGTTTTGTTTGTTCAGTGTTACTCAAACACACACCTTCCCAAATTCCACCATCTCACTTCATTCACCTGGACAGGAGCTGCATGAGCTGCAGTCTCAGGTCAAGGACACATCAGTAGTTGTGGAGATGGACAACAGCAGGAACCTGGACATGGACTCCATTGTGGCTGAAGTGCGTGCTCAGTATGAGGAGATCGCCAACCGCAACCGTGCTGAGGCAGAGAGCTGGTACAAACAGAAGGTAAAAGTGACCTCATGTATTACTGTGGCAATGTTATTGGTTGGCTATGTTTGGATGTGTCTCAGTTTTGATGTTTTTTTAGCCGTTTACAGCAGCACATTTTTCACTGAGACAAATGACATCTGCATTTCTGTGTCTTTGTCTGCCTTTTAGTATGAAGAGCTACAAGTGTCAGTCACTCAATATGGTGACAACCTGAAAAGCACTAAAGCTGAGATTGCTGAATATACCCGCAAAGTCCAGCGTGTGCAGTCTGAGATTGATGCTATCAAGGGACTGGTAAGATCTCTTTTTGCAGTAAACCTGCTCTTTCTTCTCTTTAAGGACTTTTCTTTCCTGTGGTGCCGAGTCCACAGTTATAATAATAATAATTTTTTGTTCAAACACATTTAGGAGCTTATTAGTATGTGTATTTTGCATATTTATGCTTTTCTGTCTAATTAGTGCTCCAGTGACAGTCAAAACATAGAACAAATGTTTAATAATATACACAGTATCACTAATCAAGTTAGCATACATTGTAAGGCATTTATGATTGCACATAGTTTGTAGATATGGATTGTGTTACAATCAATGGAAAACTAGTACAGCATAAAATGTTAAGAAAATCACATATAAAAATTATTACAGAGGTTGATTTAAAAATGAAACCCACAACAAATTTAAAGGTGATTAAAAATTTTAAAAATGCCCACTTTTATGGATTGCCTAAATTAAGGAATTCACTTCTGATAGCAGTGTGATGTTTCCACCCAGGACATCAATGCAAAGAAAGTAAAACATATTAAACCATACCCAAAGCATACAGATACCATTAGAAAAGTCATATGTTCTCTGTTCCTTATGGTTTCAGCGGTCTAATCAGGAGATTCAGATCACTGAGGCAGAGGGGCGGGGAGAGGCAGCTCTGAAGGATGCCAGGCTTCGCATTAAAGACCTGGAGGATGCTCTTCAGAAGGCTAAGCATGACATGGCCCGGCAGGTCCGCGAGTACCAGTCACTTATGAACATCAAACTTGCCCTGGACATAGAGATCGCCACTTACAGGAAACTACTGGAGGGAGAAGAAAACAGGTAGGATGCAGCACTAAGAATACTGAGATTGCTTGCTAATTACAGTGGCTAAAACTAAGGTTTAAGACTAGAATTAACTGCCTAGTTCCAGGATATCAAATAAAATAAAATAATATAAAATAAAATGAAAACAAACAAACAAACGATTTAACGTTATTTCTGTTTTATTCTGTTTTTTTTCCAGATTGGCACAAGGAATCCAGGCAGTCAGTATCTCCAGACAGAGCTGTGAGTTCCATTTCTCTCTCTTTGTCTCTCTATCTCCCTTTCTATCTATCTATCTATCTATCTATCTATCTCTCTATATATCTATACATATATGTGTGTATATATATATATATATATATACACACACACACACACACATATATATATATATATATATATATATATATATCTTTGCCTTTGCTCTTCTGACTTGTTTTCAGGGAATTCTTAATCTAACTAACACTTTGTGTCTCTCAGCCTTAAATTACCAGCCTCACTTGCTGGAAAGCAGCATCATCTCATCCCACAGTGCTGGGCCTCGTCCTCTGATTGCTGTAGGCGACTTCGGCGCATCTAGTTCCTCCAGTACCACTACCATCACCCAAACCAAGAAGACCATTTACACAGCTCGGGAGAGCAGGCTGGAGACTCGTGAGGTGGATGCGGAAGGCAACCTGCAGATTACAGAGTAGTGATATCATTCAACTAACTGAAAGATTGGATGATAAACTGAAAGATCATTTCATGCTTTCACTTATTACTCTCCAAACTTAAAATTATAAATTAAGGTGTAATAATAGTGTAATATTACTAGTATACACACTAGTTACCATTTACTTTTTGGTCTCTTAGGCAATTATGCTAATGTAATATGCCTAGGAACAAGTACCATTTAGGCTAAGTGATTTGATTTCTTTGACGATAAATAACCACTTATTCATTACTAAGCAGTATATCACTTGATCGCATACCTCTTACCTGAGCGAGAATGCTCCAGTTTTACCGATTCCATGAGAGAAAGCAAGTGAAGAGATTGTTCTGGATTGTATTTGAATTGTCTGTATACCACTTGTGTGAAACCCCACAATAAAGTAAATCTTCAAGGACACACCAAATTTATCTTGTTTCAGTTGGTTTACATTACAAATAAAGATGTCAAGCTAATGCAAACTGTACAAACATGATTTTTACAAAAAGCATTGTTAGAAAATTATATTTATATATTATAGTTAGATTTACAAACAAATAATATTTTTCTGGAATTTGGCAATTTCATGTGTAATTATTTAAAATATAACTGCAAAGTACAAATCTCATTTTAAATGTAAATGAAGGATCATTCTGTGATCAGGATTGCTGTGTGCTGTAAAGGAAACCTGTGCTTTGCATTGCCTTCTTAAAACAGAAGAGGGTGCACAAAGAAAACTCTTCGAAAGAAACACTTAAGGTCTTTTATCACATCATTTGAGTTACATTATTTCGAAGACAAATAGTCACGAATGCACAGTAATATCAGTAAATATTGATACCTATAAATCCATTTTTATGTCCAAGAGAAAGGTATGCTATTGAGTTTGGTGGGTTCTAAGTCCTTTGTTAATTATAATTTCAAAGGTATGATTTTAATGGTATGGTTTCTTAAGAAAAGCTATTGTTTATATAAAAACTTTTTTACAATGATCATTTAGAATAAGTAGACTTAATTTGTGGGTTCAGCTAAATTATCCATTCCCTGGGAAACTTTAAGGACTTCTGGGGCGTGAAGTCTTGAATGTTATTTTCAGTTTTTTTTTTTTTAGATCCAGCAATGTTTAGACACTCTTACAATTTTAGTGTCACCAATGGGCTGCACATGCCTTAACTTGTTTTAGACCTTAACTGAGTTGACATCTAATTGTGTTAGGTCTTTATTCTTCTTTTTAAAGCTTATTCATATTAAGCCTTGAGTCCACATTTCTGCAACTTCATGCAGAAATCCTCTTAACAGATTATCATGTCCATATGTCTAAAGAGAAGTATAATTGTCACTACTGGAACAAAACCTTGAATTCACGAAATGATGAAAATCGTTCTTAACTTTCAATGTAAGTTAATGGAACCAGATTTTATTATTTGTCTTTTTTGGACCATTTCTAATGGTCTGATTGTTGTGAAATTTTGACAGTGTTAATAACCGTTGGCATTTTCACATTATATAAAAATGAAAAATGTTATGCAAAGGACTAGAAACATGCTGCCTAATGATCACAATACAACGTTATGCATAGATTGTCATATTTCACAGTACTACACAATGACTATTGACCTTTGACATTTTCCACATTTCTGAATCAATAGAAATCAGCACTCACTTTGATCCTTAACTCTGATCGTTGGCTCATGCAATATACTATAGTTTTATAGCTACTTTTGCAACAGATGTTATTGTGCAAATGTGGTGCAAACTCAGAATTTCTTTTGACTGGAGAAAACACATTTCAACACTCTTTTCAAACTTGGCAGTGTTTTTTGGGGAAACTATTGAACATCCATACCAGCACAAATGTGGGAGGCCTTTGCATTACTTGGATATTAAAAGTGCATGATACGGGAATGTCAGTCAGAGACACTATAACATGAGTGAGAGGAATTCACTGAACAGGTAAACTCTACAGTACTTCTACATGTTTATTTTCACTCAAATCTAGTGACAAAAACATGCCAGAATTTCTTTGCGGCTTAAAAGCAGTACACCGCAAATACTGCAATAGAAAGTTCTCCAGACAGTGAGTATGATAACTGTCATTTTAGATTTGCAATACATTAAGCCTGAAATTACAGATTTGTGTGAAAGGAAAAGGCTTGCAAAGAATGCAGCTTGGTGAAACTGCAAAAACAGTGAATGAATATCCAGCGAGAAAATTCCTCACATTACCCTACCAGGTCAGTGCAGCAATGTCAGAGACAGATGGTGACACACGTTTGCCTGAAGCGTTTTGACCTGTTCCAGAGACTCCACCTCAAACCCACCCAACCGGCCCCCAGGATAAGCTGTGAAAATGTATGAAGGAAAATACATAAAAATCAAGACCTCTCTCTCTCTCTCTTCTTCCTTTGATTTTTTTAATTGTCTGTATCTTTCTCTCTCTCTCTTTTTACCTCTTGCTCCCCTCAGTACCCCACCCCCACCCCCACCCACCGCCCCACCCCACCCTTTCTCTATTGCAGAGCAAGCTTCAGCAGGCCTAATCCTCAGCAACAGTGACAGAAACTCAGGGGATTAGCAAGTATGGAAATGTTCTGCAGGGTAACAGGGGTTAACAGTTCTTTGCCAGCAGTGAAACTGCTCAGTCTTTAGTAGTGATGGGATGTTTTACTGACTCAGGAAAATTAAGTTTGTCTTGTTCACTGGAAATATTGTGGCACTGTAGACATGATATGATTATTAGTAACTGTTCATTTTAAATCATCCCCCTCCCGACAAAATTTTTACATCCCTTCACCAGTTGACAAAATATTTCAGCAACCCCTGTGTGGAAAACATCTCTGCAGAGGTGGGTGTAGCTGTCAGCTGAGTGATTACAGAAAGAGCACAGTTCTCAAACACTAAGAACAACATGGTTTGCTGAACTTGGTAAAGTGCAATACACAAGTTCACTTGGGTACTTTTCTTAAGCTCTAAAGCAACCTTCTGGACCAGAGCCTATTGTTTTATTCAGTTAAAAAGACTGATTACTACTATTGATTGTACTATTTCCAACACAAAAGCAAATAAAAGATTCGTTAACCAGCTTGACAAACACAAAGCTAGCCAGATATGGAAATGATCAGGTTGACCAGGCTTTGTTAGTTAGCTCTCCTCACCAGTAAAAATAGCTTTGGACCTATCACTATTATAAGTATGTAGCAAAACTATAGTAAAATAATATGCACATTAATAGTGCATATTATAGATAAACCAATACTAGTAGCTGCAAGTAATAGTTACACAAAAATAGTAGTAGAGTCTCAGGGACAATATGAAGTGTCTTTGAATGAAAAATATATACAGATCACAGAAAAAGATGTGTTGAGTAGTGTGGGTAGGTAAGATGCAGTATAAAAGTATTAAGAATATGACAGTGCAAAAATAAGAAGGTGTGCAAATCCGAGTGACTGTGCAAATTAGAAAAAAGGACAGTAAACTGTGACAGTAGCTTCAAATTACAGATAGCTATCACCAGAGGTAGGTAGTAAATAGTCACATTTAATCAGTTGCATGCTCTTGGATAAATTTGACAAATGTACACTTTCCTGAGAATTTTCAATATTAAAATTTGCTAATATTTTTTGGGATATTTATGTGAAAATGAATTCTTTTTCATTCAGGTATTGTTTCTTATTCCTCTTGTGCTTAATTTCATTCTGCTACACTGCTTATAACATCTGAACTGCTTTGCGAATGGTCAATCCTCTCCGTTTTGAGGTTTATCATTTTATTGTAGATGAGGAGAATTAAAAAGAATTGAAGAATTAAACAATTAAAAGGTTCAATTCTATACTTATAAGAGTGTGCAACATCCTGTTGTAAGTATACAAACAAATAACTCAGTGCATGTATTTCTGACACTCAGTACCACTAGCAGCCTGTTCCATGCAGTGACACATGGAGCTTTCTAATTTGTGGGCTCTTTGGGGTGATTAGGAGTTCTGTGCACACCACATCAGACAAACAAACACCACCATGTTTTTATGGCTAAAAGATGTTTTGCTTCAAAACATCTTTATTGTTTTAACCACAGTGCCAGCTTAATGCTGCATTCACCTACCTCTGTAATATGATTTAAATAGTAAGTCATTCTGGACAGGACCGTCTGCCAAATTCCATTAAAGGCACTCAGTACAAAAGTACTGTTTTTCTGGAAAGATCATTTTTCTTCTGCATCATTATTTCAGTATAGTAACATTGCTTTTACTTGAGTATGGGTTTAGGTTGCTTTAGGTTACTTCTCCCACCTCTGACCATCACAAATAATAACTTACTAATTGTAATTGTAACTGCATGAAAGGTAAGTATGGACAATTCAGAGGAAAAGGTTGCTATGAGATAAAACGGCTGGTGCCAGGAAAGGAAGTTTGTCAAGCTGGTGGGAAGCAGCTCCGTTTTTGGAATGTGTCAGATGCACGTACAGAGACTAGAAGAGTCACTTACTGAGTTGGGCAAGGCTGACTCAGACAGCAGTAAGGCAAACAGCTGTCCAGTAGAAGCAGGCCCAGCACTGGGGCTACACCCCATTCATTTATCAAACCCCACTAAACCCACTAGTTTGTGCTTGCAGTGACAAGTGGATGACATATAGAGGAGTGTTTTTATAAGATCAGTCACTTTGTACTGGCTCATAACCACCTCCACCCCCGTGCAACCCATGCATGGTTTTTGGATCCCTCACAAGCATAGTGTACTGATGATGACTTCCTGTTGCACTAATTGTGATAGGTATCCTGAACAGCAAGAAAATAACTCTTGGAAACTACAATTTCCATACCATACTGGGAAACAGCTGGTCAGGACAGTCTTACTGGTAACCCTTTAAAAAGTAGTAAGCATGGGTGTGGATGCTCACTCTGCTGATTCCCACTGGGAAATAGAAACTTCTTGGCAATGGAAATTGTGTGAGATCTTCTGTGACAGGGTTGGGCAACTCTGGTTCTGAGCTTGAGTCCAGCCCAGTTTGATGATATTTCTCTTCTAATTCATCTCCTAAATCTAGTTATTAACTGATGAGGTGTGTTTGAGCAGGAATCTCACCAAACTACACACGACAGAGGTCCTTCGGTATATAGTAAAAAGCCCAGCCATGCTGTGTATCGCCCAGTCTGTCCTGAGTCTGTGGCAGAACTGGTTCATTCATATTAGCACACACATGATACATCACATCACACTTCTTCTTTGCATCAGAAGCAGCCCACATCCTTTACTCTTGACATGTTAAGTGGTTGTGGCAACCAGAATAATAGTAAATGCAGTTTCTGTTATTCCAGAATTGCCCCCTCTATTGCGTTAAATCATGGATCCTGTAGCATCTTTTTTCATTTTATTAACTGATTTTTGCACATACCTTAATAAAAATAATCAATATTCCATGACGTTTGTGCACTGTAACAGAAATATTTAAAAAATCATTTTTAAAGGTATTAACAACCTCATTTTTGTGTGAGATTATGTGGCAAGACTGTTAGGTTATCCTGCATTAATAATACCTACTGAGGCAGCATTACCTTACTCATTGCGAGGTTCCTGTGTGTGCGTATATACACACATATATACATTTATTTATATATACATAACTCCCACTGGCTGGAACTACCAAACGAATACCCACACAGGCACAGGCCGTTGTACATCGTATGCGGTTGATTTACACACGAGTAAAAACATAAAACATTCAAAACACAGGTTCAACTCACTCACTCTCTGAGCTGTTTGCTTTCCAGCCAGAGCTCTCCTCTAAAACTCTCTGGCACTGGCTGGAGAGCCCAGGCTTGTAAAGTGTTCTGGCTCCTCCCTAACTAGGGACACCTGGACATTGTTAAGGAGGAGCTATGCGCAGAGTTTCAGGGCACATGGCAGCTGCCTTGCCTCTCCACTGCCACACTATACATTTAGTTTAGCATTTTCACTGGTGGAAAAGGTGAACTGCTAATTTCTCCAGAACACAAACGCATTGTACGCTTAAACTTTTTCCACCATGAACAATATCACACCCGAAGTGCCGCACCCCCATAACAAACTCACTGAAAATGTGCTTTCTGCATGTTTTATCCTGTTGCTGCTATTTTATGGCCAATTTATTATTGTTGTTTCTACCTCATAAATATTTGCATTTTAAACATTTAATTACATTGATACTAGAATACAGTATTTTCCATAATACTGTATTGGTTCACATTAGTACTTTAACTGCTTTGTCAGCTTCACTGTATGTTGCCCTGTTATGCTCTATTGTCTTGTTTCCTTTTGTGATTTTAAGACTTGCACTTTCTTTTCTTGCACTGTGTGTAGTTCTGTCTTGTCCACACTTGTTTTGGAGCGTTGTTTCGTTTTACTGTATAGTGTAGATGGTTGAAGTGACAATAAACACATACTTGACTTGACTTGACTTGACTTGGCTTGACTTGACAGGTTATATATCTTGTTACCTTGCATTTCATTTGTCCCAAGTTGACCCACTTGTAAATACGACTTCATTTGCTGTTCCAGTACAGTTTACAAGTGGGAAAAATTAGTATTTCCCAGGTTCACTCCAGTGGTGCGTTAGTTAAATGCTGTGTGTCCAATGCACATTGCACATATATGTGGCAGTTGTGGTATGCATCAGATTCCAAGCATTTAACATACACAGTACTGTGCAGAAGTCTGAGAAAATGATATTTAAAAGCTGATCTGCTGTGCAGTAAGTGTATTTTTCTAGAAAATGTTCCACTACTGTTAGAATAAATACAAATAACATTAGTAAAGTAAATAGTGATTTTATGTATGTCAGTGTGTTCACCTCCCTCGTGTAAACCTAGTATTACCTATAGTTACCATCAAATACCTGGTTCAGCTCAATCAATACTTCATTAGGTGAGCTGCTGATGGAATTTCACAAATCTATGCAATTGCTGGAAGCATTGAAAAGAAATCTGGAACCAAACTTCTAACCAGCTCACAAAATCTTGATACGTTGTACTGCTTTCTCATTTTTGCTGTGTATTTACTAATGTTCTCATTCTTGCTGGCAGAAGGACACTTACTGCTGAGATAAATAGATTTAAACAAATTGCATAGGCTCCTAAGACTTTGCACTGTTCTGTGTGGACAAAATGTATGTCAACTGGGATGGGAGTGATTGACAAAATGTTTATAGATGAACCTGCCTTGCCAAGCAGGCCACTATGGCCAAAAAGACCCACCGCATGCACATGCCTACTGATGTTTAGGTATAAATGGCTCCTTATCTGTAGTTTTTTGTCCAGAGGCATCTAGGAAACAATGAGTTCAAGTGATTAGTTACTTTTAAATAGTATAAGAAGGCATTTAATCTTCCATTTACTCATCTTCCTTCTTCATGCTTGTGATGTTTACACTGCAAGATGAAGAGTGTGAGTAGTTATTCAGGCCATGTCCACACGTACACGGGTATTTCTGAAAACGGAGGTTTTTCTATGCGTTTTGGCCTTTCGTCCACACGTAAACGGCATTTTGGGTCAGTGAAAACGGAGGTTTTTGAAAACTCCGGCCAAAGTGGCGATTTTTGAAAACTCTGTTTCTGCGTTTACGTGTGGACAAGAAAAACGAAGATTTTGAAAAACGGACTGTTTCGCATCTTACTGTGCACCACTCATATGACATCACAGTATGTGCCGTGTTTACATTAGGTTTTCATCTATAATGCCTGACGTATACAAAGTACTACTGCTCTCAACCTTGTTAGAAGTTTTGGCATGTTTATATTAGGGGTGTCGAATTAACGCGTTAATTTCGATCAATTAATCACAGAAAAAATAATGCGTAAAAAAAAATTTACGCTGATTGATCGCACCACGTGACTTTAACCCGGCCCGGTGTGCAGTCGAAACACGCTACCCGTCGAGATGTGCTACCGTGCCCTTCTGCACAGTCTTGGGATTCTGTGCTACCTAGATAGGGAAGCTGGTTTATCTGTGCTAACTTGCATTCGGGTCACTGGTTTACGGTGATTAATATCTTAAAAGCTCCTTTAATATGAGTGTATGTCGCTACTCTGGGGTCTGTGTCTTAGCCATCATTACGTAAGCAATTTCCTATAAGATCAATAAAGTTTTCTGATTCTAAAATGCCTTTTTCTGCAGTTTGCAGAATGCTATCTAAGCAAGGAAACATCAGAACTGTCCAGAATCACCACGAGCTGGAAGCATGGCATGATTTGAAGTAGCCTGTGCCCTGCTTCATGGTAGCATTAGAACCTGACTGTATAAACCGGCTCTGTGCACCTCTAAACATCTATCTAGGCTCTTCTCATTTAAATAAAATATATTTTTCTCATATTATTTGCCTATTTCTCATCATTATCAGTGTTATAAACTGTATAAACTGAAAGGTAGCATTTTTCGACAAGGCAACACGGACACTGTCTCTGGTAATAACGCCCCCCTCCAAGGCTTCTGACTGGTCACCAGTGCTCCACCTGCTGCCTTGGTCTGCTTTTGTCAGCGTTTTTTGCGATTGCGTGTGGACGGAGATATTTTTGAAAACATGCTCGTGTGGACGCGATTTTGTAAAAAAATGAAAACGGAAAATCTCTGTTTTCAGAAATACCCGTGTACGTGTGGACACGGCCTCTGTCTTGCAAGGGCAGTGAAAGGTCCTTCTTGTTGGCAAGTGTAAAACAGCATCCTGCAGATAGAGCTGCACAGAGGTATCATTTTGTTTTTGCTTTTACGCATCACGTACTCTTCACTCATGCACTAATCAATCTTTCTGGCATGTTGAGGTGTTTGAAGACTGGCTTCACTGGAATTCTTTTTATAGCATTAAGAGTGGAGTGGGGACCACATAACTGATAATTGCCCACCACACTCCCTCCCTCTCTCTCTTTATGTAAGTCGTTGGATACTTTGGGCAGGTGTGTCTTGTTCTCATTCTGTGGAAGCAGGTATTTCAACTCATCAGCTCAGGAGTCTCTCAGGTTCTCACAGTCTAACACTCATTTGATTTTGCAAAAGTTTTACTTGCATTCATTGTCCTGAGTATTTATCAATAAACTTTGCATAAAATTAGCTTGCAGCTGTGTTCGAAGCATGTGCTGCAATTTGCATGTGTTGCATACGTTTGGTCCAGCATGCTACGCTTTTTATAGTGAATCAGGGTGGACACGTTACTTTGTGTTTGTAATGCATTAACCCCTTAAACTGCAGGCTTAGTTCATGTTAGCAGGCAACAGAGTGAGAGGCTAACAGTAATTTCCTATGGGAGTAGGTGATTTGTGATTTAATGACAAGTGACAGAGTAACGGAGCACCAAGCGAGAAATAGAGTTGAGCTTTTCTGAGGTCCCTAACCTCTGCTTCTTACCTTTTAAATGTGTAACCGATTAAAAAAAAGTCACACATATATAGTAAATATTTTAACATTTTCTTGTGAGGAGCTGGACCACATGTGACAACAAGAGCAGCTCTGAGGAGACAAACATAAATGTCACCTATTAGTATGAATATTATTCAGTTAATTAGTCTTTTATTAATTTTTACAATAATTCTGTACTGTGTTTATAATTAGTCATTTGTAACTCCTACAAAACTTGTGTGTAAATCATGTAATTATGAAAGTAAGGATGAGTGGACTCCCATTCAGGCCCTTTAGGGTTTGAGAGGTTAATAACTCTCAAGAAATTTGCAGAACATTTTGAACAATTAGGTTAATGACTGGATAGTGCACTTTCCAAAGAAGCCTTGCTTTGAGAAAGCAGGTTTGTAATGAGAGGAGGTAGTGGTTTAACAGAAATGTGACACACCCATGAGGCATGGAGGTGTGTGTGTGTAATGTGAAAGAACTATATGTGACATATTTGTACTTTCTACAGCTGGACTCTCCTAGCACTTGTGCTCCATATACACACAGTGCATTCGATTTAATGATTTTAAATCATTACACAGTTGTTAAGCAGTTCAGCATTAAGGTCAGCAGCCGGCAGGTGTGGAACAGAAAGAAAGCAAAAGGGCAAACTGACAAATTTCTTTTTAATCAATTTTTTATGTATCTAATAAATTCATGTTGTATCAAGTGATCACTGAACTCTCTCACAGATGTTCTCTTGTGTAAATGACAGATGCAGTATTGTCAGTTTGCTTTCTTCATACCACAGTGTGACTGAAAGCGACTGTGAGTGAGATTAAGCTGGTGAATAACAGCTGGTGATAGACAAGGCAACTCCAGGCTGAAAAGCGTGGCAGGGTGTACTTAAGTGTCCCCTGCAAGAATAAGTGACATTCCAGGTCTTGTGAAACCACACCAAAGCCCTCCATATCTTTTGATTTGTTTGAAGGAACATGTGTGAGTGAGCCATGTTCTAATCTAATCACAAATACATCTATATCTACATAAGTCTGTACATAGAAAGAAACATGTAGTCAGCTCAGCCCTGGTGTGGTTAGTGACGTAAGTACTGACGGGGGATGCTAATCATAAAGGACCCATCCACACTACTCAGAAAAGCTCTAACATCTTTGTATCTCCCTCTAATTCATAATGCGGCTCATCTATGGTGGTTGATTTTTGCAACCTGCAAAATGATTCTGCAATGTTTATTATTATAATAATTTCTAAAATCTTAAATAGGCAGTCTAATGTAAACATTTAGGGTAATTTTAGATGTTAGTAGGTGGAGTGGCATTCCTTAAACGCTTTTGAAATTACATTTTCTTAATTGAAAGTCATTTCAGAAGGAGGGCCTATTAAATTTTGCACTGGGGTCAATGAAATCCTAGATATGCCAAGACACCATTGGGTATGATAACATCTAAGCCTTTGGATGGTCGACTGATGGTATTACTCAAAAGTGTTTTTTTATTCTAAAGTCACTCTAACTCAATCTATGCTTCTGTAAACTTTGATATGTCAGTTACTTTTTATATGCACTGTACCGTGGCTGAAGCAAACGTACATTATACAATCTTTCATGCACTGTGCATTCATTGCCCTGAGTGTATGTAAGTTGCACAAAGGCTGTCAAAATCCAGCATGCTGAACATTCTAAGAGATTATGACACATTTGTCAGTGTTGCAGAACCTGACAAATTGAAGGCTTTTTAAACCAGTTGAAGACATCAATCTGCAAATCTGTTATGTTTTACAGAACGAGCACATTGTTTAAGGCTTGTCAGGTATCTGTTATGTATGTGTGTGAGTAAACATATGTGTGGCCTCCCTCTAAGCCACTACACGTTTAGCTGCGTGGGTGTGTGGGGTGACCTGTGAAAATAAAGTGTGTCCATGCACGAGCTTTATTACTAAAAAAACTAAAACATAACTCCAGTATAAAAGACCAGTATTGATTTAGAAATGGTAAGAAACAAGATTGTAGTGCTCACTTGAAAATCTGTAATGAGAGTCTTAAAGAGGGAAATGACTAGACGCATGCTATTTTCTATATCCCACAACCCACACTGTATAATTGTTTCAAAATGTGTGTCCTCAGTGGTGGACCTATCAGAAAGAGATCTCATATAAACATTTGGGCATGGAGGAGTGGTTAACTGTCATTTAAAACTCTTCTGGAGAAAGGCTCCTAGATGGAAAGAAAGTCTACTGAACTCTCTGCAACAAAAGAGTTTTTGTTCTGTGAACATTTCTGCCAACCCTCCACAGGAAGCACAAACGCTAGAACCGCTGCATACTGCACTGTACTGTGCTTCCTTACATGTATCCACTTCCAGCAGCTCTGCTTCGTGATGAGCTGACTGCCCTTCACCTCATAAGGAAACCAGGATTGCTCACTCTCCATATGACACTTCTAGCATTGGATTCATTTCATTCATTGCTAGCCCAGAGAGTGTGGTTTGTTTGAAATTTGCTTTTAAATTCGACCTCAGCATGTCATATAATATGCCACATAATCTGTCAGCTGACATTAGGGATGAGAAATTCAATTTATTTTGCCTGACCAGTTCTTTCATATTTAAAAATTTGATGAAAAGAATGTCCAATTCAACCCATTCACTTTCATGCCAGGGTGTTGCTGTGACTCAGTAGCTTTCAACAGATGTTCTATGAATGCAGACATCAAATCAAACCCAGTGTAAGTCAAAGCAAATGAGCAAAACTTCACCAAGAAACAGACTTTATGACGCAAAAGTAAACCAAAACAGCTTGCAACAGACTCTTTATCTGACTGGTTTTTCTCTTTTGACTGTTTTATATTTCACAGTCTCTGTAGCTGAAGTAAATTTTGCCCTCACTAAAGTAGGCAGACTTGGAGCTAACATTCTAACATACTACATGGCCAGTAATGTTCACAGGCATCGTTTAAGTTCAAATATTTGATTTAGGAGACACTGGAAACTCCAGAATATGAAGTTGAAAAGTTACCTGAAGGCCTGTTTGTAGCTTGAAACATCATGCCAGAGCTGTAAAGCTTATGCTAACCTGTTTGCTCAGTGCTAATGTGACATGAGCGAATGAACAAAGTTAATGGCATGACTGGAGTGTCCTACGCTTTGTTTCATGTTTGAATGTCTTCAAAAGGTTGCAGCACTCAATGGAATTTATTCTTTTGGATGTTTTTCGGCACATTTTCAGTCACAGATAATGGCAGAAAAGGGACCTCACAGAGTGAGTTACATTAAAACAAACATGTTTGAGAACCAAAGAAGTTTGGCTCAGTCTGGAACAGCCACTGTGACTCCTAACTAAGTTTTGAATTTTTGGTTTCAGTGAGTCAGACTTGGTAGCGAGTATTTAACAGGGAGCCCCTGGCAGTTCCATGCACACAGCACAAACACATACGAGGAGGCTGCAGACTACAGAGAGAAAATCTACACAAAGTCAAAGGTTTATATTCTAATATGTCATTTTTGTGTCATGTTTTTCTGAAATGTGAAATGTGAAATATTATTATTTGAATGTGATTATTACTATTCAGTCTATAACACAAATGTAAACAATGTAAAGATGTTGCAGAAAATAAGGCCATCCAAACTTTTAAGTTGGTTCAACTGATTCACTGAAAAGAGTCGATTCAAAAGAATGATTTAGTCACAAACTGGAAATCACTCGCAGTCACCCCACCCTGCAGAGACCCAGTACCAGAATAGCACAATAGCAAAAAAGAGAGAGAGAGAGAGAGAGAGAGAGAGAGAGAGAGAGAGAGAGAGAGAAAGAGAGAGAGCCTGATGTGTTTGGCTAAAGACAAACTCTGCTGAAATGTGACCTGGGCATGCAGCAGACAGTGGCCACAGTTGGCCTGCTGATTGGAGGAATCTTTTGAGCCTGAGTCACTCTGGAACTGCTGATATTAATTCCAGGGAGAGTGAAAACAGTGTCTGGATCAAAGCTCACTGTGTTAGCGTGTACAGGAAGTCACACACTCCCATACCGAGTGGTTGCTAAGCACAAGCGGGCAAAACAGTAACAACAGCAAAAGTGGCAGAAGAATACGTCTTCAAAAACATGGGACAAGTCCAGTCAGAGGGATGATTATTGTCTCTCTGTGTTCCTCTGATTGTGTCACCTGACATAGTTCTAACTCTAGGTAATGTTTCATGTGAGGTTTCTCAGATTTCAAGTGGTGAATAACACTACTCATGCTACTTCATGTTCCTGTGCTGTCTGGCTCTTCTGCCACACCTCTTGTCTAACATTTATTTAAAAAAAGAGTGAACTTTAAAAGGCCATGCTGCAACAAGGTTGTGGGTTATGACATGATATTCTTTGTGTTGTACAATTGCTAATATCTACCTGTAGTAATGATTTTAAATTGGATGTGGGTGGCCACAAGCAACTGGCAGTAAATGTTTAATATATCATGTCATCTTAATGCTGTCTAATCTGTCTTTAATGTCCTGCCTGAAGGAGCAATAAAGTCTAGACAGCTATAAATCTACCCTTTTCTCTCTCTCTCTTAAAGTTCTCATATATGCTGTCCTCCAGAATGAATGAGTGAAAAGAGACTTGCTTTAAGTAGATCAAAAGAAAAAAGCACAGATACACACACTGAACTTCTGGGCCCTGGAGATGAGAGATCTTTGCTGCTATATGATTCATTCATCCTATTTATTGCATTCCACTTTTGTTTATTACTGCATCACCTAGCAATTGTAGTGCTCTTTGGAATCCTGAATAAATGATGTATTATGATCACCAGTGCAAGCTGTGAAACTCTGAAAATTTGTCCCCACCCAGTTTACATATGGCCAAACATTTATCAAATCTGATGTTTAAGTGTTTGATTGTACCCTCTGGGCTGTGTTCACAGCAAGTTTAAGACCAATAGGATGGTGAGGTGTGTGTGCTATCTGCTGTTTCAGTAAACTCTCTTTTGTTCACCAGCTTTTAAATAGCTTTATGGTTTTGGAAAAGGAATCCTTGTAAAGGCTTGAAGACCTGTTCAGATGATTCTTCACCGTGATGGCATTTTTTTGGTTGGTTGATAGTATTTGCTTTCCTGGTTCATGCATTCTTCTGCAGAGCAGGAGGTTTTCACTGACAGAGAGCAATGAGGTATTTTCGGCCTATTCTGGCAAACAGATGGCTTTCAGCAAACTGGTAACACCCATACACACATAAAGCATTTATTGTACGCTACAGGTAAAGAGCATAAAATATGACTGAAAGGTCTGAAGAGAGAAAGCAGACATGCTGTCTTAGCAACAGCATAGGACTTGCCCTAAAATAAACTTTTGCAACAGATTTTGAGTTTTGTTTGTTAAATTGCCTAAAACTTGTATTCTGTAAGCATATTTAAAGTACACCTAACAATATTATCATAAGTCCACATACACCATATTTCTATTAATAGCCCTCATCTAGCTCTAACTTCACACTAACCCTAACCTAAACCTGAATGTTAGACCAGTCTATTTCCATAAAGGATGCACTAAGAATTTTCCATTTTAAGTAGAGATTTGTAACCTACAAATGATCAGAAGTTTGTCAGGTTTGTGTTAGATTTCGTAATAAAACAGCCAGGAGTGCAGGAAGGAATGCTGTGTAACTAGATTTCTAAGGGGAGGATGGTGGAGTTGAAGCTGCTTATGAGTTAGGGGTGGACAATATGATGAGATTTATCATTTTCATGATGAACTACACTACACTTTGCAGGCAGTAGGAAGGCAAGGCGACAAAATCAATGCCCCTCTCTGCCACTGGGCTAGAGTACTGTCAATCTGACAATGCACAATGCCATTGGATCAGAGTGCTGCCAGTCACTGCCTGTAAATGTATTAATGCTTAACAAAATCTTATGCTGCCGATAAGAGCCCCCTCCCCCAAAAAAGTCACAGGCTGGCACTGAAATCATGTCCCAGTATGTTTTTTTGTGGACACTAATGCTAGCTGCATGTTCCATTACAAAAAAGAGCTTAATGTGGCCTGGTGAGTTAGATTTAGTGCAGTGTAGAGTGTGAAACACTGGGCAAAAACACCATTCACTCACACACACACACACACACACACACACCATTCACTCACACCTATGGTCAATTTAGAATCCCCAGTTCACCTGATGCGCATGTCTTTGGACTGTGGGAGAAACCGGAGATCCTGGAGGAAACCCACGCCATCACGAGGAGAACATTCAAACTCCACACACACAAGGCTAGGAGACGGATTCAAACCTCCAACCCTGGAGGTGTGAGGCAACCGATACCTGCATATGCACCGATACCTGCATATGATTTTAAGAAACAGAAATGCTACTTCAAATTATTTGATTAAGCAAAGCTATGATGAAGGTCCCATTTAGTTCCACCTTTTGCTATGCAGAAAGTGTTTTAACGACCAGTAAACTTGGCATACGTTACTCTTATGTATGGCATTACAGATCTACTCTGCAGGGCCTTTGGATTGTGTCCTTGTGGAAATGTTTTACAAATTTAAACTAAATCTGAATTGTTTAGACAAGACCAATCTTAATTTGTTCTGTGCTGAAGGCAACTCCCCAGTGGTGTGGTCTGGTGTGTGTAGACATGCAAGTGCAAGCTTGAGGTAGTTGAACTAGTAAGGCACACTCCACCTTTAAGAGGCCACCTTCACTCTCGGGCTATACACACCTGGCAAGCTCTTCCCTAGACAAGATAGGAGGAGTCAAACTTACTCCTACAAGGGAATGCACACGCACAAATGTGTGTGCCCACACAAGCACACACTTTTACACCCAAAGCCTATAATTTAAGGCACTACAATTTCATTTGTACCACTATCACATTCCACGTGTGTGTAAAAGGTGGCTTTAATTGTCAAGCTAAGCACCAGAGGAATACAAAAATGAAGTAAAATTAATTTTAAACCCATTTGCTGTGCAGCATATCACATGTAGTGTGGGGACAAAACAGTGTTGTGCTTCATTTTCTACAGAAACTGTCACAATAGAGGTCTTTATCAAATAGAAAGTAACTTGGGACCTACGATGGGAACTATACTTTTTAAGGCTGTTTTATGTCATGGCTGGTGCGAGCAAGAAGGACGCCACTGCGAGAGAACTTGAATGAAACAAGAACGTTTATTCGAAACTGAGAACAAGGTGTGAGCTAGTGAGTTCTGAACGAAACAAGTCCATGCACTGAATAGTGCTTGATCCAATCACTGAAGTCCTTCCACTCTCCGCCGGGCAGGGGTTTAAGGGACACGATCACCTGGACGGCTGTCTCGGTCCCGATGCATCTAGGCTCACTCTTAGGTGTCCAGTAAAATACAGCTCCGCGTTCCGCGGGAACCATGAAGGGGCGAATCCCCGCTCACAGGCTGGGTCGCTCTAGAGTCACGTCTGTGGGGAAAACAGAGAACAGACACATAAAGAGAGAGAGGGACAATCACCGTCCACTGTGATAGTCTATAGCTGCCTTTGCCTTGGCTCCGGACTGCGATCCGTCTGCCACACAAAGTGCAAGCTGAGGAGGAGAGGAGAGCAGATGGATAAGAGGCAAAGTCCATGCTCGCTCCTCCTCTAGAGCTAGACTAGAACTGACAGTCCCAGCAGAGCGAGCGAGGGTTGGTGATGGGTGACCGCACGCCTGCCGTTCTGGACTGGCCGGCTTTTCTTACACACACACCAGGGGGGCTTGGCACGAACAACCAATCACGAACTCGAACTAATGAAACTTAAACACGACAGACTTAGAGAACATGTAAGACTGTTGGGCCCATTACCTGGTGCCTAGCAACCCAGGTAAGACGCGAGGAGAGAACTAATCTATAACAGCTGAACTGCCCGGCACCGGCCTCAAACCCAAACCTACTTCCTGACGGGACGGGACTTGTGAACTTGTATTCTGGTGATGGGGGCCTCTGAGGGTGTGACCGAGGCAGCCCAGACGTGATATTTTGCTCTAATTATCTTCCATGGAACATTTACTCTACTACTTTCTGAGGAACTGTTATCATTTTCACTTCTGTTCACCTGTGATAAAATTTGTGTGATAAAATTGGCATGAATTTTAGCTCCCTCCCTGACAAGACAAACTTATCAAAAGCACTTAGCTTTATCAGGTGCAAGGAAGCCTGAGACATGGAACTTTAGGGTCCAATTCAGGGTGAACACATGACCAGCAGTGAAACATATGGATGGTTGGATCACAGCTAATCACTTATAGCAGTGGCCGCCAACCCTAGTCTTGGAGTCCCCCTGCCCTGCACATTTTAGCATGTATTGCTCCCAACACCTTTGATCCAACAATTCACCTAAAAGCACTACAACGTGCTGGACACAGAAAAACACAAAAACGTGCAGGACACAGAAAAACACAAAAATGTGCGGGACAGGGAGTACTCCAAGACCAAGGTAGGAAAACTGCGGCCTATGCATTCCAGTGCAACACTGTGTAATCAAATTCTTCAAGTTACTTGCAAACAATAAGCTTTTCCCTTCATGTCTAACACTGGCTCATACATTAATATATAGCAGTGCTTAATACCCTCGAGTTGTGGTTTTGAGTTGGTGCCAACTTCAGGATAAACTAAAACAACAACCTGCGTCCCTCCACCCTGATCTGTCAATCAGCATGTCTGCTAAAGCAACCATGCTCAAGGACAATCAAGAATTCTCAGGCTAGCAGATTCAGTGGCATTTCAGAGTTATGTAAGGCACACAAACCAACACCAGCTCCACCAAACTCAGGTATGGCATTTAAAGTTTAAGGCAAACCGCCTGACACCTACGCACAGTGCACTACACACAACCTGCAAAGCATTAATTCTCGGTATTCAGCCACAGATCCCTGACTAAGTTGGGTTTATTACTGAATAACACATTGTTGATGTTATGTATGCTGGTACAATGCACATCAAAAGCTTTTTGCGATACTTTTCACTTAAGAAAGAAAAATACCTGCAAAGGTTCTTTTAGCATAAGAGTTATTTGATAATACTTTGGATATACACACCACCCCTTTATGTATAAGACTAGACACCACGGCCTTAGTCTGCTCCAGAGCATCCTGTTCCACTGGCAACATGTTTCCATAAAAATTATACACGCTGTATGTGTGAACTGTATCAGCAATAAGTCAAGTTACTGAATTCTCATTAAAATGAGTATCCGGTTACTTTTGGAAATATAGTGTATCTTTCAATAAAACTGAAAGCTGACAAATAAAACATGTTCACTTGTAATAAAGGAGAATTTTCAATCCTGCATCTGGCAACCCACAGCACTGCACAGTTTTGAGGCTTGCTTGACTTGACACACCTGATCCAGCTCAGCAACTGAACCCTCCTTGAGCTGGATCAGGTGTGTTCAGCCAATCAAAACCTGCAGTGGTGTGGGTCGGCAGGAGAAGTGTTAAGTAATACTGTATTAAAACATTTTGAAAGACTGTCCTGTCAGAGCAAAACCCTCCATTTCCATTTTTGTCCTTTTTAATTTTTCATGTTTTTACATAATTTGAAAGCGGTGTAAAAATCATGATGAATGGACCAATAGAAATGCTAATAAATGCTAAAGTAAAAATCTTACATTTTTACTTCTTACATTAACTTACACCGAAAGTTGGGAAGGTCTTTTGACTTCTCTTGTAAAGTCATTTTTCTGGAGTTTTTTGGGGATTTTTTTTCCCTCTACTGAGTTCGCATAAATTTAGGATGTGACACTAAAAAAGAATACTCTGAATTAGATCAGATATGTGTTATAGGTGTGTCAGTGATGTTGATCAGTTGCTGAAGCTGATCAGTTGATAAACTGAACTTGCAGTACATGAGAATACAGTGCTCAAGTTCTTCACATTTTACATGAGGGAAAGGAGATCAGGTTTTGTTTAAATCAGTTATTTACCTGATCTGTAGAATATAAAGCAGATTTGAACACTTTACTAAAAGATTCTCGAGGAATGCGCTTTTTCTGGGTGTGGGGGCTACAAAGATAGGACAGATCTGTGAAGAATTTTTTGTCTACATGTCTGACAGCTGGCTGGACTACATTTTTCACATTGAGAAGCATGCCTGTGTAATTATACATTTAGAAACGGTCATTGTTCATTTGCATGTTACTCGGAATTTGCATGTAACTCAGAGGAGTGAGTTAAAGGGCATTTCAAGGCTTTTAATAACAGTAAACAACATGTTCAGTTCATGTTTGCTGAATTTTATTATCATCTTTGTTGCAGTTTCTAATGGCTGTTTGGTCAGTATTTCATGAAATGAACGGCAGATGCAGTTTTGAAATAATGTGTTCGTAACCTTTTTTAGTAATGTAGTCTTTACAAACTGCCATGTAAGACATGCAAAACCATTTGATTTTTAGTTTTGTATACCTGACTTACACAATCACGGTCACACCTTAGTCACCTTACCCATAAGGGCACACACACCCGCTCTCATAGTGTTGGCAGATCTAGGCCACTGTGTTGTTTTTTGAGGAACTGTGTGGCGGTGTCAGATCTTTGATCTTTTTGCACAAAATTACTAAGAAAAATAACAATCTTAAAAAGAGTTATGTTTACATTGTGGTGCATTTGTTGTGCTTTCACATGAACCAAGTGCTAATTCACTTCACATGTGAAAACCTGGCAGCAGGCCTGCACATCTTCACCTTCGTGAAGGGCATGTCTGATGATCTCACTGTAGGTGGGCCATAACTAACTCCCTCCACAATGACCGGGGGAGCCAGCCCAGGCATGCAGCTCCTCTCTTTCTGTGCTTCTGTCTCTTTCTTTATTTTGAGAGGGCTCAGCCTGCAAGAGGAAACTTGGCATAAACACATTACTCATTGCACAAACCTGACTGGGACTTTCACAAGGCTGTGATTCACTCTTTCTGATTTCACACTTTTCACACCTGTTTTACAGTCTACATCACAGGATCACACCAATGTGTCTGCTATTTCACACTTTCTCCTGTAGCTGTAGTGGGAACATGCACCTTACACCTGGCAATCATACCTGTTTCACATCACTACACCTATGACTTAATCACTGACGTGAGATCTCGCTGTCTGTTTGGGGCTTTTGCTTGCTGGGTCTGCACAGTTAAAAGTGTTGCACTGCACCAGTCTCTCTTCTGAACATTATATACAGTATACACCGCAGAAAAATGTGATGTGCAAAATTGACAAGATTTGTGATCATTGTTTCTACATGAACAAAATGTATTAAATGCCAAAACTAAGTAAACTTAAAGACAACATTGTGTTGATGTTATATATTGTGTTCAAATGATGGACATGTTTGAATAAGGTAAATTCAATGCATCACCACTTTCAGTGTGAGAAAGGTGTGAGCTGTGAGTTTAGATGTCAGATGGGCCCTATTAGAAGTTTTAAAAAAGAATGAATGAATATATTGTGTGATCTGTGACTCACATAACAGCTCTGCAGGCTGAGAAAGTAACCTTACTTTCCCTGCTGAAGCTTAAACAAAGCAACCTCAGGAATGACAGGTAGTATTCACCACACCCAACTTTCAGCAGACTGACCGACACACACACACACACACACACCTCATCACAAAGAGTTTAATGTATGCAAACAATTTTAACGGCGAAAGTGTGCGAGAGCCACTTTGCAAAAATAAGTATGCATGTGTGTGAGAGACAAAAGACGGTTGCAGAGATGGTTGCCGATGTATGTTTCACCCACCAAAAATGCAGATAATCACAAGAGCCCAAGATAACCTCATTCATTTGAATCTGGTTGTAATAACTGTATGACAGAGAGAGAAAGAGAGAGAGAGAGAGAGAGAGAGCTGACCATAGCTATACATTCTACCTGCCTAAACTGCACAATTACAATCATTACCATTATAAAATCTGAGTTTACCATGTTCACTTGAACTAAACAGCATTACCCCTGCAAAGGAAAAAAGCTCATATGGAAGCATACAGTAGCATTCCATCTGCTTGCAATCTCCTTCCCATGCAATCCCCAGCAGTGCACTGGATCGGCCTACACTTTTGGCTTGAAGTCCACAGTTGCACACAGTGGCACAGGCTTATGGAAAAAAGTCTTACTTGTGCAGTCATTCAAAATTGTAAGAAGAGTGGTGTGCCCCACCCTGCTAAAGAGAGCAGGGGTGAACTCATTCTATCCCTCTGCTCTGCCTCTCACTTGACCAACCAGACGGAGAGAGGCAGACCCACCCGCTGGCATTCCACTTTTTAATGGAGAAAGGCACAAGTGGAATTTCTCTCACTTTGCTTCTCAGTGCTTGTGGCAATGCCTGAGGCAGGGTGTAACTTTTCTTATCTTTTGACTCTCACTCTATACCTGTTTGACAGGTAGGGTGTGTATGTGTGTGTGTGTGTATGTGGGTGACTATGAGTGGGTGAGTGTGTATGAGAAGCACTGGCCCCACCCCTATGCTGCACGATCCAATAAAAGGATGTGGCCAGCACTTCAGCAGCACACAGAGGGACTTTGACTCTCCTTTGTGAGCGCCTCCTCCTCCACTCCACTCCACTCCACTCTCTCTCGCTTCTTCTTCTCTGCACAGAGACAGCCGGGAAAACCCAACAGACACCATGGCAAGCATCAAGTCCAGCTACAGCATCGGAACTGGTCCCGTTGTGAGGAAGACCTATTCCAGCCAGTCAGCCTACTCTGTGCCCGGAGGCTCCAGCCGGGTCAGCAGCAGCATCCGCCGTTCCGGTGTGGGTGCTGGCGCTGGCGCTGGCGCTGGCTTTGGTGCTGGTTCCAGCTACAGCTTTAGCACCAGCAGCAGTGGAGGCTTTGGAGGTGTGGGTGGAGGCATCGGCTCAGGTTTTGGTGGAGGCTATGGTGGAGGTTTTGGCGGAGGCTATGGTGGAGGTGTTGGTGGAGGCTTCATCCCCCCACCCATTACTGCTGTGACAGTCAACCAGAGCCTCCTGGCCCCCCTCAACCTGGAGATCGACCCCTCCATCCAGGCCGTGCGCACCCAGGAGAAAGAGCAGATCAAAACCCTCAACAACCGCTTTGCCTCCTTCATTGATAAGGTATGACAGTAACCTCCCCTTTTAACCTCCTAAACCTTGTAAAGTGCACATTTCAATTCCCTGTGCTTATAACTATGTAACTCACACATTAGTTTCACAGTAGTTACTATTGTATAACAAGGGTCAAAGATCTGAACTAGCACTTAAGGGGTTAAATAGCCTCAACATTCAAGCCTAAGCTTTAAGACTAGGTAATAGTGAATAAATTATGCTTGCCCATGTGACATTTAACATCCAGATGCACTAACATGCAGCATTTGATATTTTAATGTATGTGCAATCTCTAAGTGACCTTTAACCCTAAATGGCTTTAGTTATCGCCTCAGGCTAAACTTCCAGCTGCAGCCACACAGTGTTTTCCGAAAAAACTAAAAAGCTAGACCTTAATTAAGACCAGAATTCGAGTCGACAGTATTTGCAGAAATATATCCATCTGAAATAATCTTTGAGTGCTCAGCCAAAATGAGCATGAAGCATGTAGTCGTTTAATCTTGTGGTATAGACTAGAAGGCTGTAGTGTCTGTTTTTCAAAGTTGCCATAGTTACTGCTCCACTGACATTACACTCTGACGTGTCACCAGAGAGGCCCCGGCAATATCTCTTCAATGAAAGGGCAGTAAAAACCAAGCAGCCAGTCAATGCACATATTGTTGCAAGGCCATTTAACTTGTTTTAATTGCAACATTCAAACAAACTAATTACCATACTAAGTGTTTGAGAAAGAAACACTGCTCATCTGCTCTGCTTTCGGTTCTTTCCAAAAGCAGTGAGAGGCTGTTTCTGTAAGCTTGCTAAACCCTCACACAGTCTGTTCAAATATGGGTGGAGAGCAAGTCATAATCTAGCATGACTCACACACACACACACTCACACATATTCAAACACTCTAGGGGAAAGAGACGGGAGTTGAGTTCAAAGTTTAGTCTGTTTTACAGAAGCACTGAAAGCCGTGCTTCATGCGGTGGTATTTATCTTTTAACTTGTCAATCCTTGAAAGTCTTTTCTTCCCATGACCTGACCTCAAGGCAGTTGTTTAGTGATACCATATTTGGCAAAAAGCAAACACTGCAGGCAAGTGTGGACAGAGAACACACCCCAAATGGCTGCCTACTATGTAGTCAACACACACACACCTGTATTTTATAGTGCCTGTGGGAAACAGTGTGACCAGGATGAGTTATCTGGGTTGTAGACATTACACTAGACACACCCACTCTCTCTCTCTCTCACACACACACACACACACACATAGAATAGTTCACTCAACAAAAATGGTTCCATGTCTGCAGAAAATTGGTATAAGCGCTAACTTTAAAATCCAAAATTCTGTGCATTTACAGATACGTAGACAAAATGATACAGCAGTCTTGCATTAAAAAGTGCTGCTTTGAGGTCAGAAAGGATTGTACTGCCGAAATTGTCAAGGCTAAGCTTTGATGTTCTCAAGATGAGATCATATCTCAGATAGTTAGAAGGACAGCAGACAGGGCGTATGCTGCCCAGTGCTACAGTTGATCTGTCATCATCCTTTCACAAAGCCTTTATTAGGGTGTGGCAGGTAAACTTGCCTCTCTGATGTTATCTGTTCACTGCTTCATTTGTGAAGCAATGCAGGTCTAGGCGAGGCCTCAAGCAAGATGAGTTTTTTGTTCTTCTTTCCCTTCAGGAGTTCATGGTTCATGTCTCACGGACACACCCTGTTAGTCCACTCTCTCTCATTCACTCGTTGCCCCTCCTTCCTCCACCCCACCCTGCAGAAAAATGCCTGGCAGAATGACTCACGGCCATTTATGTTTCCTCAGACAATATAATCCAAGAGAAAGAGCATAAAAGAGGCAGAAGTACAAAAGAGCCTTACAATCCATCTTTCTGAATCCATTCATCCAGTTTATCAAATGCACTTGCAGATTGTTATGACCACATTCCTTCCACACTTTTTTATGAAAAAGATTTATTACATCTGTTTTGATCCATTTCTCAGGGAATAACTTGGAGAAGAAAAAGCTGTCATTCAGTAATGTCTAAATCAAGACAAATACAGCCTAATGCAACAATTAAGACATGTTTTGCTCCCCTCAGGTGCGTTTCCTGGAGCAGCAGAACAAAATGCTAGAGACCAAATGGAGTCTCCTGCAGGAGCAGACCACCACCCGCTCTAACATTGATGCCATGTTCGAGGCCTACATTGCTAACCTGCGCAGACAGCTGGACGGCCTGGGCAATGAGAAGATTAAGCTGGAGGGAGAGCTAAAGAACATGCAGGGTCTGGTTGAGGACTTCAAGAAGAAGTAAGCATGCTTAGTTATTTCTATATAAATTGACTAATATTAATGAATTGTCGAATGTCACAATCTATGTTATAATGGTAATGTTAGAAATACTAACATTCCTGTGCTACAGCAATAGCATTTATCTACAATTTTCTTATCTCTTTGCAGGTATGAGGATGAGATCAACAAGCGTGCTGCTGCTGAGAATGAATTTGTCCTGCTGAAGAAGGTACAAACTGAAATAACTTTTTAAAGTAAAAACTGTGACAGTATAATATAACATAATATATTATAATATAATACAAAACTGATTGAAAGACAGCATAACAAAGACCAAAACCTAATTCCTCCTCTTCTTTTTAGGATGTTGATGCTGCCTACATGAACAAGATTGAGCTTGAAGCTAAGGTTGATGCCCTTCAGGATGAGATCAACTTCCTCAGGGCGGTCTATGAGGCTGTAAGTGAATATTTCATGTTGGTTGAAAAAAATATTTGTAGCAGGAGAAACTTGACCCAAACCAACTTTTTTCTTTTGTATGAAGGAACTGCGTGAGCTGCAGTCTCAGATCAAGGACACATCAGTAGTTGTGGAGATGGACAACAGCAGGAACCTGGACATGGACTCCATCGTGGCTGAAGTGCGTGCTCAGTATGAGGACATCGCCAACCGCAGCCGTGCTGAGGCAGAGAGCTGGTACAAACAGAAGGTAGGAAAAGTAATATCTTCTATTGCAGCCTTTGTCTTTGAATTTAATTCAGTTTGCTAGAGTTTATTTTTCTCATTGTCTGTTTCAGTTTGAGGAGATGCAGACCTCAGCTGGCCAGTATGGTGAGGATCTGCGCTCAACCAAGTCTGAGATTGCTGAGCTGAACAGAATGATTGCCCGTCTGCAGAACGAGATTGAGGCCGTCAAGGGACAGGTAGCTATGGATGACCAGTGGTTATTCTGAGGTCCTATTACTGTTAGGAGAGATGCAAACGGTTTCTCTCCCTTTCTCTTCCTTCAGCGTAGCAACCTTGAGTCTCAGATTGCCGAGGCAGAGGAGCGTGGTGAGCTGGCAGTGAAGGATGCCAAGCTCCGCATTAGGGACCTGGAGGAAGCCCTCCAGAGGGCTAAGCAGGACATGGCCCGGCAGGTGCGCGAGTACCAGGAGCTCATGAACGTCAAACTGGCCTTGGACATTGAGATCGCCACTTACAGGAAACTGCTGGAGGGAGAGGAGACCAGGTAAGGAGTTTTTGGCATCTACTTGGTTTTGCTCTGTTGATTTTTGACAGAGCATGTTCGGATTTTTTGAAAACGTACTTATCTTATCCCATATATGTTTCTCCCTAGACTCTCTGCTGGAGGATCCTCTGCTACCATTCACGTGCAGCAGACCTCTGGAGGTGGTGGTGAGTCCCTTTACCTTATTACAGCCGTGTGCACTCCACACGTTTTGCTGAACTACTTCATACTCAGATTCTGATCTGAACGTTGATCTGACATTTCATCTCTCTCTGTTTCTCATGCAGGTTTCTCCTCCGCCAGCTCTGGATTTGGCTATGGAGGTGGCATCGGAGGTGGAATCGGTGGCGGAATCGGATTTGGTGGCAGCATTGGTGGAGGCTCATCCATCAAAAAATCCTCCGTGACAACTGTCAGCAGCAACAGACGCTTCTAAGCAGACGTATCCCAATTCCCCCACCTTCCAACCTGCACCATCTCCTACATCATCTCCTTTTTGTCTCAGAACATCTATGGTGCTATTAGTACTAACTAGCAGCCCCTTCTAGATTAATCCAACCAGGAGAGACTCTACTGTTTCTGAATACAGGCTTGTGTCTGATTTTCCTAGATAAAATGATTATGAGGAGCTTTATTGGTTAGAAGTCATTTGTCTGTGATGGCTCCTAGCTAGCCATAGAGCAACACAGATGCTTCCCTCTTATTTCTCATTCAACTGCAAACCAAAACTAAGTTTAAACCAGGAAGAATGTAAAGGGATTGTTTGATCCTAACTTCTGACTTGCTTTATTTTCTGCACTGACATGTTTGGGGAAAGGAAGACTAGATGGAGATAAAAGTTGAAAAGACAGAAGCTTAACACTAAAACCACTGAAGGACAGCAAGTTCCATTATCATGACCAGAAGCAGTGCCATAGCTACACTAGATCAGGGATTTTTTTCAGTATGTAGTTCAAAAGGGCTCATCTGGTTAGAGGCTTTCTGCTACCACACATCTGCCTCCAGTACTGCACAACTGTAACAAAGATTGGTTAGCTTGGTCCAGTAACCTTACACTGTGAGCAGATTTGTTTAGGCAAAAACCCATATAACTTATGGACTTCTGAAGATGACCCTCTCTAGACTATGCATAGTGGCGCCTGCTGATTCGGCAGCTGTATACTCCATTATGTTTGTGCTCCATCCCTCCCCTATGCTCAAATTGCCACCAGAGCAGAATTAAGGGGCTCAATCCCTTTTTTCTCAGGCTGTGCCATACTTGATTTTCTACTTCACGAAAAAAAAAAAATGCAAACAAAAAAGTTATGTGAGGACCAGATTATTTCTTAATAATTGACTTTGTAACATCTTCAAACCTAAATGAAATAAATCTGAGATCTGTAATTCTTGTATAATGCCTTTTATTGCTGTTGTTGCCATTGTTAGTGAGAACATATAGATACATATCATATACATATAAAAGCATATTATGATTTCTATATCATAGTTTTAAATAAACAAAAAATGACAAGCACATCTGAAAAATGAAAGAAAGAGTATGGGGTTCGTTTTCCATGGGGACAGAGTCATTGTACACTTTTAGACAGTTCAAAAATGGATAAAATTATGTTCTTACTTTAACCCTTCGATTAGTACAATCACAAATCTGTAATTACAACATTAGAGAGCAGAGAGTTCGTATTATGACACAACACTTACCCTCAGCTCACAATGAAACGTATGTTAGTATGGAATTCTAGATGGACAGGGAGAAAACTCACGCTTCAGGGCACTCACTTCTCAAAGGGTTAAAATATAAAGCAATTGATACCAAGGAAAATCATATGTTATGTAAAACTGGCTGTAAATAGAAAACTTTGGAAGTTCATTGCTGAAGCTTTATCTCAATATTACACCCTGTATAATAACTTAGTTTACGAAACCCAGTCTATTAACTTTGCCTGATAATTAAAAACATTTTTGAAGCAAATAGGCCTCCAAAGTCACCTCATCATTTTGTATTTAACACCATTCCCATATAAGGATAACTCTGTGCCACATGTATACAAGTGCATGCGTAATGCAAAGCATGCCTTGGTGCGAAACATAGTGCGAAGCCCCGCCCACTAATTGCACACTGGTGAGGCGCAAGGTTTAAAAGTCAGAGTGAAAGAACTGGCTCTTCAACAAACTTGAAACACAACAAAAAAATGTTTAGTGACAAAGACATATTGGGGTTGATAAGTTTATTCCAAACCATTCTCCAGTGGTGTATTTCTAGTCCAGCCAAAAAAACAGAGTTTCTGAAAATGTAATACGTTGCGCTGCATCTTCTCACACACATGCATCTGTTCTGATGGTAAACACATGAGTGTCTGAGATTCGTGCCTCCATGTAGCTGCCATTATTAAAGGTTGACTCTCAACAACATGTCTTTTGAGACACTAATGCAAGTGTACACCCCTCATTTCTTTATATTTTGCTTTGAATCCTCTCGCTGGGACAAAAATACTATTTTATGCCTGTCAAATTTGTCTTTGACTTATTGAATAGATTAAACTAAAGAAATGGGAACAAATGTTTTACTGTGAAAGGCTGCAAAGTGCCTAGAGATACAAGGTGCCAAGATAAAAGTGTTCGAGCCACTCAACATTCAGCACCACCAGTATACTAATGATCATCTGGAATCATCTGCACCTGTTTCTTCACTGGTTCAGTACTTAAGCTAGATGTGCTTTGTTCTGATTGAATGATTCATTTGTAGGTCACTGTGTGGCTTAACAAGCAAAAAACATTCCTCTGAAACTGGTCAGGTGCAGCGACTGGCCTGGAAATGAGAACCTTTGAAAGTCCTTCAGGAAGCCTGGGACACCTCAAGATTACATTAAAAAGACGAGAAAGTCTGGTTCTTTGGAAGCAAAATTTGAAGAAATGAGGGGTGTCTCAAGACTTGTGCACAATACTGTATGTCTGGTTTTATTTTACACCTCTTTGAGCTCAACCTTTAGTAAGTGGAGCAGAATGTGTAATCAGCTGCACATGTAATATCACCATCTAGTTTTGGCGTGACCCTTCCACAAATCATATGCCTAAGGGGTAGAAGCACATTTTGCATTTCATCAAGCATGCACTCCACAAACTACGCCTTTAGGCTTTAGCAAAAGTCTACATACGATTAGTGCCTGAAACTGACACAAAAGGCTTAGTACACTCATTCGCTTGTTAACTGGTTCACTATTCGCTATACAATGTTTGCTACACAGCAAACCGACTGAAATATGGAAATGAAATGGCTGTGGGGTTGAGTTTTTTCTCTATGGGAAAACTGAATGGCAGTGACCCCTGTTTTTTTCTTCTGAATATCAGTGGATCCTCTAAATAAAGATAAGATAAGATAAGATAAGATAAGATAAGATAAGATAAGATAAGATAAGATAAGAAAGAACTTTATTTATCCTGATAATCTCGGAAATTCTGCTGTCATTAGAATGCAGTGGTAACTGTGTCAGAATATGAATATTGCTACATCCAAGCTAACACTGCTGCACATTCATAACATCATAAGACAGGCAACCTCACCAAATACCCCCAAAACCAAAGAAAGCTTTTCAAAATGTGGCAGTAAATCTGCTTTGTCAGCAGTAGCTGGTGTTGGCATAGAATGGAGTTTTAAACTTACTTTCATGCTTAGTCAGTTCAATGCACAGGAGTGTTCACTTGCTTGAAGCATATATGCAGTAATATTTACATTTTATCTGCCTAACGACGGATTCTGAGAATCTAGTGAAATTTGGGTAACAAATGTACATAGGGCAAAATGTATCTATTTTGGAACATTTTTGTTTACTCCAAGGTGCAAGAGTGATTTTCAAAATCGCTATTTAATTTTCTCTCAGATAAAAGTAGCTTAGGCGCAGACTTTAAAATATGTGCATGACACTGACTACAAAGGCTGGGAGCTGAACCCTAAAAACAATTGATTTTCTGAATCCAGGCATTTGGGAATCAATGGCCAAACCCAAAGCTTTGACCACAGCTGCGTGCACATGGAGTGTGAAATGTTCTGCTGTCTTTTTCTAGATAATCTACCTGAAAATTTCATGACACACTCATAAATAAACACAAAAAACATCTAGCTTGCTATCAGACATCAAAAATGCTCAAACATCTATCCTGAAGCACATTAGGTTCAATAAAGAACAGCGTTTTGTGTATTTAATACTGAATCAATGTTGAGAATTGAGATTATTTTGCAGAATCAAGTCTATAGATTCCCATCACTTAGAATCGAAACAGCAAAATTTTTGGAATTGAGTAGTCCTACCAGCTACAGAATGACGCATGATGTCAGAAGTCCATTAGTTAAGCTATACTTGTGGTAGGTTTTTGTCTGTTATCACTGGTTCCTCTGGTGGTGGCAGGGTTGCAGTATGGCCAGGCTGCATTACCTCCAGGGCTGGGCTTCCTGTCACTAAACTGGCTGACTCTTGCTCCTGGCTTTTGCGAAAAATACAAATGAACATCAGAATTGCTGCTCCTGCCACAGTGGTGACAACAGCACCCACTATTGGTCCAGCAGGAGGAGGAATGTAGACTGCAGAAAGAAAAAGAAAAAGGGAAAGATGAGTCAGGAGGTGAAGGGAGTTAGAAGATTTGAACCTAGTCTCCATTCTGTCTGGCTGTACTAATATCCTATATGATATTAAGTGTGAATTTAAAGCACAGGGGCTCATTTCCGTTTTTGGATTTCAGTTTTATCTCTCGTCTGACATGTGATTTTACTCATCAGATTATTATTTTCATCAGATCATTAGACGGTGTTTACTCATGACAATTTGTAATACCTTTGCATGTCCCTTTGCATGCATTGTAGTTCTTCATTATAGCTGTTTTTTGTTCTGTGGCTGACGGTTAATAAAAACGTTTTATGCAGGCCACCTAGTGGTGGCAGAAATGTAACTCAAAAATCTGATTTATGTGAACTTTTCTGCAGAGTTCGCACTTATGGTTTTTCAGCTTCCACCTGTTTTGTTTAATACACTGCGGAAGTGTGAGAAGATGTCACAACACAGACTGTTGCTGAGATGATGGGAAGAACCAAACTGTGCATGCATTGAGATATAATTTTTTTTTTTTATCCTGCACACATGCATACCAGAGTAGCAGTGAAATACAGATGAAACCTTTTACTCCGTTTGTTTGTTTGTTTAGCATCATAGGTTGCAATTAATCAGCTTGCAAAAAAAAAGATATTGATTAAGAGATGAAGAGACACCTTGCATAAATAGGTTAAAACCTAAATCTGCTTATTATGCCAGAAAAAATATAAGCGGGTTATGTCCTATTTCTAAACATCTGGTCATTTTAACATTCTGTCAGGCACTGTGTGGGCTGAGAGACCAGTTTCCTCAAAAGTAGTAAAGGGTGCACTAATTCAGAAGAGAAAAGTCACTCATTTTTAAAAATCTCTGTCAAGAAGCTTTAAATATCTGTAAAGCTGATTTGCTCAGACTGCATCAACTCAACTTTATTGCCTAGGACAACTGAGTTGCAGACTCAGCCCTTATTCTGTATGCATTGTCCCCGGATTAAATAAGTCTCTTTCACTGTGTCAGCCAAATGCATTAGACAAGACAGATTTGAATTCAACCTTTAATATACTAGTCCAAAAGTATCTAGTGTGGGACGAGGAGGTGGAGCACCCTCACAGGCCCACAGGGCTGAGCACAGGGCTTCTCCCTTGTCAGGTGAGTGGTGTTAAGGGAGGAACCGAGACTCTTTAAGGTGCACTCATTTAACTCATTTAAGGTACATTCAACTGTGCACACACAGGTCACCCTACGCAATGCTATGCATCATCTAAAGGGTTATAAAGCTCTCCAGTATTGGGCTGTGGAGTGATCAAACACTGTTAAGTATCTTTAGGGTGAGTTAAAGTGACTTTGTGATCCAGAACTAATCATCCAACTCTTCTCACTAATGCTTCTTTGGCTGATGGCAATCAAACCCTCACAGCCTTCCCAGTAGAGGCTGCTGCTGCTGCAAAGGGGGGATAAACTGCCTTAGTTTCAGAAGAAAGGCTGAATGCGCAAGTGTTTACAAAACTTCGGACATTTAGTGTATCTACTGGCATCTAGAAATGGATTTGCTAGCTATAGTTAAATCTGCTGGCTACCTTTAATATTTGTATTTTTATTATCAGTGAGGCTGGCTGTAAAAGTGTAAGTGATGAAAGCATCTCACAACCAATAAGATGGCACTATATTAAATGAAACCAGTAACCAGGTGTCCTTGCTCAACTCAAGGCATATGGTATGAAAGTGAGGGAAGAAACATACTGCGGATATGTACTGAGTTGCTCTTGTCTGTCTTCTTCAGTCGGTCTGAGCTTGGATGGGCAAAGCAAGCATACTCTCCTTCTTTCACTGGCGGTGACAGATCATACACCAAGCTGCTGCCTGGTCTGGTGAAAGCGTATGTAATTTCCTGTCCTTTATAGGTTATTGAGAGGTATATCTGAAAAGAGAAAATGATTTTTTATTCTGTTTTTAATGAAATTTGTCTTTTCCATAATTGTGACAAACGAATACACAATTTCACAATGGAGGCAAAATCATCCAGGGCTGCATGCCGCTACTGTTTTGATAATTGACTTATCTAGAGCAGTCATGGTGTTTTGTAGCACTGCCATGCTAGAATGCTTCTGTTTGCACTTATGAAGCTGTTATCCTCAGGATTTGGCTCTTCTGCAGTTTTGTCTGGGGCAGTAGCCGTAGTACCCAGTTTACTCTCTGTGTTTTTGTGTTTTGTGTGAATGACCCTTTGGAATGCAAGTTTTTTTAAAATCCCGCTTCAGAGTGAGGAATTTTGCTATCAGTAGCTGAAAGTATCTAATACTGAACCAAACCTTTTACAAAAGCTGACAGTGGAGCAATCCAAGCAATCCTGGAGTAGTGGCTTGCATAAAACATCCTTAGTTAATTTTGGCCTCACGTTTTCCCTTTACCTTTAATGTATAAAATCTTATGAAGGAAATGCTTAAGTAAAAAGTGAAAAAAGGGTTTTTAGACCTTTTTTCAGCACTTTAATTTGTGATAGTCTTAGTCAGCCTTAAGTCAACTAAGACCTATATTCACACCATGACACTGTAAACCAACACTGATTGCAGTCAGAGTAATACTGAACCACTGGTGTTCATGCAGTTACTGTTAAGGAGCTGAACTCCACATGGTTGTAATGGCTAGACTAGTAAGCTGAGTTAAACTCCTAAACTCCTGGTGGCAGGACACTTTCCTTAATTACACATTAGTTACTGCTGACCCAAACTGCAAATAAAAAGCATCAATATGAACATTACTATAGCCTTGATAATATAATTTATTTCACAGTATCTAACTCTAATACTCAGTAAAATATGTAAAAATATGAAACGTTATCTAACTGTACCAGCTGGATGTAGCCATGCATGAAAATTGCTTTGGAGTTTAGATTACTATGGAGGATGGATTACAGCTAAATTACAACAGCTGTGTCATAAACCTAGACATACCCCATATCAAATTACCCCAAAAACTCCACCCAGCCTGAAAGTCTGTGGTGAAAAACTCGGGGGATACGTCGTCCTCTAAGATAAGATAAGATAAGATAAGATAAAACCTTTATTAGCCCCACAAGTGGGAAATTTGCATTGTCACAGCAGAAAGTGGAAAGTACAAAGGTAAGAGCAGCGAAAATTAAAAAACAATAGAATAGAATAAAAACTATACCAACAATAAAGTATAAAGTATACTTTATTGGCCTAGTGGAAACTATGCCATTGTTACTACTTAGCCGTTGCGCCCTTGTCTGTCATTGTCATCAAATATCATTCTGTAATCACATTTTACTCATGTTACCCAGTCATCTTGTGTCAGTGAAGGTGACTCAAAAGTGCAGTTGAGCCTCAGAAACTCTTCAGGCTTGACGTACACCCAGGGGCCGGAACCATGGGCTTCCACAGAGAGTTTAGGGGGAGGCATGGCACCTGCCAGAGAGAGTGAGCAAATGGAGGAATGAAAAATAAGAAAAAAATCTGTATAAATTAAATCTGTGTCATTCTCTTTCTTTCTTACCTGAGCAGATAACAAAGAGTGCTTTTTCACAACCCTTTTGGTTAACAATAGGGCACTCTGCTAACCTTTTCTCTTTCCCAGTGCATGTTGGTGTGCCCACAGCTTTCGAACCGGAATCTGTATTTTTTCCCCAATGCAGCGCATACCCACAGTTCACTTCCCTGCATGTGACATTAGCCACAGCTTCTTCGTTGGCATCATTGTTTAGGAAACACATGGGTGTCCAATCCTCCTTCACTCTAAGAGACAGATATCCCGAACAGGCCGCTGAACCACGAGTGTCTGAATACAGACGCGCTGGCAGCTCATCTGGAGCAACAATAAAACACAAGACAAACATACATATAACATATCACAAGACAGACATCAGTCATCACATACATGTAGTAGATAAAGATTAGCAGTGGCCGATGTACACAGGCTACATTCATTCCATCAAAAAGATCTACGAAATGTCTTTTTGTTACACTGATAACATTTTTCATCCAAAGATGAAAAAACAGCATGCACTAGCCATGTAACAAGTATGTTAAAATGCACTCCAATGTGTCTGAGCTTTGCTGACCCTCAAAAACATTTAGATAAAGCATGTAAGTGTTTTGCCTTTTCTTCAAGACAATACCTTTTTGGAGATCCACTTTTAAAAATGCTTCATTTCACTGGGTATAGATCTTTGAAAACAAGTTAGCTGTTAATTTACTGCCTGTAAGTACTGTCAGACTGGCATCAGGCTAGTGTTCTGATATTGAATTTTAATATTTTTACTCTTTAAGTCAACCTGAAATCAAAATGGATCTTTTTTACATTGTTAGTTTATGTCACCCGGTCCTTATGATAATAATAATAATAATAATAATAATAATAATAATAACAATAACAATAACAATAACAATAACAACAACAACAATAATAATAATAATAATAATAATAATAATAATAATTCAGTCATTCATGTTGTTGATGTTGCTGTGTTAAAAAGGGGGATTTATATTTAATAATAATGACTGCAGCATCACACTAGTTCCAATGAATGATCTGAAGAGGGATGTGAAGTTCCCATCACTAGCTGGTACTTGTGGGTTTATGAAATCATCTGTTTGTGTTCCCCCTTGAATAAAGGGCCCATTAGCCAATAGAAATTAAGCACACAAGCACCAGTTGGCGCGCGCCTGTGAATTTGAAGAGGCAGTGACCGTTGTTCATGTTAACATGAATGCGGTCATTCAGTTAATAGTATTTGAGTTGTTTTCAAAAGTTTTCTAACATGCTGTAAGAAGTGTCAGTCGACGCACACACATGCAAACACAAATTCTGGCCACTCTCCCTCATGCACAATTAATTAGTTACTGTTTAGCTGTTTTTTTACTTCTTCTTTAATGTGAAAGTTCAGGAAGGCTGATAGTAACATGGGTGACAGAAGGCTAGGCTGCTAACCAGCATGCTGCCCCAACTACTTCTTACAAACATGTACACGTTAAAATCAGCATTTCAACAAACGGAATCGTATTTCTAATAATTCACAGTTAAAATGTTTTATTCACATATTTTGCAGACGCTCTAGGTCTGACACAATTTTCCTTTCAGAACACCCATTTTTCACGATCAAGTCAAATCTCAAATCTCATAAATAAAATGAAATCAGTTTCTTTCCAAATATCCTGTTTCATTTGCAAATATGTCAAATGTG
Source organism: Brycinus macrolepidotus (assembly GCA_037974445.1). Lineage (NCBI taxonomy): Eukaryota > Metazoa > Chordata > Actinopteri > Characiformes > Alestidae > Brycinus > Brycinus macrolepidotus. The sequence goes on along the minus strand of JBBPCZ010000115.1, from coordinate 16,576,570 downwards.
TTATGATTTTCAGTTCAGGCTGACTTTAAGATTATTAAGTGCAAATGTTTTTCTCACTTTCTCTGAATGTCATACCTGGGATGGCTGCCACAGGACTGGATATAGACTGCAGGATGCTGCCTTTGTAGAACACTTTGATCTGGCAGACATATTCAACTGATTTAACAACATTTGTTTGATTGATATATATTGAGTTCTCTCGTGATAGCAGAGTTCTTGATCCTAGGAAGGTGAAACTCTCATTGCCATGTCTGAGGGGAAGCTGACGCTCATACAGGCTAAGCGTGACATTCAGCTGGCTCCCAGAAGTAATACAATACACAGTATAACTCCCACCAATGGGAAAGATGGGAGAAGGATCGAGCATCACTGTGGGTTTTGAAACAGAATCTACAAGAGGGAGGAGAATTACAGGTAATGTAATCATACATTTAATCAGAAGTGCAAACACACACACACACACACACACACACACACACGACTGCTTTTATATAATATAGGTGCATATGGTCACTGTCCAGAAAAACATAAACTCCAAATTAATAACTTTACAGGTGATTGCAAAAACATTCTAACTTTTAATATAGGTTAATGTAAATAGAGTGTCCAAGTAATTCTGAAGCACTTGTTTTGGTCCATCTATCATTAAATTAAAATTTCACACAGTGCAAAGGATGGCAGCTGTGTTCTTTTGATGTACAAAAAATTTTTTTAACAGAGATGATATTAGACACACACACACACAAACACACATTCATTAAGCCACTCACTTATGGTTACATTGACAGAGTTGCTGAGTCCAGAGGCTTTTGTGGTTCTGAGAGATTTGTACCAGCACACAAATGAGTCATCTTTTTCATGCCCTATGAAGACTGTGAAAGTGATGATATCTGCCCACCCAAGGTTCGAATAATGCGCCCAGGGCTCTGGGCTTTCTTTTGGATCTTCAGCTTGCGATATAAACACTGATACAGGAAAGGGAGCTCTGTTTGGGATGGTGCAGCTAAGCTTCACAGTGGAAAACAGGTGAATGTCTGATAGATTCACTGAGGAATGAAATGATAGAGTAGGGAGTGGGAGAGAAACTGGAGGGGACAGAGACAGAGGACATTCACTCGTCATTAACAGTTAAAGAGGCATGGACAGAAAACTTTTCATTTTTGTTACATTCTTGTCAAATTATTTGATAGGAATTCACACAGACTGACACAAAACACCTGCAGCCTTTATAGAGGAAAGAGAAGAGGATGTAAACAGGGGCGGATCTAGAAAAATATTTATGGGGTGGCAAGGGGGGGGCAGGAAGTTTTGAGGGGTGGCAATGTATGGCAGACGTTTATATACTGAATTTAATCACAGTTATCACCAGGGCTCTCAACTTTT
>JBBPCZ010000115.1:16536098-16566267 GCA_037974445.1 Brycinus macrolepidotus | reverse complement strand
TGAGTTTGATTCCCCATTAGTGAGTTTGATTTCCCACTGGTGAGTTTGATTCCCCATTGGTGAGTTTGATTCCCCATTCGTGAGTTTGATTTCCCACTGGTGTGTTTGATTCCCCTTTGGTGAGTTTGATTCCCCATTGGTGAGTTTGATTCCCCAATGGTGAGTTGTGTAAACACATATGTGCAACGCCCCATAGTGCCTTGAGCCAAAAGACTGACTTAAACTTCCAACCTCAGAGATGACCCAACTTGGAATCCAAGTGCTTTCATGTAAACAGACCCACGCACCACCACCCCACACGAACACACACAGACACACACAGACACGCACACACACAAACTCCTTAACACCTGCTCACTCACTCATCCTTATTAGCAGGATTGTGTAAAGTAAAGGCAGGCAGATTTACATTCTGAGTGAGGACAAACACACTGACCAAAAATATACACAACACTTCTGTCATATCTGGCACATCACACAATACAAATAAAAACATTACCTGAATTTATTTGCTTTTATTTCCATGTGAATAAAATATACTACAGCAATATAATTGAGTAAGTGAACTAAAAACATAATAGTGGTGATGTAACATATTTTATTTAAGCAAAAATGATGCACACACTTGAGACAAATTATTGAGTGCACCACTGTTTTGATAGTGCAAGCTCCTTGATGTGTCCTTTTGCCTGCTGTACTTACAGCATGAGGTGCTTCAATATGGTGTTGGGTTTTTTGCTTAATTTACAATGAAATCAGATAAATCACACATGTGTGCTGTCAATGTTTAGTGCTGAAAACTTCACAATTCACTTTGTGATGACAAGTAAGAGATTTACAAAAGATACGGACTGTCTATGAATGTAAAGTTTTTATTACTGTCATTTATTACCCATGTATTCATTATGTTTAAATTTTTTAATTACTGTTTTTCATACTAGCCCCATTCCTTTAATTTCTACATTTGGGTTGTAAAAACTCATCCCCCAAAGGCAGGAGTGGACTGTAGTCCTGAGGGCCAATGTCAAAGAAGGTTTAGTGATTTTCCTGCTCTTAACATATAGACTGACACAGCAATGGACTGAATCATGTGTGTTTAAGTAGGAAAATCACCAAACTGTCTTGGACTCCAGCACTCCAGGACTGAAGTTTGCAACCCCTGTTTATAGCCATACACTGACTTATGGTTAGATGAAAGGCTGAAGTATTTCAGAATCCTTCCTGTAAACCACATCTGTGGACAGCTTTAAATGAGAACTTCCAAAAGGATTATAATCAGAATCGGGTTTAGGTGGGTTCTGGTGAAGTGTGATTTCCTAGAAACCCCACCTATATTAACATGATGTCATGTTAGAGTCTGTCCACTCTTAGCCACGTCCCAGAGACTGAGTTCCAGTCATGCAACTGCAGACTCCAGTCTGCTTGCATGGTCAGAGACCTATGCACTATAAATTGAAAGCCAAGATAACATTTCAAAACTTGAAATTTGAAATCAGTGGTAGAATATGTCAAAATTGATATTTTGGTCTTTTGATTAAGGAATACAGAAAACTCTTCAAAGAAAATCAACCTTTACGCATGGATTTGAGCACACACACACTTCTGCAGGTGGTAAACAGCTAGTATCTCCTGCTTTTCCAGTCCACATTTGTGCTGACACGAAAGTCATAACAGTGATGTGCATTTTGAATAACGGTATGTAACTTTAGAGAGGGAGAAAACATTAAAATAGGACAAGCAAAAGTGCACAATTGTTTTCTTAAATTTGCTGAGGGAAGGAGAATTTACAGATCAAATAGGAGAAAGACAACACTGTATGCACTGCAGTTAACAGGTGAATCATCACACAAATAGAGACGTCCACAAAGCACTCTGGAGGGAGCTTCAATGCTGGAACCCCCAGTGCTCCGGAGAATGCTTCAACAGTGGCACCACATAATGCTCCAGAGAACTGCTCGTCTCCACTTCACCCCACCTGCTGTTCTGGAGAGCTGCTCATTGCAACCAACGGCACCTGCTGTTCTGGAGAGTTGCTCGTCGCTGCCAGCACCAACTGCTGCTTTGGAGGGCAACTCCTCAAAAACAGTTGCCTGCTGCCAGCTCACCTGTCTCCTGTTTCTGAGCAGCTGGCTCTCCCATCTCCTGGTCCTGAGGAGCTGGCTCTCCCGTCTCCTGGTCCTGAGCAGCTGGGTCTCCCGTCTCCTGGTCCTGAGCAGCTGGGTCTCCCGTCTCCTGGCCCCAAGTAGCTGGCCTTGCATACACCTGGCCCCATCTCGCCGGATGCCCAGCCACCTTGCTCCACCATGCCAGACGTCCAGCCACATGGCCCTGCCTCACTGGCCGCCCAGCTGCCTGGCCCTGCACCGATAGCTGTCCGGCTTCCTGGTCCCACCCTGATGGCCACCCAGCCACCAGGTCCCATGCTGACGGCCGCACATGCACCTGGACCCCGCATTCTGTTTATCTTCTTTATACCTACAGTGAATGCAGTTCACATTCCCATTTCAGTTCCTATTGAAGTCTTTGTCTCTGCCTATCCCTATCCATGATCGTGTCTGTCACCATGTCTATCCCTGTCTTGCTGTCATGCCCCAGGTTCCTGTTACACTTTGTTCACTGTCACATTGGTTGTCTAGTCTAATGTTCAGTCCTGTGTCATGCCTTGCTCCCCTGTAACATCTATGTCTTCTGTTTAGTGTCTGATCCCCTGTATAGTTCAACATCCAGGCCTCTGTTTCCACTCCCATCCTGTCTCAGGTCCAGCCTTCCATCCTGTTCCCAGTCTGGCTCTGTACACAGGTCTGTGCTCAGTTCCCAGTGCAGCCCTGTGTCCTATCTGCTGTCCAGTCCAGTGTCCAGTTCCTGTTGCCACTCCCTGCCCTATCTCCATTTTCTGGCTCTTCTCCATTTTCTGTCCCATCCTCTATCCAACCTGGTTTCCAGTCTCCTGCCCAGTGTTCATTCTTTTGTCCTCTCTCCTGTCTCCCCATGTCCAAGCATCTGTTCCTTTCCCTGTCAAGCCACTCATCCAGTCCAGTTCCCCAGTTCCCCTGTCTGTTTCTGGTACCTTCTCCGCTCCCGGTCCCGTCAACACTCCCAGCACTCCTCCTGTCCCATTTATGCCTCCTAGTCAGTCTCTGTTTTCCTTTCCTTCCCTTGCCCAACCCTGTGTCCTGGGACCTAGCCCCTAGTCCCATCTGTTCTGGCTTCTCTGTTTGTATGAAGTTTTAGTCTGTTTTCCCTTTTATTTAATTTGTCATCCTGTTCAGTCTGTTATGCAGTCGTTATTCTGCCTGTCCTGTCTTTTACGCCTCTTCTAGGCCACGTCCCGTGGCAGAACGCTTTCGCACCTCAGGAGGTGTGCTCTAGTAGGGGGTCTGCAACAGTCTCATCCCATTTTTTTCCCACCTCTATCACTATGCGTTCTGTTTTGTGTTCTCCTGCCACGCCCTGTCTTTGTTTACACGTGTGTACACGTGTTCTGTTCATCTATATTCTCAGTCACATCCCTGTTCCACATGCTTTGTTTTGGTCTCTTGCTCCACCCTTGTCCTGCCCTCCTTTTGAGCGTGTTCACCTGTCTGTTTGTAAAACCACCCCATCACAGCTGTTCCCAGTTTACCCATGTGTATTTATACCCCTGTCTGTGTATTTGTAATTCACTGATGGACCATAACCCCTACATCGTGTCTATTGTTTCATACTTTGGATTTAGTACTAGTTTGTTTAGTATATTAATGTTATATGTCTCAGTACATGCTCCATTACCCTCATACTGTTATATGATGCAACTGATTTAGACAGCAAAAGTATTATATGCTCTCTGGCATCACCGGGGCTCACCTGAAGACAGTTACACCACTTGGGAGCCTTGCTACAGATCTTTCTTAAAAGAGAAAGCCCTATTTTTTAAATATAGTACTGTGTCATAGCCATAACATTGTATGCTTTGTCTTTTAATCAGAATGGAATGAAGATCATCTTTGAAATGAGATAATGTGTTTAATTGTATTCGATATGAACGGATAAATAAATTAATGGGGTAAAAAAAAAAATAAAGTTGGCGAAAGTTTGGTGAGGCCTAATGTTCTGATGAACCTGAGAGGTGAGATAGAGATCAGAACTGCAGCAAATGACCACTGAAAGGACTATGTTTTGTGTTGTGAGCTGGGGGGTGGGGATGGGGGGGCAGAAAATGAGGATAGAATCCAGCAGTGGTGTAACTCCACCCCTTTTCCCATCCATTCCACATTCACAAACACATACACACACACACACACACACACACACACACACACACACACATACTTAGACTCTCTGTTTGGTGAGAATGAAGAACTTCCCTCATCTGGAGATTTTCTCACTTTTTCCTTTGTTCTTGTGACCTTAGAGAAGATCAGTCCAGAGGTTCTGCCAGAGTTCTATCTGTCTGGACAGAGTATAATGGATTGGAGATTAAGTTGATGTTTAGTGTGGCTTCATGACTGAGGGATTATATCTGAGGTATGCGTGTGTGCGCGTGAGTACGCTTGTATTCAGACCCTGAGCCAGGTTCAGAGCTGATGCAGTGTGTTACATAGTGGGCATGGAGGAACATCGTGCCCTGAGGGGGTGTGGCTGTACAAACCTCTTTCAGAAGATTTTGGGCACGTGTGAGTGCTACACCATCAGAGATCAAGGTAAGAGTCAAGCCTCTGTTCTTTACTTCCAAATCTCAAAGTCTCTTACCTCTAGACCTCACATCTCTGCCTAGCTGGTCTAATTTCTGACCCCCTGAGTGGTTTATAATAATTTCAAATGTCTTATAGCAGTAATCACTTAACGCCTGCTAACCAACTCTAACAACAGCTCCCACGCCTTTTCCAGTTTGGAATAAGATACCAGATGTGCTCCTTTTTTCTTTTTGCATATTAGCACATCAATTGTAAAAGGAGATCAGTGACATAGAAAAGATGTTTGGAAAGTAAACTGCCCATCCTAAGCACTACAGGCCGGAAGTTTGGGCCCACTCGATGTTACAATAAAACATTAGAAATACTTAAAACTAATTTTCCTGACTAGTTTTCAATACTTTATAGTATGTAGTAATACATTATTTAGTCCCAAACACTCAAACTATAGGTTTTAAAGAAGACATATCGGGTCTGTCTTTAGTGCATTGACATTCACGGAGATCATGAAAAAGAAATTCATTCTTCAAAATCACACAATTCCTTCTAGTTTATGTATCACATGGACGAAATTTCATTCTTCAAAGAAAAGCAAAAAGTTTGGGCGGCCTCCACGGTCTTCAAATCTTTATCCCATTGAGCTGCATGGGATGAGCTGGACTGACAAGCATCCAGCAAATGAGAAATATTTGCAAGCTTGAATAGGTGCTGGGAGGGTTTGGACACAAGTTATTTCTAATAATTGCTGTCTCTGCCGTTATGATAAATGCAAGGGGTGGTTATTAAATTGCACTTGCAGTGTATATTGTTGCATTACACTTCAAAACCGGTCATTTAGTTTTGTATTTTTGTGTTTTCTTGTTAAAAATTGTGAAAGAGCAGTGTATTGTTTATTTAAAAAAAAAAAAAAATAGGGTGAGCCTAGACTTCTGGCCTGTAGTGTATTTACCATAAGAACAATGACAACAACAACAACAACAACAACAACAACAACAACAGCAACAACAACAACAACAATAATAATAATAATAATAATAATGTGAAGAAGAAGGGCTCCAGGATCCCTAACTAAAAGATACTTAAATCAAAAACAACTCCCTTCCTGGGGAAAAGTGTGCGCAGCAGTGGTAATGAGGTTTTAATTGTATTTCTTGAGTTTCTGTCAAGATATTTTCCTCAAATTGCACAGAGAGATAAAAGATAACATGCTCGACCATTAAAAACAGCTTTTCAAAAGTGATTTGTGTCCCCAAACACTTATATATAAAATCAATAGTATTTTTCACATAATTCAAAAACAGCTGTCCTTTATATTGTGTGAAAGGTTCATTATGAATAGATAAATATACACGGTACAAAATTACAAAATCTTTTTAATGCATTTTCTGTTATTAGTTAAGAAAGTTTCTTCTTTCTCTGGCAAACCTACCATTTTGGAGATATAAAGTTATATTCCAACACTGGTAATATGTGTGTGCGTACAACCAGAAAGGCCCTGTGCCTGTCCTAAAAAAATGTTCTTTTCATTCTGTAGTCCATTATGATGTTCAAGCCCTCTTTCCACCCTTCTCTGTTTACCTGATCCCTGTGAACTAGGGCTTAAATACAAATATGTGTGTGCTGGGGGACAATTTTGTGTGTGTATGCACACACATGCACACACACATACACATTCAGTACTACTATACATGACATTCCATTAACTCGTGTCATGGACACCTAAACCTAACCTACACCTAACCCTATCTCTAATCCGAACCTTAGTAACCAAAAGACAGTCTGCTCTTAAAGTCTCATCCTCCAAAAATTATTGTAAAAACCAGCAAAGTATCCCCACTTTGACAGATTTTTTGGTATTCCTATCATTCTGAGGACATTCAGTCCTCAAATAGTCCCCAAAATACAAGGCACAAATAATGTATCCATCCACAGTCATTCGATGACATAGTTAATGGAACCAAAAAATCCACCAAAGTGCTTACTCTTACACAGCTATACATTTATTTTATTGCATTCAAAACATTCAGTTTGCAGATGAAATCATGTGATTACTTTCTAATGTCTAATGTGTGTGTGTGTGTATGAGTGTGTGTTCTGGTTTTGTAGGTTAGTGGAGGATTATGATTTTTTGTCCTTTACAGTCAGCTAATCCTTGTCCTGAACAGAGAGCCGATAACTGCTCCTGTCTCTGCCTTTCTGTTTCTCCCCCACCCTCCGCACTGATGTCAACACATCACTGTTGCTGCTCATGTGCTTATAAGGCAGAATCTGCTCCGATACCCTGCAGATATATTTATAAAGGAATATTGAATACGTATGTGGAGGGATCAACAGAAATAGCAACATGAGGAATGTTTGTGGTGATGCTGGAAAAAAGTTCATGGTGAAACTGTGAATCAACCTCATCTGGGAACAGGGGCCCCCAGGAGTTAAAGGGTTGCACAACAGCGCAGTGGTCTGCAGTGTACAGGCACGTTGCTCTAATGATGAGTGTTTTCTCTCATTGCTGTTCCACAGGATGTTTGGAACAAATCAGACAGGCTCAAATATCCCACAGTTTGAAGCAGTGCTAATGACATGCACTGAACTGCAACATATCAACCATTAAAATGCCTGCTATAACACAGAAAAGTACAACTATACATCCATGCAACAAAATCTTATTCCGAGTTTTACTCATTAACTTCCAAACGTTGCTCGGTAACTACAATGAAACCAATATGTTGGTTATGTAGATATGAGTGTGAGGAACTGAAATGCAGGTCCATATACAGGCCCTTGCAATAACGGCCACATCTACCACCAGAGCGACTTGGGTGAGTATGCTAGTGCCGTGCATGCCAAAGAGCCTTTAGCATACACATAAAAAAATTCCTATTCGGGAAACAATTTTACTGACAAACGCTCACAGCAATTTGCAAAATACCATAACTGCCCTCTATACCATAACTTCACGTTTTGTCCGACTTTATTTAGATAGTTCCCAGTAGATTCAATATACATTTTCACATTTTTAGCAAACTATCGGACTCAGTGACATTAGGGTTAAGTCTAGTTCCAGGGTTAGGATTTGATTTAGGTTTAGGCTTAAGAAATATTATTTGAAGTGAAGTGAACCATGTGTCATGCATGAACACACCACAGCACAGCAAACAGTATGAAATTTGTCCTCTTCATTTTAACCCATTCACCCAAGTGAAGCAGTGGGCAGCCGACAATGGCGCTCAGGGAGCAGTGTGTGGGGTACCTTGCTCAAGGGTTCTTCAGTGGTGCCACAGGCAGTCCTGGGATTTGAACTCACAACCTTCCGATCGCAGGGGCAACTCCCTAACCACTAGGCCACCAGCTGAATATAAGTTAAGTTAAGTGCAGAACAGCACGGTGGACCGGCGTATTTCAAACAAAACAATTTTTTACTATCAGTAACTTGATTAAAAATTGAGAGATCATTGAAAAACATGTTTTTGAATGGGATTCTCCGTAAGAGTGCACATTTGAACTGCCTAATGTGTAAACTAGTTACAGGCTCCTTATTCTCTCTTTCCTTCTCTCTCTCCAGAGTCTTTCTCAGGACTCACAGATGTCACTCCCGACTCCTCTGCCAGTTCCATTTCCCCTGATGACAATACGCCCACCTCCCCTGGTGACCACTGGCCATCAGCCCCCAGCACCCAAACCTCCTCATCTCCCCAGCGCTCTGTCAAAGCTCTGAGGCATTGGCTCAGCAGCCCCTTCTGCAGGTTCAGCCTGGGACAAGGGGGCAAGGGCCAGAGGTCAGACATCAGAAATAATCCAGATCGACAGGGCTTCCCATTTGTGCCACTTTCACACAGCTACAGTATTGTTAGCACTGCGCAGGAGTCCAACGGCCAGTCACCATCCGATGGACCAGTGGTGGGTTTCCATTGAGTACAGTTCTGATTAGATTGGGTTACTGAAGGCCACTTATCTGTAATGTAGTCAGTCAGCCAGGGCATGTTGGGTATCCAAATTCAGGTACTTTAGTTTTGTGCTGTAGCTAACAGATAGTGAAAGATTTTACCCTTTAACTAGCATCATGCAAACTGTGTTTGCATAATGCTGTGTTTGCAAGAGAGAATAAGGAGATATGATATCAAATGTATGTGGTTTCTGGGACTGTAATAAAGTTATTTTACCAGTCCCACTTTACAATAAGACTACCCTTATAAACGGTTTATAAATGATTTATAATCAGGTTGTTAATTAGGTTGTAGACAGTTTATAAATCATTAATAAGCAGTTATAAACAAGTTATAACAGTTGTCATACAATAATGCAGGCTCACTATTTGGCAAGATCTGGTGTTTTAATGGTAATATCAACAAATCACTGATAAAGCTGACAGTTTAACATTCTATTATTATTCAAGATTCAATATTATTCAAGATTTTTTATTTGTCACATGCATAGTTATGCAAGTACAACATGCAGTGAAATGTATCCTGAACCGCTCCTTTTATGACTGTGCAAACATTATACAAAATAAGTATAATTTTAAATTAGACACAAATCTGAAAATTTCTAAAACACAAAAATAAAAAATAAGTACAAGTAATGTAATGTAATAAGTAATGTAAACAGAGTAGTGTAGCAGCATGTGATGTAATAATCAATCACGAAGACAGATATTAAATATGACAATGAATGATATGAAATATGACAATGAATATAAAATGAGGTCCTGTATCAGTCCCTTAAGGTAATGCTATGAGGGGAGGGGGGCATGTTCTGATTTAGGACTCAAATGGCCTGAGGATAGAAGCTTCTCTTGAGTCTCTCTGTTTTTGCCATGATAGTGCGGAACCTTCTGCCTGATTGCAGAAGTTGAAATAGTGAATTACTGGGGTGGAACAAGTCCTTTAATATCCGATATTCTGCCTGAGAAAAGGGACAAGATGAGCTAAGCAACTAGCAAGATCTGAGATCTTGCCAAATAGTGAGCCTGCATCAATGTATGACAGGTGTTATAGCCAGTTTATAACTGCTTATTAATGATTTATAAATCATTTATAAACCCTTTATAAGGGTGGTCTTGTTGTAAACTGTTACCCTATTACCTATTACAATGATCAAATGCATGTTGCAAAGCTGATAATGGTCGTGGCCATATTAAGCCTGAACTTTGCCCAAAGTGTGCAATGTTTGCACATTGGAAATTGATGGATTATCTGGTAAAAAAAAAAAAAAAAAAACTAAGGCAGCACACTATGGACACTCTGGCTGATGGACTACAATTGGAGTAAATTGTTTACACCTAATTTTAGCTTCAGTGGAAATCACATTAGAGAATATAACTTTTGTGTAAAAGGTCATTACTGTAAATAATGATCCCTTCTCTCCTATTTGTAGGATTTAAACAGAGCACCAGAAGTCAAAGTGTCTGACAATCCAGTTCACCCCAGTCACTTAACTGATCATGTAGAGGTAAAATGCATGCACAGACACACACACACACTTGAAAGTGATTGATAAATCTTGATAAGTGTTGTACTGATGCTATAGTTCTTTTAGCTTTACAGTTTGTGTAATGCACCAGACAACACCTTTCTATTTTAAGAACCACCATCCCTGCCACCTGCTACCTGGTGGAGGCAGTTCGTTAGAGACTGATGAGAAATTCAGCCAGTCCTCGGCCCGTGACGACAGTGAAGAGGAAAGAAGGAGTGCCTTAGAAAAAAGCATGTAGGTTGTGACCTAACTGTAATGATACAACACACTTCTGCATATTCTTATACTTCATTTTATTCTTTTATTTCATTTAATATGGAACTTACTCCAGAGTTTCTCTCTCTCTCTGTCTGTCTCTCTCTCTCTCTCTCTCTCTCTCTCTCTCTCTCTCTTTCTCTTTCTCTCTCATAGTTATGTGTTGACAGAGTTGGTAGAGACAGAGAAGTTATATGTGGAGGATCTAGGTCTTATAGTTGAGGTAAATCTGCTGTCTTGCCCACCTGTCCACTGCCTTACTGTAAGATCTGTATTCTTGTATTACATTTAGACTGCCTGCATTTTCCAAGATGAAAACTCTCTCCCTCTCTCTCTCTCTCTCAGGGCTACATGGCCACTATGAATAAAACTGGTGTACCGGAATATATGAAAGGGAAAGATAAAATAGTGTTTGGAAATGTTCACCAAATCTACGACTGGCATAAAGAGTAGGTATATACTGTCAATGAATGGAATGTGGACATAATGTGGACTTAATCTGCTGGTATTTCAATGTGGACTTTATCTGCTTGCATTTCAAACTCAACTCGCGAAGATTCATTGGACCTAATTTATTGGTGTTGATTTAACTTAGGTTGGTCCAACTTATCTTGCTAGAGTTGGTTTAATTGTAGTCACTGTAGTGCCCAAATTAATTTGGAACCACATTACATAAAGAATATGGTAACTCACTCTCTTGGCTAGCAACAGAAAAACTAGGCAACTGACCCAAACACAGATTATGACTTAAAAGAATACACCCAAGGGAAGGTAAGTAAAACGAGGGGATAGACACACCCGATTTGCAAACAGATAGAGCCAGGATTCAGTGGGCAAGATGTGTGACTCACTCAATAAGACTGTACTGATCAAACAAACATTTATCAAGTAAACGTCCAGGGGTTTTACTGAAGTAACATCAGTGAGAGAGAAGAGATTACAACCAATAACAGCACAGTTTTTCTCAGTGTGGCGATTCTTAAGCCAGCCAATAAAATTTTGTCTTCTGTGCCAGTATCACCAACTGCTAATGGCAACAGTCGAAAGTAAATTCAAACTCCAGCATCCCATTTGAATACATGAATTTGTCCGAAAGTTCCCTTAAAAGAGTTCAGTTTGAATGCAGTATATTTTAGGTACAATTTTAACACTGTTACTTTAAATACATTTTGGAATGAATACAATTACCAATAGCTTAATTTGTGTTCTTAACACATACCAGGGTTAGTTCTACAGTTTTGTGTGTGTTTTACTTGTGTATGTTTTTTTTTATTACATGAAATGATTGTGCAAAATGCCACATATGTGTGTTTTGGGGAAAACTGTGTGGTTAAACACTAGCAGATTTATTTTCCTATGGCTCTGATCTTGTTATTTCACTGTCCAGCCAGCTGTTTCCTCTGTGTGTGTGTGTGTGTGTGTGTGTGTGTGTTACATAAATCCATGTTTTATTATCTTACAGCTACTTCCTTGGTGAACTGAATAAGTGTGTGTCCAATCCAGAGCAGCTAGGACAGCTCTTTATCAAACATGTAAGCACATAAGATAAGATATATGTGTGTACATATCTGTGAGTTTAGAGGCCCGGGTGACATGAGGTTCGTGACTGGGAATTACTGTAGAATGACAGGTTAGATATGTGTGTCATTCAATTAAATTAAATCAATGTAATTAAATCTGTAAAGTAATTAAAAATCAAAATTTGCAGCAAATTATCTTCAGTTGAGGACCACTAACTCAAAAGATACACAAAATATAACAATGAGCTAATGAGAACACTAAATGAACATTGATACTAAAGAACTGACTACAAAACAATCTGAATCACCCATTTTTGAGACCACACAGGTTTTGTGTTTTTGTGCCAGCCCACAACCATTCATTTACATTTACATTACAGAATACATAACTACATTACTTAAGACATTGTTGAGATTTTAGAATAACTGTTTAATATAAGTTTTCTTCATTTAATTTAGTTCTTTTAGTTTTCACAACCACAGTCCTGACATTCATATGGCAAATATTATAGTTTTACTTTGCATTGTGTGTGTGTGTGCGTGTGTGTTTTTGCAGGAGCGACGACTACACATGTATGTGGTGTACTGTCAGAACAAACCCAAGTCGGAGTGCATTGTCTCTGAGTACATTGACACTTATTTTGAGGTGAACTAAACTGCCAGTACAGTGTGTGTATCATAAATAAAGAGAGAGAGAGAGAGAAAGAGACAGAGGGTGAGAGAGAGAGAGAGAGAAAGAGAGAGAGAGAGAGAGAGAGAGAGAGAGAGAGAGAATAATCCTTCTTTTTCTAAAGGATCTAAGGCAGCAATTGGGCCATAGGCTGCAGCTCAATGACCTGCTGATCAAACCTGTTCAGAGGATCATGAAGTACCAGCTCCTACTCAAGGTGTGTATGCTAGTGTGTTTTGGCAGTGCCTTTAATTTGGGGCTATGTACCATTAAGATGATTGTGTGTGTGTGTGTGTGTGTGTGCAGGACTTCCTGAAGCACTACATTAAAACAGGGAAACACACAGAAGAGCTAGAGGTCAGTCACACTCCCATCGCAAAATCTCTGTAACAAAACAATTCAATTATGGAATTATTCATTTTCTGTCATACCTGATATCATGATTTCTCCTTTATTCTCTCATTCTTTTTCTTCCACAGAGAGCAGTAGAGGTGATGCATTTTGTTCCTAAGCGCTGTAATGATATGATGAATGTTGGAAGACTCCAAGGTTTTGAGGTAAGCGAAGCATACACAGAGCACAGAGCACACACAGGAAATGCTCCTGTGTTGCCTATCCAGACACATAACATTTATCTTCACTTGACGTAAGTGTTCTTTACATAGGAGATGTAGACACAGTCATCACTGTATTGATTTCTGAGGAAGCAGCACTGCTGTATGAGGACTTTGACCTACACTGATGGAGTATTATCGGAATGTGTACTCAGGGAAAGCTAACAGCTCAGGGGAAACTACTGCAGCAAGACACTTTCACACTCATCGAACAGGAAACTGGCACCCTGTCCCGGCCCAAACAGAGGCAGGTCTTCCTTTTTGAGCAGCTCGTCATCCTCAGTGAGCCAACTGACCGCAAGAAAGAATTCTCTCTACCAGGATACATCTACAAGAACAGCATCAAGGTAGAAATGGGAAGCTTAAAATAAAAAAAAAAAATCTATAATGCAATTCCCATTTAGATCGTCTGATTTAGCTAAGTTCTTTTCATTCCTCCCTATACAATGATGTTCAAACAATGAATCTCACGCCCCCTGCTTCTGCTCACTGATTTAAACTCTTAACAGAAAGAGGAAGCCAGATACAGAGACAAGTGTCTTTTAGTTGTCTTACAAATGTAAGACAACTGAAAAAGAGCAATCTAAATATGTTAAAGTGTCTAACCCTTATAATTAACTTATTTATAAAATAGTCTGTCAGTCAGTTTAGGAAATTTACTGAGATAACTGCTTCAATGCAAAAGTTGTACAAAAGCTCATTACAAAGAAACTGTTATCTATTATAAAAGTAGCACAATTAATGAAAAAAAGTAGTAGTATCCATCTTTTTGTCAAAACATTTTTCCAATTGTTTCGCAGGTAAGTCATTCTTATACCTATACATACACATAATGTCAATGTCCAGTACACATGTATCTCTGTTTTTTCTGTTCTTTTTTCATTTTCTGCATATGTGAACTTTTCATGATAATCGCAGAGCAATGGGAGTGCTCTAAAAGTTCTGAAAGAAATGAAGAATGTTTTTGCCTTCTCCTGTAAAATGATTATTTTGGACATTAGGTGATTATAAGTTTCCATTACTTGTTAGCTACATTATCCTCATCACTACATAAGAAGGGCATTATATGACACTGGCGAGCCCGTGAGTCAAATTTATGACGACCGTGGTACTTTAATAGTGTGATAAATGTCCATTACTTGTTAGCAACATCAGCCTCGTAGCTCCAGTACAAAAGTAAAGAAGTGAACGTGGCTTGGCTGATGCAGATGTAAGAAGAAAAGCATATAGATATTTTTCTTTGCTGAACTTGCTTTTAGGTGAGCTGTTTGGGGATAGAGGATTGCTGCCCTGATGACCCCTGTCGGTTGATCCTGATGTCTCGTGGAGCCAGCGGAAATGTGCAGCAGTTTGTCCTTCAGGCACCTTCCCCAGAAACCAGACTGTCCTGGGCCAACGATATCATTCAGATTTTGGAAACCCAGCGCAATTTCCTCAATGGTACTTTTTTATTGCCAGCATAACTAGACAAGTGAAATGCTTGTTTACACTGAGTAAACTTTGCTCTTCACATCCTCTCTGGCGTTCTCTCTCACAGCCCTGCAGTCTCCCATCGAGTATCAGAAGCGTGAGAGTAAGTCGCTCAGTCTGGGGAGAGGCATGAGGACGTCAGCTTCTGTCAACTCTGCCCTTGGGTCCTATAACTCTGCCTCCATAGACAGCCAGAAACGGCCATGCCTGCGCTCCTGCAACTCCTCGCTGCCCGCCATGATCCTGTCCAAACAATAGGTAAGTACCTCTATTTACAATAGCACTGTAACACACTGCACTCTAGGGCTGCAGTGTTTAATTGACAAAGTTGATTAGTCATTGATGACGCAGATTATGGTAAAAAATCAGTGCATTGTTTACTTAAAAACAAAGGTCCTCTTCAATGCTTTATGTTTGTATGACATATGGTTATTTCGACAGATTGCAACATTCTACAGGAAGTGCAGGGGCAGCGACTCCTTTTATTTCTCTGAAGCATGAAAGGAAAATTGCTCATTGTTTGAATGATGATACCACTATGACAAGAGACAAAATTAGAGAAAACTGCAAGAGGACATAATAGTTTGTTTAATTAATCAAATAATAGTCAGTAAAATAATTATAGAAATAATTATTAATTGTATATTTTATTACTATTATTGGAAAACATCTTTCCCGATCCTCTTGTCCTCTGATCAGAGACTGTACTGGGACTCATCTCTTTGAGGGTCTACTCCTCAGGAGGAGCTAAAGACTAGGAGACCCCCTTCAGATGATGCATCTTGAGGGTGAATAACCTTCTGAGAAACAACAAGCTCTTTAGGGCAAATGATGGAGGGCTGTTGTTGGCAACAGTAGAGGGAAGTTAGATAACTAACATTTCTGCTTAGAAATCAAATATCATGTCAGTACTCATTAGTCACTCCAACAGTGCAATTCTTTATCATTGTGTAGGGATTTCCAATAGTTGTATGATGTGTTTGCATGCTGGATATTGCAGTGAGAGAACACTTAGGGATACAAAATCGTGAAACTGATGAGGATAAGGGATGCGATGCCACAATACAGAATACTGCAACACTCTATATAATATGATATGCTAGTTTTAGACTTGAATGCCCCTTTAAGAATTACCAGTAACTTCCCAGACCTGTTGTTGTCCAAGGATTCAGAATCCAGAGTGCAATATTGGTACAGTGATGTACAAAAACTATTTAAGGAATAAACAATGTCTTTTCCATTTTCTCATCTGTATCTGAAGACTAGATTTTAAAGGTACTCTATTTTTAAGGTCACTATATTTAACTAGAAAGACTTTTTAACAATAAGTGCTTATGTTGAGAAGAGCATCTGGCAGATCAACAGAGACTCATTCATTCACTGTCTTACATTAGAAAAGATAACTAGATTAGATTGCCAAGCCACTGCTGTGTAAAGATGCAAATAATCTTTTACTACTTCAAAACAACATGGTGCATCTGTATAATCCATCTATTGTTTAATTTTAGCCTGTCAGTTGTTAATAAACTATTGATGGTTGACAAACATCTTTGCATACCTACATAGTAAGAAATGAACTACACTGAATAGAATGTTATCATGTTTGGTGATCTGGGAGATGTTAGGCATGTGAAATCCAAGACACCACTAGATTTTATATTGTTAGACTGTCAGAGATGATTTATTTGCTGTTGTTTTACCTGGCTATAACCCTAGTACTGTTTTAATGATGCACTTTGCATCTGTAGATCCTTGAATGCTTGAATAAACAAGTTTAAAATAATCCTGTTTTGGCCTCAGTGTCCCTATAAATATTGCCTTGCTGTGTACATTGTTGCTTTGAAGGTCATCTTTTTAATTTTGAGGGTCTAGAACAGAGTTGCAAGTGTTACCCGCAAAGGGCCGGTATGGCTGCTGGTTTTCATTCCAGTCAAGCGAGGCAAACCTGATTTCACTTGTTTTGCCAGTTGGTCTAAGTCTTCAAACCATTGATTAGTTATTTGAAGTGTGCTCCTGCAAATCTGTCATCATGCCTGCTCTTTGAGGATAAGATCAGTGAGCCCTGGTCTAGGACATCATAAAATCCCATCAGAGGCTGAATAGATGTCCTGTGGTGGTAATTACCAGAGAACTTGTAATGAGGAGAATTCTCACTTGATAATACGTTCTGGGTTTATCAAACGCTAGAGGGCAATCAGAGTTAGTCCATAATGAATGTGTCCACATGGAGCTTTGTGTAGAATTGTCATTAGTAAATTATTGCTTTGACAACTGTACTCGTTTACTCTACATAGGACAGAATAAATGTTTAAAGTGCCGTTCAGCTCCAGTTACATGACCAGTGTACATTCATGATGGCAGTGAACTCAAACAGCCAATGAGCCGCTGAACCCACCAATTGTACTTTACACAAACCGATAATGATAGAGTGAGTCTTAACACACAGTCTCATGTGTTTCCACTATTCAGCCCACGAAAAGCCAATCAGGAGACACCACGACTCAACACAGCTGGTCCTGAAAACTACATACTGTCAGTGGTCCTACTCCCCAAAACCTTTTTCATGTAAAAAAAAAAAATGCTGGCAAGTTTATTAAAAAAATAAATTAAAGACTAGAAAATTTTTTTATTAACATTTTTAACTGTTAAACCCCATGTACCACTATTCAAAATTCTCTCTCACATGGACGACCTCTAGATTTTTTTGTCATTTTTTAACATAATGGGAAGGACAGGAAGTGATCAAGCTCTTCATTAATTGGCTCTAGTCTTTACCACCAGGAAAACCATGAACATGCGTGAGATCCAGGGGGGTAAACACACACGCGCACACAGACAAATACATCCATTCATATACAACTTATTAATGGTAATTAAACATCATTTTGAAAAAAGTCAATCAAAAGGAGATAATAGGCCATTTAAATTATTATACTCAAAACTTTATCTCATTCCATTTCACACAGTTCCAGATGCTCTCTTACATTTACAAAAAGGGACAAATTACAACATTTTTTTCTCTAGTAGTTGTGGGAAATTAGCATACTACATGAACTTCCTTATAGATGTTGATTAATAAGCGATGCTTAAATTCTCATTTATGGACACAGGGCAGCCACTTAGTGGTGGAAGTACAAAACAGCAACAGAAACCAGGACTCTTTGTGGTCCATGCAGACACAGTGAGAAAGCCAGAGGTGAAGAAACAGTCAGTGCAGTATCGAAAAAAAGTGCAGTGAGCACGAGGGATGAAGAAGGGAGGAGGGCACACAGTAACGCGGAACCAAAAAATTAAATGTGTAGACTATCATCCTTTACCAAAGTGTCCATATGGAGCTCCTCTACTCCTCTTGTCGCTTTGGTAAGCTCAAACCACCTGAGGTTCCTCACAGGCACGGCATGCCCGGATCCCAAAGCACTCCAGAAAATCAATTATTTCAATCATAAACCAATTTCTTCTTTCATGTTCTCTTCTGGTCCTCACACACAGAGATCCGAATAGGAGAAGAGGCACTTGGCATCATTCCACAAACTCCGTGCCCAAAGCCAAGCCTTTTTTCAGGCCTTGTAAAGGTTAGCTGTTAAAACTTTTTCAATTTTGGTATACAAAACAGGTAATTTTTTTAAAAAAATGTTCTCGGACAGAGGGAGCCACCTGGTGGTCAAAACTAAAAGGTTAACGTTCTCTGAACTAATAAAATGCAAAGCAATCCATATCTAATAACCTGCATCTGATTAACTCATGCATGTCCTCAGCCTCCATCTTTTAAAAGACTCCCAAAACACCCACACACGCCCTTGCAGCTCCATCAGCAGCCAGGATATTAAAGCACTAAAAATAAATAAATAAATACTAATACTAATAACAAAAAAAAAATAAAATAAAAAAATAAATGGGGAAGCACGCACACACAGTTGAAATGTCACTCCCATCTCCTCCTTTTCTAAACCTTAATGGACAACCAGTGACGTCCACCTCAATACAGCAGACTGTTATTTATGAGAGTCATTTCCACAGGGGTCGTTCCACTCCAACATTCAAAATTTATGTGGATCCACGCACGCACACACACACACACACACACACACACATACACGCACACTTTTTAATTGAAAAAAGGAGGTGATTGCACAGTATGATTCGCAGCATGGACTTGACAAGAGTTGTTAATTTAATGCACATCTGACTGCTCATGCTCTTCTTCTTGGATGCTGGGATGAGGAAATAAGGAAAGGGCTTCATACTCAGAGGACAGCTTAGATAGAAAGATCAAACAGCTATGGTCACTGGGACAGAACAGAGCTATTTTCAGTTAGTCATTTTCAGAAAGATGCTATTAGATGTGTTGTCCTACTCTGATTCTGTTGCACCTGAGACTATGACCATGCAGCGTAAAGGACTGAGTACAATTCATATTTATACAAAATCACTTCACCACCAAACTTCTTACGTGACTAGAGGAGAGCTTTTCCACCAATGAGCGAAAATGTCAGGAATTCCATGAAGTGCTCTGCATTCCCAATCTAACCTCCATCTGCTGCCTCTGTAGCACACACACGTTTCTCTGCACTAAAGATGAACAGAAAACCTCTTGACTTGATGCAAACTTAAACTGAAGTCACTGGGCCACAGAGGTGGGTGAAGTGGTCTAAGCCCATACTCAAAGAAAAATATTGTTACTTCTCTAAAAATGCTAAAAATGAAAAGTTTGTTTCAGTTTTCTCTAGCATGATGAACTTCAAAAGTCAAATGAGTGATCAGTATAAACACCGAAGTAACACCAAATTTTTTTTAAAAAAAAATCAGTAACTAAATATTATAGACTATCAAATCTAGTTGAGTAGAAGTAAAAGTATTAACATTTAACAAGGGCAAGTGTCAATCATGTGAAGCACCAAAAGTTATTTAAGTGATAATGGCGTCCCCTGGTGGAGAATCTTCAGTCAACAAAGTAAAGTTGTAGAATACATTATTTTTCTAGAGGTAAGGCAGTGGTGTGGGGAGAGTTTTTTTCACAGGCCTGTCTATATTCATTCATGGATATCAGAAAGGCTTTAGGAAAGCTGCTTTTAAAACTCAAAAGATCAGATTTTTCTCATCCTCAGACCCATGTTGATAGGTTCAGAATTTGCATTGCTAATGTTACATATAATGTTATACACTCAAATTTAAGGTGTTTACTTGTGAAATTCAGCAACTGCTTAATGGCTTCTGCATGAGTTTTGAGGGTGTTTTCTGTACTCTTTTAAATACTGACAAACACTACAGATGCAGCACATAGAGAGGAGGGTGAGAAACGCTGGAGTATTTCCCTAAGTGTTTTTCCCCCAAAACGCTGGTTTTAACACTTAAAGATTTATGGTACTATGGAAAGGTGGCACACTCTTAGACTCTGTTTAATTAAACCCAGGACAGGCAGAGCATCACACTGCCGTGGTGGGGTGGAGACATGAGCCTAGTTGCTATGGAAACTAGACTCCATGCTTCAGTCCTGTGAGAAAGGGATGCATTTTGAACAAGACTCCTGACACATGGAGACAGACAAACAAAAAAAAACAATGAGGGGGCTGAACCAGGACAGGGCACAGGCTTTTGGCAATATGGAAAGAAAGAGAGAGAGAGAGAAAGAGAGAGAGGGAGAGGGAGAGAGAGAGACAGAGACAGAGAGAGAGAGAGAGAGAGAGAGAGAGAGACAGAGAGAGACAGAGAGAGAGAAAGAGGGGGGGAGGGAATAGGAGAGACCGAGAGAGTGAGAGCAAATAAGAGAGAACGAAAGAGTGAGAGAATAAGACTGAGTGAGAGAGAATGAGAGAGAGTAAGACAGAACAGAGAGAGAGAGATAGTGAGAGAGAGAAAGACAGCTAGAGATAAAGAGACAGAAAGAGAGAGAGAGAGAGAGAACAGACAGAGATAGTGGTAAAGAGACACAGGGAAAAAGAGATAGAGAGAAAGAGAAAGAGAAAGTAGAGGAAGAGAGAGAAAAAAATGAGGAAGAGAAAAAGAATGAGAGAGAGAGAGATGGAAAGAAAAAGAGAGAGAAAGAAAGAAGGTGGACGAGGTCTAAAGTCTAAGCTGGTTTATGTGTCCTGTTTTTCCCCTTCCAGTCAGGCTCAGGGTCCAGTCCCTCAAGTGAGTCCATTTGTATTAGTGCAAACGTACAGAGAGAAGGCCCTCAAACATAAGCGCACACACACACACACACACACACACACAGACACACACACACATACACACACACTCAAATATGTACATACTGTACACTCCGGAAGGAGCTGAGTGTGCTGAGGCGGCTGTCCATCAGTGGAATGCCCTTGAGAGGATGTCTCCCTTTTCTCTTAAAAAAAAAAAAATCTGTCCATCCACTGTAGTTCGTCCATCGTTAATTGGCACAAAGAAAAACGTCCTTAAAAACATCTAGCAGAATGATCTTTAACATTGACTGGCAGAAGAGAAATAGTGACTGAGCTGTTTTAGATAAAGAATGATCCAGATCTAAAGAATTCGATAAAAAAAATTTAAACAAAACAGCACATAAAAATATGACCTTAATTCTTTAGTTATTAAAAACAACAACAACAAAAACCAACTGGCTGCTATCTCTCATCTGCCAGTCACAGTTAATGATGTTTATGGCCCCTCCAAAAGGAGGGGACTATTTTTGAACATTCCCACACTAAAATGGGGGAAAGGGACAACACACCAGACTGTACACTCATACACACACACAAACACACACACCACCCCGAGCCCCTCAAAGACCCTCTTTAGCTACTCAGAAAAAGAGAAGTCTTTTGAGAGAGGAAGACAAAAAGAGAAAGAGAGCAAGGGTGCCGTGGAAGAGTGTGTTCAGTTGTGTGTGAGACACTGGAAGCGGTTCTTGAAGTACAGGAGGCCATTTTTGGTATGTGTGGCGTCAGAAGAGGCCGGAGGGTAGCGGAACTTGGCGTACGTTTTGTCGCTTTCCGACTGACCCCACGGAAGCTTGATCTTGGTGGCATGATTCACTATGACATCATCACACGAGCCGACATGGAGCGAACCCAGACCATCGATGAAAAACTCTGAAAAACAGAGGAGAAACAAACGAAGCAGGTGAAATGGATGTGGAGGCAAAACATTGTGGGCCTTAGTGAGCGTTCAAGCGTAAAGTGTCCATTTGTCATACGTGAACACACCACAGCACACAGTGTGAACTTCTTTGTCTGCATTTAACCCTTTCACCAAGTGAAGCAGCACTCAGCCAGGAACACAGCGCCTGGGGAGCAGTGTGTGGGGACGCTACCCTGCTCAAGGGTACATCGGTGGTGCCACTAGCAGTCCTGGGATTCAAACCCACGACCTTTTTATCGCAGGGGGCAACTCTCTAACCACTAGGCCACCATCTGCCTCAAGTAAACACTAGAGCATGTTTGCTGTATTTGAGGTTATACTTCTTTATATTTTTGTTTAGTTTCCTCTATGCTCTAATCATCTAGTTTCTCAAAAAAAAGAGCATGTCTTCTCTGTTAACTGTACTCTTAATTCTGAGAGCCCAGTTCTTGGACTGATTTTGCTTCCAGAAGCAGTTTGGTAGTGAGGATAGCCGATTTTTACGTTGTATGCACTTCAGCAGTCAAGGGCCCTATTCTATGAGTTTGTGTGGTGTTCTGCTTTATGGCTGAGTTGTTGTTGCTCACAGATGTTTCACAGTAATAGTACAGTTGACTGGGGATGATCTAGCAGGGCAGAAATTTCATAACCTGACTGTCCCGTGTTTAAAGCCACTGAGCTCTTTAGTATGAGTCACTCTGCCAGTGTTTTTCACACACACATGTGTGTGCTTGACTGTATACACCTGTTAGCAATGAACTTGGCTGAAACACCTGAGCTCCATAAATACGAGGAGTCTCCACAAACTTTTGGCCATATTTTGAATGTATGTAAATATGGCCAATACTTTGTGGAGACCCCTCGTAATTATGAAGTTCAGAGGCTTCAGCCAAACCAACTGTCCAGTCAAGCATATAAATTCGAAACTGACTGCTTTTGCAGCTCTCATTTACTAAGACGAGCATTAATAACGAGCATTAATTTGCATGTGCAGCGCAGTAGATTCTGAGAGCAGTTACAAGCATCTTGTGAGCAGTTTACAAGAGATAATTGTGCAGATGGTGGGATGTGCAAAAAGGTGTAGAAAACAATATTTAAATGAGGCTATTGTGTGTGCAGACTGTTCTCGATGGCCATGATGAGTATGCTTCTCAAAGGAGTGTTTGTTGAATTATAATTAAATGAAAGAGCCAAATGACAAACAGAAATCCAAACAGAATAACTGGGGGATTTAAGAGAAAGTAAAACAAAAGTAAAAAAAAAAAAAAAAAAAAAAAAAGGATCAACATAGCTTCAGTGGAAGGGTGAGCCGGAGCTGCAAGTTTCTTTAGTTTATTTCATTTAATCTAATTTAGAACCCTAATTTATGACATGATGGACATTTAATTACAGAGCCCCGCAGCACACCTAGTCATCTTCAGTATGAAAAGGAGAGGAATAAACAAGCTGAGTGCAGTCTGGCTTTGAGCAGAGACTACTAACATACTTTACAATAAGTGGGTTGCAAAGAAGATTTTTTTTTTTTTTTTTTTGACACAAGCAGGGCTAAATGAAGAAGAAAACCACTTCACAGCAAGCGCAGTGATGAGCGCAGTGCAGTTATACAATGTTGCACAAACCTCAATGGAAAGGACGTACTGTGCTCAAGAAGAATCTATTTTTTGCCGCTTGCCACCTACAGGCAAATATAAACAGGGCCAACAAAACACTCCCATTATTTCCCCTCAAAGCTCCAGTGATCTTTGTGCTGAAAGCAGGGTGGTCAGAGCACAGAGGTGCATTCACTAATTCCACAGCCTCTAAAAGAAAGTAATATCAGTATATATAACAGTAATATTATGTAAAAGTGGGCTGAAATGTTTCGACAACCTTATGCCTTGTTTCACAGCGTAAAATACTTCATGTGTCTCAGGGCATACATGACTTCCTGTCATGGAAAAGTCTGCAAAAAAAGTTATAGTCTGGGATATTTTCTTGCATTCTGAATCTTTGGGCAAATTTAATTTTAAAAAGCTTGTATTTTCTTGTTTCTTAAAAGTTTCCTCTGCTTGCCATCTATTCAGACATTTTATTTTATTGCTTTATCCAACCTTATTTTTGCTCATTCCACCACTGACATTTTGACTTAGCCTTTTCAATCTATCTATCTATCTATCTATCTATCTATCTATCTATCTATCTATATATCTATCCATCCATCCATCCATCCATCCATCCATCCATCCATCTATCTGTTTGTTTTGCACATTCATTCACTCATTCATTCGTTCATTCAAATATCATTTACGAATGAGCAGGATCACTGGAGGGAAGCATTAACTACACCATTTTTTAAATATAATATCAATTTTAAAAGATATTTAAAAAATGATAATACAAACACTAAAATGACTAGGTTAAACAGTAAAATTACAGTGACAGCAGCCTGTGAAAGGCGCAGCAGATCAGCACGTGAGCCGCCTGATATGAATTTACAATGCAATTGCCATCTGCAGGGTTATTTTCAGGCTTATTTCTCATTTTGCACCCTCTGACAGAAACACTCAGACTGCTTAGTCATTAAGGCAAACACGCAAAGTAGACGCCACATGCTGTTTTGCTAATTTAAAAGACGCAATGCTCTGCAGATCCAGTTAGTACTCAGTGTAATCAGAATGTACTTAATAACAAGTAAACATCATTTTTGTTGCATTATTATTTGGCAAATCATTATTTAGACAAAACTAATCTTCAAAACAAAGAAGACATGGTGGTGAACATCTGAGTGTTAGAAAATATAACAAAAAGGAGTAGTAGAATGCTGTTTTATGTTACCAAAGCCTTTGAACCCCAGACTCACCCAGGTGGGCGACGCGGGCTAGTCGTGGGTCAAAGCCCACCTGCTGCACCTTGTCTGTCCGGGCCAGAAAGAAGTTAATGACTCCGTCAGTGATCACGCAGTTGGGGAAGCCTTGGATGACGTGATGGAACCCTCGCCTCATGTGCAGGCAGTCCCCGTCTTCTTCTCCTGCTTCTATAGAGATGGTCTGTCTGTAGGTGGCAGTGTAGCCTGTAGCTTCACGCACTGCACCTCCAACCTGCACACAAACACACCCTTGGAGATCAGTCAGACACGCCAATAGGGGTGTACAAATTCATCAGTACATTACTGTCTAGGCAATAAGTCGACTGCATCGATTTTGGAAAGCTGAAATCAATTACAGTAAAGTATAATGATATTCAACAAAGTCTAATTTTAGGTTTTTATAGCTTGTGCAAATTTCAAATAAAGTAAACACTAGATGGCATTCAAATCTATATTTAGTATTTGACCGTCTCCCCAAACCATAAAATCTGTAGTCAAAATGCTTTACCAGCAAAGGCCTGTAAAAAATACAGTGACTGTTACTACACTGTGAAAGGTAGTAAATGAAGAAAGAAAGACAGAAAAAATGAAAGACAGACAGACAGAGAGACAGACAGACAGACACATAAATAGATAGATAGAGCAGAGATGCTTAAATCACATGCGTGGAAGCAAAATTATTAGATGCTCAGTGTAAATTTTATGAAAAGAGATTGGCATGAAGAAACCACAAGTTTGATGAACAGTCACAAATATGAAAGCAGTGCCATTTTTCAGTGTAGGTGAGGGCGACACTACAGCCAGGAGCTCAGACCCTCAAAGCCTTAAACTTGTTTGCTGAGTAAGTTCTGACAGTGGATGTGGAGGAGAACATAGCACCCTGCTGTCCTCCTGATAACTAAAATCCTGACGGTGATCAATAAAATAATAGTTCTAATTTATTAATACTACACCCTTAGTGACTCAAGTAGTTCATGAAAACAGCGGATGTTTCTCAATATGTGTTCCTCTCTGTGTTTGCAGTCTCACAGAGCTATGAAACATCATTAGTCACGGCCCAAGTATGATTCCAAGTACAGCATAAATACCCAGAAGTGTCCTCGATTCGTTTTCCTGAGGATGCACTCACCGCCCAGGCCGCTCTTCACGTTTTTTTTAAGGTTTTACTCAACTTTTTTGTGTTCCTTATTCAGCAAACATGGCTACTTCCACCATAACTACAAACTCCCACAAATACTTCCTACCATTGAGCCTTTCACAAGCAAACATTATGAATATATAATTTTAATTACTATTTTAATTAATATTTTTAATGAAAATGAATACAGACAATTTAATGTATTTTATGTTATTTCATTATAAAGGTCAATTAGGTGAAAATGCAGCCTTAGGTTGAGATTCTCGAGTCAGCAAGAATTCTGTTGTTCCGAATGCAGATTGAGTGTACTGCATCCTCCCATCTAAGGAGGCCTGAACTCCTAAGTAAGGGAGTCTGTGCTTGATGTACTTTGTATTGAGAAACGCCCTGTATTAGAATGAGAAGCTTCTACAGTCGTTGTTCCTACAGCACCACGTGGTAAATATTTCAAATTATTTATAATTGCAAAATGCGAGTGTCATTTTAAAGGTATTCATAATATTCATTTAATATTTATTCATATTTATTTGCATATACCAACAATTTTTCTGTAAAAGGGCTAGTTTTGGCCAAAATAAAAAAAAAAACCCTCTAAAAAACAGACTCTAAAGGCTTGGTGTATTGCTGTTACTCTATATATTCTATTCACATCACGTATTCATTCTAATTTCAAAAATTATTTTGAAATGCCACCTACTAAAATATCAAACTAATCGATTCAAATTACTGTTAGATTAGAAATGTACACCCTAACACACACATACAGAGCCAAAAACAGAGCACAGCTTGAAAAATGAACCTCTTTACTTTTAATTGCAATCTGAATATAAAAAATCGATTGCACTATATTACTAAAAATATCTGAGGAATCAATTTCAATTTCAGCTGCTGCTTAGAGGGAATAACAGGATTTGTGTATCCACTCTTGTGGGGCAGGGGGGTTTAATAAACTAGAACAGACAGTTCAGATGCCAGTGTGTGTTGGTTGTGTGTGTGTGTGTGTCTGTGTTTCTGTGTGTGTGTATGTGGTGTGTGTGTGTGTCCTCCAGAGCAATGTGTAGGACCCTTCGAGCTATGGAAGTACTGAAGCTTTTTGTCTGAAAGGTCACATAACTAACCCTGTGCTGAACAGTCATTTCCCTTTACTGACACTGGATTAAAAAGGCCAGCTGGCATTTCCTCCTTCCTCCTTACTGGTTTCAAATCCTGTTTGTGACAGTCCTGTTCTCCCCAGTGTTGAATAAACTGGAACGAGCAACTAAAACTATAACAAACATAAAAAATGTATATTCAGATGGGACAATAAACATCGAGAGTGTTCAGCAAAGTCTTTTTTGAGTTTGTAAAGCTGGTAAGTTTTTATTTTCCAGTCCTATTTACAGTTTTTAATTAAAAAAGGGCTCTTTCTGACAGATTTACTGACACTTGAATCACATGAGTTTGAACAATGCATTTGATGACTGATGTCATATTAGTAGACTTAAAATAAGCTGGAGTTTATCAGCAATCTGCCATAGTTTCAGATAATCAGCTCTTATTTGTCTTATTTTTAATATTAATTTTATACTAAAGGTTAGGTTTGAGTACATTTAACATGTATTTATTAATTTGAACATGAGGGCCACGTCTTGTAATTTGCCAGTCCAGTCTGTTTTGTTAATATATTGATAACCAACTGATTTAGATCAGTCTCAGAACAGCTTCTGATTAGACTGGCCCAAGAACATAAAACCAACAGAATCTTCTGAAGGAAATGACTCTGGTCATTTGTACATTACTTTGTACAGTCTCCAGGAGTAGTCCATTAATTTGTGTTTATTAATGCCCGTGTTTATGTAGTGCATCATCAGTAGAGTGTTTGTGGTGAAGGACAGAAGTTAATTTAGCTTAAATGGTCAGAAAAAAGTAGTTGTTCAAAGGTTTCAATGTTTTTTAGGTTGATGTATTATATATTAATTATATAAATATTCAGTAAAGTGCAAGAGTCTCACCAGGTCAAGCGTGGTTTTCTCCAGCACATCCACCAGTTTCTCCAGTTTGGTGTTGGCAGTGAAGATAAAATCATCATCAACCCACAGCACATACTTAGTGGTGACCTGCGACACAGCCAGATTACGACCTGCAAACCAACCCTGACACACACACATACACACAAACAAACACAAACACACACACACACACACACACACACACACACAAACAATTACACAATGTCAGGATAGGGCATACACATGGCCCCTATATATTGTGCCTAGTTACAATTTAAACCCTAACCTTAACCTCAGAAACCAAATAGTTAACTTGTTTGTTTGTTTTACAAAAAGCGCACACATACACAAGGACACTCATACATACACCAAACCAACCCCCCACACATACATACACACACACTCACACACACAGATAAATCACATACATTGGAGTAGCTTGCCCCTTTATCTATCAGGCCACAAAAAAAACAAGTTTCAAAGCCAACTCGAAATTGATCTTTTTTTTTACCTTGTTAAAACATGTCACTATTTAAATTAAACACAATTCATGATCTCATATCCTGTCCCATATCATATTTTTCCCGTAATCTTTATATAAAGTGTAATATCTTTTCTCTGCCTTGTCCTCTGATTTCTGATTACACCACAGCACATCAGAGAGAGGGGAAAAGTAATATTAACTGCCAACACCTCATCTCTCACTGAGCAAAAACACTTTAGCTAGCTCAAAGACCCTCAAACTGTGTTTCACATTACGTCACAGTATGGAATAATAATTATAGAGAACACCTACCTTTCCAAATGGCATAATATAATGCTCTATATACGGGCCAGACACCATTTTTGGATTTTCGCTGTCGTCCGCTATTACTATGGTAACCGTTGGGTAGTACCGTCGTATGCTGTCGATCAGGTCTTGGAGCTTGTTATAGCGCAGGAAGGTTTTGGTGGCTATGGTGACAAGAGCACTGATGTTGTATTCTATGAGAAAACACAAGAACAGTTACTCTTAGACAAGGCATATACTTGAGAGGACCAGTAATGTGTATTTCGGTAAAAACTGCAATGTACTGTGGATTTAACCACAGAATAACCCATTCAAAATATTCACATTTTGTTGCTTTATAGCCTGAAATGACACACACACACACAAAAATTCCATCTGTATTTACTCAATGCAACTAATAACATCCAAGATATGATGGCAGCATAACTCGTGTCAGTATTTTGTGGAACACATCTTTTGCTTTAATTGACTCTGTTGGGATACCAACTTTGAGCTTAAGCAGTACTGTAAAGAAGAGTGGGCAAATATTGCAGTCTAGATGTGCAGTCAGACTAAATGGTGACTGCTGGTGGACTGTACGATTTTCAACTGGGTTTCAGAGTCTGTGCTGTGACTAGGCCTCGCAAGGACATTCACCTTTTTCTCCTTCAGCCACTGTGGAAGGTGAACCTTCTTCCCATTGACAACTTTTTGGCATTTTTTCTTCTCTCTCGACAGGTGCCCCAGTCCCTGTTACTGAGAAACACCCCCACAACAGGATGCTACCACCTCCATGCTTTACTGTAGGATGGTGTTCTTTGGATTGTAAACTGTATTGGATTGTAAGCTGTATGTACCGTTTGGCGTTGAGGCAAAATAGTTTTTGGTCTCTTCTGACCATAACACCTTTATCCACTTGACCTCAGAATCGTCAAGGTGTGTTTTGGCGAGTGGCTTTTTTTCTTGCAACCCTCCCATACAAGCCACATTTGTATAGAACCTGTGATATTGTTGTCACATGCACACAATGACCACTCTTTTCCGTACATTCCTGTAACTGCTTCAAAGTTGCCATAGGCCTCTTGGTAGCCTCTCTGACCAGTTTCCTTCTCGCTCTTCCATCCAGTTTGGAGGGACAGATCTGGGGAGGGTCCTAGTAGTACCAAACACTTTCCACTTCTTAATTATAGACTTTCCTGTGCTCCTAGGGATTGATAAAGTCTTTGATTTTTGTGTCCATATCCTGACTTATCCCTGAGATCTTTTGACAATGATTTGCTACCCATAGCTGATCATTTGCTTTCATTCGGACTACCAAGCACTGGATTGCTCCAGGAATAGCCGATTTTATGCTGAATGATTACAATTGATCACAGGTGGTGTACAATGGAGACTGTGATAAGTTACACCTGATTGAGTTTACAAGTATTTTTAAGAGGGGGGTGATCCTTTGTCTGTAATAGTCCCACTCTGCCGTGTCTCCTCTCGGTCACGCTCTGTCCTGTTTCCTGCTACTCCTGTCACATTTAACATGTGTTTTCTGTTTATGTTCTGTCATGCTCTGCCCCACGTGGTTTCTGTTTTTGTTTACATGTGTTTACGTTTACGTTTACGTTTACGGCATTTAGCAGACGCTCTTATCCAGAGCGACGTACATCGGTGCTTTAGTAAT
>JBBPCZ010000115.1:16510997-16523218 GCA_037974445.1 Brycinus macrolepidotus | reverse complement strand
CTCTCTCTCTCTCTCTCTCTCTCTCTCTCTCTCTCTCTCTCTCTCTCTCTCTCTCTCTCTCTCTCTCTATCTCTCTGGATCTTGCTCTCATTTGCTCACTCTTTTTCTGCCTCTCCCTCTCTCTCTCTGTGTGGATGGTTATGTCTGGTAATTGTTCTCAGCTGACACTAAACGTAAAGTAGAGCAGATCTCTGAGGAGCTAAGGACCCTGGATCAAATTCTGTCCAAAGATGAAAGCAATGAATTGGCAGAAAATGACAAAGTGGGCAAAGAGGCTGTAACACAAGGTGATGAGCCTTCTTCTGTGACTGAGGACAAAGGTCAGTGTATCTTTCTACTCGGGGACTCTAGATCCTCCAGCCCATGCAATTGAGTGTTTTTTATTAAACTTTGTATCTGTTTATTGTTATTTCCATTTGTGGTTTTGTGAGCAGATGCTATAGTAGCAGAAGGTGAGTCGGCTGGTGAGGAGCCAGAGGATAGAGATTTCTGGGAAGGAGTTACCAAACCAGAGAATACAGAGGCACAGACACCTGAGCCAGAGGTAAACTAAATACTCAAACTTCATAGTCTACGCTCAGGTATAAAATACATCTGTGCTGGACAAAAAACAACTGGGAATGAATTAAAATTAAAATGTCAGAGAAGTAAAATTATACTTAAATTAATTGCTGTTTGTAAATCATATCATTTTTCTTCTGTTTTTGAAACACAGTATTGGGAAGGGGGACATGAGCTATCAGGCTGAAAAAGATCAGTTGTAATTTCAGGCTGACTTTAAATAAGTTTATAATAAGCAAAACAAAAATGAAATGGACAGCAGTGAGTCGTTTTATTGTTTTAGACAAGCTTGCAACTCACTTACAACTGGACACCTACGCTGCATAATTACCATCATTACTGGTGCAATTAACAGTCCTGTAAATATATACACAATCCAGTGAAAGGCTTGTGAACTACTGACCCTTGTTGTAGGCTGTTTCTTAGAGACTTCTAAAAGCCGAAACATGAATTATGTGACAAAGCAGATGTTGTAGGAAGGATGATATTGCAACCTCAGCATCTACAGCAGTTGGACTTGTTTTGCTGAAGTAAACATTCAATGTTTTAATCTTTTATTGTCCTACAGGAATCTGATGATGTTCTGGATAACCAGTCTCAGGACAACGACAGTAAGAAAAATTAAGCACACGACAAATTAAGAGACTAACACTGGGCAAACATAGACTCTTGGGTATTTTTCAGTGTAGTATGCAGAACAATGTTCAACTTTATTTCCTCCAATCCTGATGTATATGTGTGTAATCATTAAGGTAGACATAGTATAGCACCAGACGTGTTTTTATCAGTCTTGGGTTTTTCATCATCTTACAAAATACTGTTCACAGAAAAACAAAATTGGAATGAAAATTCAGGCATCCCAACTAACTTATAAATTGAAAGTGAACTTCCGTTTCTTTCTGTCTTTACAGTATTTGGAGATGAAAAGTTTAATTTTAAGATAATCACCGACCCTGCCGACCTGATGAAGTTTGTTCAGCACCTCAGGGAGAGCAACAGAAAAGTGAGCACTGCAGTCAGTCACTGTTAACATGTTCTTTCATTTGAAATGTTATGTCCTAACTTTCAACTGAAGATCTGAAACTCTGGCAACAAGATCTTGTTCTCTTTACAACAAATCAATTTATTACACCCCACCCCACCCCCTCATTCTGTGTGCATTTTAATAAGAAGGCTTGGGTCAAAAATGAGAGAAACCAACTAAAATCTTTTTACAGAAGAGAAAAGCAGAAGAAGGGAAGCAAGAAGAAAAAGAAGATGCTGAAGAGGAAGGAGATAATGATGATGATGATGATGAACAACTGCTCAAGGAGTTTGAAGAAGAAATGACTGATCTCTCTGTGCCTTCTTCCAAAATAAAGGAGATTAAAGAGGAAATGCAGAACGAGTTTGATAACATCATAGATGAGGTACTGGTTCCTAGTTACTCTTACCATTTTACGGTTCAGCAAACTTACAGAATACGTTTGATCAAACCTAAGAACGTCTCACTCATTCAAGTGTAAAATTCCTTGTCTAAATGTAGCCCAAATCATATTGATACTGCTGAGCACTGAAACATGCTAAAGATTGTGCTTGGGATAAACAGACAAAAACAATTTAGGAAACTTTGACAAAACAATTAATTTTGAAATTTGATAAGTTTCTGCAAAACTTAAGTAACACATATGCTGTGAAAGGCAGGGATGATATGTATCATTAATAGTTTTCTCACTGCATTTAAACATTTCCTCAAGTTGGTAGCACATGTGTTTGACAAAGTAAAACAAATAAGTGATTAATTGAAATATTGAATGTACTGTAAAACTATTTGAAAATGAGCATAATGTGGTTGAAGGCAGTGTGTAGTTCTTACTCATGGTTAACTGGTGCATAACTTTAACCCAGTTATTTTCAGACTTATCCTCATGCATCCTCTGGCAGTCCACATTTTTTCTCTATCTTAATGTGATGCAAATTGGGCAGAAGCGAAAATGTAGACTTTCTGGAGTGGTTTGAAAATCACTGACATGACTTATGAAGTTATTAAAAACTTTGGTTTGTATGTATTTTTTTAGGCTCAGCAGGAATTAGAAACTGAGGGTCTTAAAGGGGAGTTTGATCGCTCTCAGGCAACTCAGACTCTGGAAAACACTTTAGGCAAACTGCTGGATCGTCTTGAAGACAAGACTGCACAGGACACTGAATCAGAAACAGAGAAACACACAAACAAGCAAAAAAGTGCACAAGCTCCACCTGAGATGGAGACAAGTCCTGCTCGTGGCAGCCCTGATCTTGTCCCAAAAACTCCAGGTAAACAGAGTGATGGTGTTGAACTAAATCTAGGGCAGGGATGTTTAGTTCTGGTCCTGGAGGGCTAACATCCTACACAGTTTAGTGATTTCACTGCTTAGACAGCTGCTAAACCCATCACTTATCTGAGATGAAGCGATTCTGTTTGAGCAGGGAAATTAGCAAAACATGTAGGACCTTAGATGTTCAGGATCAGAATTGAATGCCTCTGCTATAAATTAAGTGTTAAATTAAACTTTTTTTAAATTAAGATGTGAATGTTTGAGTAGATGAATGTATAGATAGCAAATGATCAACATTATGGTCTCAATTCTAATTTTCATTTTATTAATCCATATAATCTTCATATGTGTATGTACATATGTAGATGAACATACTTCATGGTCACTGTTTCTCGCCATGCTTTTGTTCCAATTAAAAAATGTATCTTGCATGTATATGAAACACTAAAACATCATAATCTCTAGATAATGCTACAGTAACGGTGTACTCCATCCAAGAAAGGGCTGAGAAATGGTATTGCCTTTGAGAGGCATTCAGTCCTAAACTGGAAAAGTGGGAGAGTGAATTTTCTGCTTTCGCTAGGGTAACCTCCCCCTTTTGTCTTTTGTTACCTCAGTGCGGGAGCTTGGCAATGGTGAGCAGGTAAAAATCAGGGTGACTAAATATAAAGTGGGTGGAGACATGACTGCAGGAGCGGTTGCCGGGGGCGATGGTCAGGAGGGAGGTGTGAAGGTGCGAGAGCTGGGCGAAAGTGACCCCCAATGGCAGCAGATTCAGGAAGTGGTCAAAGAACAGCTAGAAAGAGCTGGAATCAAGGCCGAAGGTAGGCCAGAGCACACACACACATACTTTAAATACTATCCGTCTGTGTGTGTTTTATGCAGTTTAGTTCAAGTCCTCAACTGCGCTTCTGGCTTGGCTTTTTCCTGACTAACTCCTGACTTTCTATTTCGGAGAGACCACTAATCCCTTTAATGACTTATGCTCTTGAATGTTGCTGCATTTGGTAAAAAAAAAAGGGTGCTGTCAGCAGTTTTTGTTGCATAGAGGTTCCATTAATAAAAGCTTCAGTGTCACAGCAGTCCTAAAATGTTTTCTTGTGAGAAGGAATTTATCATCTTCATTCTGAGGTCACTGGAGTGTGGATGTAGATCAGCTGAGGTTATAGCTTTGTCATTTGTCCTTTAAATAGCATTTGAAATCCTGACCTCTCTAAAGTTGCAGAATAAAGCAGTAATGGATGGGTAGACCTACATTATTGCACAGGTATGCTCAGCAGCTCAGAACTTTTAGAGGCAGTAGAGAGACACGGGGGCTGGAGTCGAATTTAGTACTGGAATTTAAAATAGAAACTTAGTTGCTACGTTGTAAAAGACCTTTGTTTGTAGTTTGATTTGGCTTGTAATGAATGCCTACCTGAAATATGTGGTGTGCATAGCTAGATGCTTGCTTTAGGTTTGATTTGCGGTAAGAGTATGGGAGTTGGGAGTATTCATCAATTGCTGCTGATTTGGTCATTTGTTTCCTTCTGGGGTAATTAGAGCCCACGTTAGGACATTAAAACTGGTGTTTGGTGGACAACATAGTGGTATGATGTTTTAGGGTACCTTATCACACTGCAATTAAATCGTCATTTATAACACCCTATTCTTTCTCCACCATTCATCTCTTTCTCATAATGACTGCATGCGTCATCATTTCTTTCTTTTCTGTACTGTTGGTGCAAGTATTTATGAAAATGTGTATTTGCTGTTTTATTTAGAGTGAGCAGGTCAAAAGATTACTTGATTTTGGCCTGCATGTACTGTAGTTTTAGACACGTGTGTGTGTGTGTGTGTGTGTGTGTGTGTGTGTGTGTGTGTGTGTGTGTGTGTGTGTGTGTGTGTGTGTGTGAGTGAGAGGGAGAGAGAGAGAGAGAGAGAGATGGTAATCAGTTGTGAACTGTGTGAACTGTTTCAGGCAAGATTGAAGTAAAGATTTTAACGCGTAAAACTGCAGAGGAAGCTGGAGACCAGTGGCTAAGTGAAGAGGATACCAAATCTTTTAGAGAATTACTCATCAATCTACTGGTATGAACTTGCATCTGATCATAATCATTGGGGTGTACCATATGAAAATAGTGGACCAGGGCAAATGTCCAGTATTTTTATGTGCATACAGTACCTTGCAAAACTATTTACCCCCCTTAAAAGTAATTTCTACATTACAACTGAGGCACAGTTAGGTTATTTTGTAAATTAATATGCTCCTGAGTTAAATTTAAACAGTCCAAAAAAAATCAGATCTTTAAAAAAAAAAAAATGAAAAGAATCAGGACAGAAAAAAAGTGCTGCATGCACTTGGTAGAACTGCCTTTTACTGTAATATCTGCTTTAAGCCTGTTGGTGTATCCGAGGTTTAGATATTTTAGCAGACTGAGGTAGGTTGTCTTGTAGTATCAGTCATAAAATTTTAACGAGATGCCCAGTCCCTGCTGAGGGACAGCTTTCCCACAACATGTTGCTGCCATACCTCACTGTTGGGGGGGCGTGTTCAGGAATGGGCAGTTTGCATCACACATGGCGTTTTGACATTTTTGTCTAATCTGACCACAAAACCTAATGTAACATTTTTACCAGGTCACCCTGATACGACAAGCAATTAATACACATTTTGTAAATACACTTTTTTTTTTTTATTCAATATACAAATAAACTTTGTCACTGTGTTAGCCAGACATTTCCTTGAGGAAGCATCCAGTACTTAGTTCTGCTGATCCATCATTCATTACATTAAATCAGGTTCTGCTGATGGAATTGAACAAATCCATGCAATAGTGCAATGAGAAGTAAGGAACCAAAACCTGTGCTCTTATGTTTTTTTTTGTTTGTTTGTTTGTTGTTTGTGGTTTTTGGAATTTTACGTCAGTAATTTTACTGAAAGTAAATGAACATTTTTATTGTGGTGTTCTATATTTTTTTTTTACTAATCTTAAAATTATTTTCTGTATTTTGAGGAGAAATTGGATTTCTGTAGGATTGATTTCATGTTGTAGTTTTATTTTAACTTTTAAGCTAACCTTTTTCTGCAAATATGAATTGGAAGTTAAAAAAGGGATTTTATGTGCAGTGTTTGCATGCAAAGTAATGTCCCTAAAGACCAAGCATCAAAACATCAAACTTTGGATGTCTGAAACACTAATGCATTATGTCTCAGCTTATATTACCACAGAGGATGGACACTGGGAACAGTTTAATTAAACATAAATATAGGTTGTGTTGTATCAAATTTTCACTGTCAAATTTAGATAATTTCAGTAGATCACTTTTAAATTTTGAATTTTTATTTTATTTATTTTATTTATTTATTTTAAACTGAATTGCAAAAGATAGACTACAGCTGAAAAAGATAAAAGGTCCCTAGTAGCATTGTCCTATGAAGACAGTATGGAACAGTCTGCCAGTTACGCTTTGTCACGTCATTAGAAAGTCGTCAGGGCATAATTTGATTGGAAAGTTCGGCTGATGTCAGTGATGATTAAGTTGTTAAGGTAAACAACATTTCGGTTGTTCATAGTTAAATGCTATCCTGCCAGCTAAAAATTGCTCAGTTCACTCAAAGCAGGTTCATCTCACACCCTGCATTCAGTTTACACCCTCCTATCCCAGAATTCGGGACTATGCTAGACTGTACTTGCGATTACACCAGTCAGCTGCATTTCAGTAGCATCCCAGAGGCGACTCTCCACTCTGTGCTGCTAAAATATGTGCCACTTTATGTGAATATGTATACAGAGTAATTGATGAATGTATTTTCAACAGCTAAAACATAGTCTCAGATCTTTTGATTCACAAGTGGACTGGGCTGTATTAACTTTGGCTATATTCTATAGCACAACAAAGTAGGCAAGAACAATAAACACAATTCAAACAATAAAAAAAGAAACTGTTTAACTACATAGCCTGTCATGGTAGAAGCATAAAAATCAAAGGAAAATGAGCAAATCAACAAAATCAAGACAAAATGCTCCTCTCCCAAAATGCTCCCATGGGAGTATGACACTTTGCAGAGCATGGAATAAAAAAGGATGATGGGAAACCATAAAGGATACACTGGTAGCGTCCTCAAAAATGACAGAATGTATGTTACACTTCTCAGCTCTGTAACAGCCTCCGATGACATAGCCCTCTAGAAATGCATCCTACCTGGCTAGCCTAGCTTTTTGAATGCAGCTTATATGCTTGTTCTGTATTTGGTGTCAAACTGGGTTCCTTCTGGGCTGCAGCTCTACAAAATTTATCCTTCTGTGTCATTACACACCTGATTGAACATGACATTTAAATAAAAAACACCTTTGTGCTAATATATACTAATCTCTGCTGATTTGTGGTTCAGAACCCAATATTACACCCCTGATATAGATTTTTGTTTTTTTGTTGTGGTGAATAGGTTTCCTGAGTGTTAATAGTTGAACTGACTTGGGTATTTTTTCTTCACACATTTGTTTGTATAGACTGGAGGGACAGAAGAAGTGTACAAGGAGCAAAAGAGACAGCAAGAGTTGGAGAACAACTATAGGTTTGTTTGGGGCGAGAAACAGGACGAGAGTCAGTCTGCAGGAACCAGCGATTCAGATGAACTGGACTTCTGAAATTCTTCCCTGTACTATTTCACTTCTTCACACCTCTGAGAGGTAGTGGAGATGAACTGTATATTGGAATACAAAAGAGCTTTGGACTCTAGCGGCTGTTACGGCCTTTGCTCGGACTGCGGTTTTTCACAAACACTGTAGTTGTCCTCTTTCCATGTTGAGAATTTGGATGTAAGTGGCTTAATCACATGAAACATGAGAGGGCTATTAAAAGCGTTTCTCACAAGCCTCTCACACTCTAGTAGGATGAATTTCCATCGTCAAAGCACCTGTGAACTGTATGAGTACATTTTCTTATGAATATACACAGAGGTCACGTTTATGTAACAGTTATCCCTCTCTGCTGTTTCTAGATGATGCTGCCTACTCCCTAATCCCTTGCAATGCTATTTACATTTGTGTGTGTGAGTGTTCGTGTGGCTTAGATGTGCTTCTGGACAGTTGGAAATGTTTGTTTTGAGAGTGGCATTGCTTTGTGGACTAGTGTTGCAATCGGCAGAGAAGAGTGTTTGCTGCTTTGGCTACTTTTTATGCATTTAACAACCTCTTTAATTTGACTTTTTTGTTAATGGAGCTGTCATAGACACCTAATGAATAGGCAGTTGTGTTCTGAATCCATTACCCATGGTAAATGAGAGAACATAAGATCTGGAGGAAGCAGTAGTGAGTTTTTTTGCACTTTAAATAAATAAGCATTGTTTGGAATGTAACTTTGGCAATACCAAACAATCAAGACATGGGATAAAATATAGAAAAACTTAAACGTGGTGATCTTTAAACGGACATTGGAATGCACACACTGCTGACTTATGCCATCATAAGATTAGTACAAATACAAATAAAGTACAAGATTAAATGACAAGGTGAACTTTAATAGGAAAGCAGAATCTGGTGCCTGAGCTCCAGCCCATCTTTAGACCGCTTAAACGTAGACATTATGAACTTTCATTTCTAGCATATTTGAGGATTGCTCTTCAGTGATTGCTCTAGTAGGATGAAATCGAGCTTGGTAAGCTCAGTGGTGTACTGTCCACTTGTAGCAGTTACTGCTGCGCATCTTTACAATCTGTTTTTTTACAAGCAGTTTTATATGGTATATTGTTTGATGTTTCAAGGTATCTGAGAAACTGACTTGATCTGGCTATCTGTCCTCACAAATACATTGTTGTGTCTAATCCATATGCCTGAACACAACCTCAACTAGAGCCAAGACTGCCATGAATGTGAGATATTTATTGTTTCCTATACGTCTATCGTCTGCACAGTCCCAGCAGATAAGGGCTCTCTTTGTGTAAACTTTGTGAATAGCTCTTTGGTTTGTACATATGTAATTTTGCTGAAGCATCTGAATTAATGGCATCATGCTTACTTTGAGTAAAAATAGAACCAAGCACACTTATTCTGTCTGTGGGCTCGGAGTGACTTCATTAGGTAAGTTTTGTCTAAGGTGGAGGCTCTTCCGAGACAAGAAGTGAGCTTTAAATCCAGGCACCAATATTATTACCAATAATAATAATGATCTGGAAACAAAGTGGAAAAATTTAATCCGTGATTGGTTTTAAAAAGACAGCTGACAAGGTCTGTCTTCTAGAATAAAGATGTATAATAAACACAGTGCAGCTGTAAATATTTAACCCATTTATAAAACTGAACTAATGGTTGGGCCCTGTTCACGCTTGCTGTTCATCTATTTTTAGTACCTTTTTAGTAAAGAAAATCACTAGTCTACCCACCATTTGTAATTAAATAAATGGGTTTTTATCATTAATATATATATCCAATCCAAATAAATATAATATGTAAATCCAAAATATATCCATTTTTAAAAGTATTAAGTTGAGAAACTGGTCTTAGTTGCATTTTTGCAGTAATCGCTGTTGAATTTTGTATGACTGTGCACCAATAAATGTCCAAGATTTCATTGTCAGACTTCCAACGACAGGTTTTCCAATACCCTTTCTCTAGAAAGAAGAGATGCTTGTGTTCAAGGTGCAAGTTCGGAACTACTTTAGTAATCAACCATTATACTTAACTGATTTCTCAGTTATGTTTGAATAATAGATTTTGAAAAAAACATTAAAAAGCATGAAATAGGGCTGCACAATGTGGACAAAATACTTGTATTGCGATTATACTGCTACATACTGTGACTGTGATGCCTTTCAGTATATTAAAGGCCCCACAGTATCAGATTTCTGTCACTGAAAAGGCTTGAAGAATGTAAATGTTGTTAAAATTCACTCCCCCATTTGTTTAGTTCATATATGGAAACTGAGCCTCAAAAACTGTTTTCAAATCATAATTTTTTTATGATGTCACAAAACCAACGCATTTACATATATTTCCTTATTCGACCTACTGCAGTTTAGTCCCATCCATTCATGCTGATGTTCTGAGAAGAATTTTAGTCCATGGGTTGCTGCAATACAGTGCAGCCAGTTAGAAATGGGAGCATTTACATACATCAGATTTGAAGGCATAGTAACAGAAACAGCTTTGTTTAATTTTTGGAGGGTAAACAGAGGTTGGAAAATGGTCATATAAGAATGAATTGTGATATTTTTGGTTCCCAATCCCACGCAAATGTCGTTAAAAAATGAAATAGAAGGAAAATTTTGAATTTGAGCAATTAAAAAACACCTCGGGCAGCCAGTGTCTTCAATGGATAAAGACTGGCCAAAAATAATTTGATTTTTGTTACATGAATACCTTGATTCAGCAGAACAGGGCCGGCGTCTAACTGACTATGGGGGGGCACTATCGATCATGAACTATATTCATATGGGTGCTGGAGCGTGTGTAGGGGGGGCGTGGCGACTCGCTAGGGGTGGCAATGCCTTCGAATGCCCCCCCCCCCCCTTGAAGCTGGCACTGCAGCAGAACACCAAGGAAGACTCCCTTGGAGCTGTGATTAATCACACTGTGAACAAAAAAAACATTGTGATTGGTCAGAGGCTTATTAACATATTGCAGCCCTTTGCCATATCAGTATTGCAAAGACCAAAACTGCACAGTGCTGTCTGAAAGGACTAGTAAGACACTGCTGGCATGTTTTAATGTCAGTTATGTGATGAATTTTACCACACGCACAATGACAAACAAGCAGCAAATCATGTCCTCAGATTGTCAGTTAAAGTATCAGTTTATCAGTGCTATCAGTTAAACTGTTACTGCTATGAAAGCAGATGTCTCCATTCTAGGTCAAATTGGTTTAGAAATTTAGAAGAACAAATTTGCAAGTGACACTCATTTGACAATGTTCAAATGTGCGTGAACATGTTACAGGACATATGTAAGGTTTTTTGTTTGTTTCATTTAATGCATGCTTTGATAATTAATCATTTTCCTCATCCATTTAAGGCCATTGGTTTTGTAATACCAAGAAGACTTTTTTTCATGACCGTCTTCATCAAGTGTACCGATAACTGACTGAACCTGCAACAGCTGACTGGACAACATTGGTGTGTATGAAACTGCTAACATCAAACTTCCCCAAACAAACCAGACCTGAGTATTGTTCAGAAACGCTGTGAGATATTATTGACTAGTATCTAAGTTTTAAAATATTAGCCATACATAATTTTAATCCTGCCTAACTGAATGTCTTTCACAGAGGGATGTGGTGTTTTCTGTGACTGGCTTTTTTCTGTTTTAAAATAAAGTACGAAAAAGACCTACTGACTTTCCCCTAGTACTTTACAGGGTGTACAGATTTAGATAAGTTTTGGAAAGTAACTTAGTAGCAAAATAATGAAAAGTGAGATTACTTTTTGCAGGGAGAAATTTTAAATTACAGTTTGTAAGATGTAATCACTCACTTGTTAGTACTCCAACACTAGAGACATCACAAAAACACTTCTTTCAAAATGGGCCATGTTTGCAGCTTTAGTTTCCATTTGTGGCCTAGAGAGTGAATGTTACCATTTGAATCTTTAACTAACAGTGTGTTTTGTATATATGTGTACTGCACTATATGGACAAAAGTATTGGAACTCCTGACCATTACACCAACAGACACTTTAATGACATTGCATTCAAATACATAGACTGACATTTTGTTGTTTCTCTTACGTCCTCCAGTTCAGAGGCTGGGTGTGCGCATGCGCGGTGAGCTCCTGACGCAGGCGCTGCCCTCAGGTGAGCTGAGAAGTTGAGCAGAAGTTCAGCAAATCGACACAGCAGCTTTGGAACAAAACCAACTCTGATTCACCTTTCTGCGTCTCGATACTATACGAATAAGACATGTCCGCGTTGAATAATAAGACGTTTGTCGTGTTCTCTGTGTATATTTTACTCCTTAAAGGAGCCGCATCCTAGCCAAGCTAGCTAAGCTAACCAGCATCGGGTTCCGTTGCGTCTGGACCAAGAGAAGCTGAGACCACAGACCCTCTGAGGCACGGAACAGGGAGTGTCGGCTTCTAAACGAGTCGGTATGTTTCTCAGGTCCTTCTCCTCGCTTTGGCAGTCTGACTAGCTGGCTGTGAGCTCTGAGCCTGACTGACCTGTTTGACGTTGGCTAACGTTAGCTACTCGAGTTGGTCATGGACCTGGAGCTGGAGCTTCACACTTCCACTGAGACCCAGAACCTGGTAAGATGTTCTGGTTTGTAAACATTCGTTTCTATTTCTTCAGAACTAGTTAAGGTTCTCGGTTACCAAGTGAACCGGTATTAGTTATCAAGAGGGTTGAGGTCACAGACCTTTTGCTGTTTACGTGTACATACATACATATACTT
>JBBPCZ010000115.1:16488216-16505735 GCA_037974445.1 Brycinus macrolepidotus | reverse complement strand
TATAAGCAGATTACAAAGTTATGGTTGATCAGTGTACGTATATATATATATATATACAACTTTGTGATCTGTTTCTAATTCTTGTGTCTTGGTGACAGACATTAGGCAGGTATTTTTTATGTTATGGTTAATCTGTATGTTTGTGTGTAATCGTAACATTAAATAAAATGTAATGTTTAAAAAACAATACAGCACAGACTGCCATGTAAATAGACCAGTATTTGCATTTGTTGGCATATAAAAAACACAAAATATATGACATTAATCTCATTAAATTTGAACAGGAAATGTGGTGTGGACCGGTAAGAGTCTTTTTTGATTTTCTCTGCGGTTTTTAGAAGAAGCTTTGTGCTTTATTGTACAAAATTAGGAGTCTTAGCATAAGTTTATGGTCAGGTTCTAGTTATGTTGTGGACGACCATGTGTTCAGCCAGCGATAACTTGGTGTGACTTAATGAAGATCGCAGCAACATTAACTAGGTGTGTTCAGTGTTTTCTCCAAAAGCGTGCTAGAGGCCAAAAAGCTCTGGACAGCAGGTCTTTATAGGCCTGGTTGAACTGGCGGTTCATGGCTGCGTACAGCAGTGGGTTAATACAGCTGTTAAGCCATGTGAGGTTAGCGCAGAACATGTGAACCACCTGTGGGGCACGGTCCTTTTTGTCTGCGATGTTCAGGAGAATAAAGGGAGCAAAGCAACCTACAAAACATAGGAAGACAGTGAAACACATCCGGGTTACACGTTTAAACTCGTTGTCCTCTCCTGAGGTGGATGGTGGTGTTGTTCCTTGGGCTGGGACTTTAGGTGGCTGCTTTGGCCCATTTGAAACCTCCTTTACTCCTTGACATGTGGTCAGCTGAGTTGCCGGGCTGATGGTGGGGCCTGTTCCAGAGTTTTCTGTCACACTGCTCTTACTGTGCTCTATTTCCACTGCTTGGTCACTAATTTCACAGCTATGAGTCGCTGTAGTCCCGACACCGATCCCACTGTCATCCCCATCAGTCCCTTCAGCCTCGGCCCGTTTGCGCCTTGAAGAACGTCGACTGGGCCTGTACTTGATCAATGCCTTGGCAGCCATGCGCACTTTGCAATAGATTAGAAGATAGAAAAGTCCCACGAAGCCTAGCCCAAGGAAGAAGTAGAGAAAGAGCAGCACAGTGGTGTATGGACGCCCCTTGGTGCGATGGAAGCTGCA
Organism: Brycinus macrolepidotus; assembly: GCA_037974445.1. NCBI lineage: Eukaryota > Metazoa > Chordata > Actinopteri > Characiformes > Alestidae > Brycinus > Brycinus macrolepidotus. The sequence continues at coordinate 16,504,541 of JBBPCZ010000115.1, read as the reverse complement.
AGTGCAGACTTGTGGTGCAAACACATAGACTGGCCAAAGAGGGGCGAAGCTGGCCAGGCCCAGTGCCCAGGAGCTGACGAGGAGCACAGATATGCCACGGCGGGACAGCAGCAGACGAGCCACGCGGGACGTCCGGTGAGCAACAACCAAGTATCGACTCGCTGCAATGAGACATAATGTAATAATGGACACGCTGTTGGACAGGAAGAGAAGGAGCCCAAACATTTGACACCAGGTGGCTCCGCCCCTCCAGCGCAGGTGCAGGTAGGAGTCTATGCTGACCGGCTGTAAAATGGTGCAGTACAGAAGGTCAGCCAAAGCCAGGTTCACAATGAGGACGTTGAATCGCGTTCGCAGACGGGAATCAGTAGCAAAGGCCAGCACAGTCAGTAGATTACCCACTGTTCCCACTACAGTCACAATGGACCCCCACAGGACGCCAAAGTAACGGTAGCCTTCCACAGAGGGAGAGGCACAGGAAAATGAGTCATTGCCATAGTGATTTGTTTCATTCAGCAACATCCTGGTGGAATACAAGAAAATTTTATGTTACCCATAATTCCCAAAATTCAGTTTTTTGAATTAAAAATTAGTAAAACGTTTTGATAAGTTGAAACACCATGTTTTCAGTGCACCAGATAGCTTGTTAATATTTGAATGATTACAGATAATCTACTGGGGGCCATGCAATTTAGGTAAGACCAGCAATTGAATGAATGTGGTTTTGGGCTGAATCATCACTTAAAGATGAGACAGACATACTAAACCATGCAGTGCAGTCATCCTGCTCTCATAAAAAAGCAGAATCTCTTAAAAAATCCTGCCCCAAAAAAAACCCTCTGTCACCCAAACCCCATTTTTACACATTCTTTTACTTTATGGAACTTTAAACCTGTTTGTCACTTATTATTCATTCCGTTTATGCACTAAAGTGCTTCTTAATTGGTTCTAGACTTTTAAATTTTAGAACTTTTAGAATGTATTGCTACTGTGTACCCTCAAAACATGTTATTAAATAGAGTAACCCAGTTATTCTTATTTATTGTAAATACTGTTCATTGTTTCAGATTTCTGCATGTTCTGTACATAACTGTCATAGTCAGTAATCTACATTTGTGGAATACTATGTATTAGATCCATAAACTGGAAATATGCAGAAATGAATACAATTTAAAATGGGGTCACTTGTTAAGATGTCTTATGGAAACTTTAAAAGGTTCAATAAGGTGAACAAAGTTACTATGTTGTGGTTTTGGTTTGACATTGCTTCTGCAATTTACAGCAAACTTTCATCTCTTCCCACACGCACACACACACACACACACACACACACACACACACACACACACACACACACACACACATGCAAGGCATCATATATAGACCTTCTCCACAACAAGTCAGTCTGAAAAGGTTGTGGTTATACTTTTTTCTTTCTCACAGAGAGGCCTCTGAGGTGGAGGGGCTATTCTCCCCTGCACTTAAAAGACAACAAATAACTGATAGTTCTGTCATCCCCACACAAACGTGTAGTATCCTCTCATCATTAGTATAATTAATATTGTTACAGAGTATATCATTTATAGTAGTCTGTGAATAGAGAATTAATATTAAGAATAATAAAGGAATAAAGAGCCTATAGTTTAGATTTCAGATGGAGCAGTTCTGTGTAAAATTTTCACTGTCCATTTTTTATCCTTCCCCACTTTAATACTCAGATCCCTGAATGAACGGTTCCAGTGTGTATTTTATTAATGTGTATTCATGTCAATTAAGTTACTATCTGTTAAATTACTGCTTTGAAAGACAACAAAAAATGCATTTAAAGGCTTCAAGTCACACAGATACTGAGAAACTGATTTCACTAAAATATTAACTTTCACAAAGATAGAATTTTACTAAGACATTAAATCCAGATATGAAGCTGAAAAGTAATATTAGAAAAACGACATTCTTACCCCTAAGCTGGTGAGTTAATGTCTGTCCGCTGGCAATCAATAGCCCCTGGCTTTTCACTTTCTTCTCTTCCTCTTTATTTCTTGTTTGTTCCCTTTTTTCTTAAGGGTAATCTGACTTGTAACTTCACTCTTCTCTCTCTTCTGATAAATGGCTTGACCTGCCAACCGCAGCCCCATAAAAGCTGTGAGGCTGCCTGTCTTGGTACATAAAATGACAAGGTGTGTGTTTTTGCAGTGTCACGTGTGTGTGCGTGCATGCTAGAGGTTGTGAGCCAACTGTGTCTCAATACTGGGAGGAACCCAAATAGATAGGCTGAATTTCCCAGTATGATGGAGAAAAGTTTCATAACCTGCTGACAGTTGCTGATATCTATAAATAATTATAATCATTTTAAAGAAATGATTAATAAAAGCACTACTTTTATTCACTAAACAGTGAATCCAGCAAACTCCGACACTGCAAAAGGGTGACCTGCCTGAGTTGATCAACAGGAAGCCTACAGAATGTTTATTCATTCATTTATTCATTCATGACATCGTCTCACCTGTCGTCTACCATCTGGGATTAGCAGTGAACATCTGACCAGTATGGACGTCCTGCAGCTGCAATTAAGAATGTCAGAGGAAAAAGAACAGTATGTATTAAGCGGATGTTTACAGTCAGCGTCTTTGGAATATATGAGTTGACATAAGCACCTTGGTCTTACTTTTGATGAATTTATGACAATATGGGGCTGAGACGACCTTGTGCTCAGTAAATCAGTAAGCTAAGACTGGCTAACTTAGTAACCTACTGACCATTAAATCAGTTGTTTTTGATATACTGACCTACAATCATGTTTAATCCAGCTTTGAAATTGCAATGATTTACTTCAGGGGTGTTCGGTGATATCTGCAAAGAGCTGATATTCCTGCAAGTATTCATTTAAACAAAACAGGAGGTCACATGATTTTTGAAGTCTAAGACCAACTGATTAAACATGAGGAATGAAAGCCTGCAGCCACACCAGTCCTTCATAGATGAGACTAGATTCTTCTGGATTACTGCAAATTACCAGGAGTCTTTTCAACTTTTACCACCATATCATATCAAAAGAATTCAATTTTACAAAAACATATCGATGAACTTCAGTCTTTGACTGTGTTCAGATGGAGAAAGATTACAGAAAGAAACTGCACTGAACTGTGAAGAATGTTCTTGAAACCTCCTTTCACAAATTTCTGCAGTCCAATAGTCAAGTCCGTAATTTATTTAGAATTTGCTGATGAACATTAAGAGACGAGGTAGTAAGGATATTTATTATCAGGCTACAGAGAGAAGATGGTATAAAACTGTGTGGAGAAGTTTCAATACCTCCAGTCACATGACATTTTGCTGATTTTATAAATAAACATAAACACATCCTCTGCAGAGAACAAACTCAAAAATGGCCTGGGTGGCTGGTATTAATGGCCTAGAGTGGCAGAGCCAGGGTGTGACATTTTTCAGCTACAGGTTAAGTGTAATGTTGCCACCTCCGGCTTCTGGTTTTGTCAACAGGAGGTAGGGGGGGACTGCCCAAAATGTTTGTTTGGGCGGGGGTGTTCTAACCAAGTTTTTTGTTGACCGGGGACAGAATATTTGTGTGTCTGCACTGACACAACAGTGCAGTGGATCATTTCATGATCATAGTACAGCATAGTGTTAACTATAAAGTAAAGATTGTTAGAAAGCAAGACAGCTTCAGGCTCATACTGTTAAAAGGACAATTGAATCAATTCCAATTATTTATTTGCCAGTTTACCATCAGCTAAAACCTCATGTTTATAAGAGGCCTAACTTTTCTTTCTTTCTGAACTCCCCTTTTTATCTTTCACTCTCTCACACAATCACATGCTACCTTTATTTTTACTGCTCTGTGTATTCTGTAGATTAGAAACACTGCTTCAAAGAGTCTTACTTTTCAGTTTATTCTTTTTGTTTCTATGTCAAACTTTGCCAGATGTCAGTGTGAAAGAGAGAGAGTTACTGTAGGTCTTTCTTTCTCTCTCTCTCTCTCTCTCTCTCCCTCTCTCTCTCTTTCTCTCTCTCTTCAATTTGCAGGACATGAGGATTTTTACTATTTTTTAAAATCACTGATTGTGGGTGGTCAATATCAAAACATTACCAGTATACTGATAATAAACAAGTTCAAACTGTATTGTGTCAGTAGTGTTCACTTACAGTAATTAGAATAATTTAACCTTAAAAACATTACTCGGGTTTTAAAAATTTCACATAGTTATTGCCAGTACTTTTTTTTTTCATTTAATAATTGTGCTTAAAAGTTAAAGCAACAGCTTTTTGTGAATTTGAGTAACATAAAAAAACATCAAATGTGCTGTAACTTTTGCACACATCACATATGCTTTATTTTTTCCAATATGTTAAACTCTGCAAATAAACAGTAATTGTGCAGTAAAAAGTCCTCTGTAGACGATAAAAAACATAAACTGACCAAGGAGGCTCAAACGTTTAAATGTGACTGTAAACATCCTGTACTCCTATTGTACATTAGCAAAATAATTTGAAACCACTGACACACAACGTGTGGGCTGCTGGGCATTAAGGGAAGTTTTTAGGGAAGCTGCAAGTCCCACTGAGATTCTGAATGAGTCACAGACAACAGAGTTGTGTGCTTTAACATGGTACTTTATGGTTTGCGAACTCTTTAGAATGTTCTGGATTTTTGCATAAAAATGAAAACTTCATAGTATTTTCACATAAGTTAAAAGGTTCTCTGTATCTAAATGTAGATATAAAAAAGCAAAATCAAACAAATGAGAGAAATATTGTACCTGATCCTTTATGTATTGAGGTAACTGTTCAAGTATTACTTGTCTTTAAGTGGCAAAAAATGTGAACCTCTAGGATTAGCAGTTCATTTGCAGGTGAAACTAGAGTTAGGTGTTTTCAAATAATGGGATGACAATCAGGTGTGAGTGGCCATCCTCTTTTATTTAAAGAACAGGGATCTGTCAAGATCCTCACAACACGTTTGTGGAAGTGTATCATGGTCTGCAGCATTGTCTCTCTCACACTGGCTGATGTTAATGTTCATAAGTCCACCATCAGGAGAAGACTGAACAGTAATGGTGTGCAAGGCAGGGCTGAAAATAGAAAGCCTCAGGGCCAGGATGGCTTATCATCACTGATGTAAGAATACATTTTGCCACAAAACAACAACCCTAGGCACGCAGATCCTACCAAGAATAGTTTAGGAAGGAAGTTAATGTGTTGGAATGACCAAGCTGAATTTCTGAACTTAACCCAACAGAAATGCTGTGGAAAGGCCTGAAGTGAGCAGTTCATGTGGGGAAACCCACCAGAATCCTGTGTACCGTGTAGATGGATGAAATGACTATAAACCTACTTGACTTGACTTGACTTGACTTGACTTGACTTAACATCCCAGTGATTCTGTATGGAGGAATAGATTAAAATTCCTCCAAGCTGATATGCACAACTGATTAACAAATACTGGAAACATTTAGATGCTGTTATTGCTGCACAAGGGGATCACAAAAGACACTAAAAGCAAGGATTCACATACTTTTGCCACTCACATATATGTAATTGTGGATGATTCTCCTCAGTAAATAAGAATGGGCATCCATTTGAAAAGCATATTTGTTTAGTAATTGATTGATAACTCCCTACCTAAAGAACAGCAAGCAGTTATGCTCAGCTAATAAGTGAAATTAGTTTTATTTATATAAGACTGTTGTTTGTTATTATTCATTATTATAATTATTATAATTAATTATTAATTAAACAACATTCATTTGATGTCAAATCTGGAACAAGAATCATAAGAGGTGTTATGATTCTTGCACAATAGTTATTTCAAATAGGTGTTTAATTCTAATATATAAGAATAATATATTATGCTGTAACAATTTTATACTGTAATAATAATTCTAATAATAATTTCAAAACCGACCAGTTTCTATTTAAAAGACACAGACTACTTTAAATGAAGGAAACAACCAGGTTGAGAAAAGGAAAGGGAAATAAGGAAAGAAGAATGTATATATGTAAACCAAACTGAATGTAATTTCACTTTTAACCAGTCAGCTGAAATTAAGAAAAGAACAAAAAGAATTAAAAAAAAGAACAAACCAGAACAAAAAAAAGTGTTACAGGAATGAGGAAACAGTTCAAGGATGTTTAGAGATTTGTCATCACCACAGCTATTATAATGTTCACTGCCTTCAAATCATTTGGTCACCTGACCAGTGGGGGTAGAGGAAGTTGGAAAGTTTGCCCAGACACATTACACCACTTTCCTTCCCCTTCTCTTAATGATCTCTTTCATAACTCATTTAGGTATGTGTGCGTGTGTGTGTGTGCACCACAGGATGTTGTCACAATCTTGGCATTTCAAAGTGTAGCTCTAAGTGAGGAATCTCCATTAACAAGCTCAGCACAAAGTTTGACCTGTATAGGGAAGATACCATTCAGACTCTAGAATGACCCTAGAAGGTCCTCTGTAACATTCTCTCTCTGTCACTCACTCACTCTCTCACTTTTTGTAACTGCTTATTCCTCACAGGGTCGCAGGCACCCAGAGCCCATCCCAGGGCCAATGGGTGCGAGGCAGGGACTCATCCTGGGCGGGGCCCCAGCCCACCGCAGGGTGCACACCTCTTGTGTGATTTTAAAAGAAATCTGTAATTATCTGTCCAAGGTGTTTTACGGTGCTGCTAGAACCTTTCCAAGTCCATCTGAATGTTTACACATACAAAATAATCTGATAACTGCAAAAATGCCAATAATTCTTCCAACAGATTTACATGCACCTAACAAGGATTACATGAGGCAATCAGTTTTAATGTTGTATATGATTGTGTGCACCTGAACTGTTTTTGCATAGAGTCAAATCTGATAAAAAAATATCAATATCAATCCATTAACATTAATCAATAACCAATTTATTACATATAAAGCCTAATACACTGTTTATAAAAATATAGATATAATAAATGTACATGACACGTAATACACTAATATAGTAAATTTACACAGTACATTTTAGTTCTGTTCTTTAGTTCTACTTTTTAATGTTTTGGAGCAGAAACTGTGTTGACTTTGGTTTGTGGTGTTTCCTGCTGCTCGGGGTGCTGTTATCTTCCCAGTTCTGTTTCTGTTTGTGCACATGTAGAAAATTAGTGAGCCGAGTAACTGAATTACTGGGTTAAAATCTTATTTTTTTTCCAATTTCTTCAAATCCAATAACAGCTAAATCTGATTTTGCTGAACGCTATTTACAAGGCCAGCTGAGTAATCTGGTAACTAGAGAAATCAGATAATGGTCAAGATATTAATTGCCTGTAAACACATTCAGTAAGGTGAGAAGAGAAGTGGCCTGTGGGAGGAAAAAATGGGTTTGAGGGAAGGTTGGATGACGGTTTGATTAAGCTGTGTGGTGTGGATGATGGGGAGATATGGGTGTGGGGACGGTCCAAGAGTGCACAGAGCAAACTGACTGGATGAAGTGGCAGCTGCAGCAACTACCAGGGGACTGGGTAAGAGGCTATAACTGAGTGGTTTTGGCAAATCCTTAGGGAACAACAAAGTGTACTGTGAAACAGAAAGAAAACAGAGAGCTGTTAGAATACGACCTGTTTGTACTAGATATTGAACCTACCACTCTTTACACACATTAAAGAATAAGCTCTAAATTATTATGATTTTTAAGGTTTTAATTGTTGTTGACTTGGCTTTACAAATGTCATATTAAGTTCAGTCATCACAGGAACCGTAATCTGATTTGATTATATATATGATGTAATTTGACCACTGCTGGTCATTACCATGGACTCCGCTGAGCTGAGGCTTTTGTGGCGGTTTATTAGAGGGTTTGACTTTCCCGCTACTGCGTCCCGGTGTCTCCTGCTGGATATATGCTGGAAGAGATATGAAAGGGAAGAAAGAATAAGGTGAAATTCCAACACTGGATTGTGTTCATTTCTTTTAAGCAAGAACTTAATGAGAACAGTCAAATCATGAATCCTGATCTGGCTATTCTTATTACAGTGTCCACGAATCAGTGCAACATAACTGAACACTGCTTGGAAACCACATCACTCACAAATCACATAACACCTCATGCTTATATGCACTGTTCATTTTGCACATCACAATGCTTCTATATCTGTATAAATCACTACTATAAGTAGGAACAAGAAATTTGCCCCAACCATAAGTTACTTTTGCTGAATAATAAAGTTGGTCCTGTGATTTAGGAAAATGGAAGAACATTTTTTCCTATTGTGGTTATCTGTGAGTTAGGAGTGAAAAATTGCACAGGTTAAATAAGATATAATATTGGGTAAGTTTAACACTACACAATTATAAAGACCTCGGCCCCTTCCGGACCCCATTCCCGTTGTGATCTCCCAGGGTAATTGCCCTGTCTGTACAGCTGCAAGGGTAGTAGTTACAAATTCCATTCTCAAAGCAGTCAAGAACACTGGCATTAATATAAGTCCTGAAAACTTATGACTACCTTTTTTAATAGTCTCTGCCACAGTGCCAACATTTCAGTCATACAGCAAAGCTCAAAATACGCCAAATACATCACATTCCTCCAAAAATTACTTAATGCTGTTATTTTATTTGTCTGTAGGCCTCTTACCTGCTTGAGCTGAGGTTCAGAGTTCACTCGAACGTTGCAGATTTCACAGTGAAATGTACGCTCTTGAGAGCTGTGGCTAAGGCTGGAGGTGAAGCACAGGCGTGGGTAAGACTTTATGGGACCCCGACCACTGCGTGCTTCTAGAATGGTCTTGTGCTTGGTGCCTGATTCAGATGAACAGCGGAAAAAGGACTATATTAGTAGCTTAATTTTGTTTGCAACTTATTTTTGCTTAGTTGTTATGTTGCAGTCCATTGTATTTGATTTGATTGTGTTTTACCATGATGTCATGATTTGGGATGACTGTAGGCCTTTAGTTATAAATACGACCACTAGAGGGTGGTAGTTCAAACTAGTGCAAATATATTGCTTTAGGTAGACAAACGCTGTATATACCTGTCAATATCTTTACATTCTTCACCCATTGCAATACATGGCATGTCACATGCGTTTCCACATGCTTTGCCTTTGAGTTAACATGCCCTGTCTCCTGCTGTATGACAGTTCTTTTAGTTCTGAGTGTGTGAAACTGACATGACAGATTTTGTGCTGAGTTTTTTTTTTAAATACCACATTAGCTTTCCTGTTTTTATGTGATGTCATAAATCATCAAAAACAAATGTCTTGCCCTTGAAATAGATATGTAAGAAGAAAAGACTGAGATGTTTGGAGCTTTACAGCTTGCAGAGTTCAGTGGTATGTTCTAATACCAGTAAGTGTGTCTGGTTATGTTTGTATGTGCATGTGAGAGAACACGAATGGAGTTGTATATTTAGCCACTGAAGCTAACTTTAGGACAGTTGCCATGCTGTAGGTCTACAAAAACAGCAGTAAAAATATTATGACCAGTGAATACCCTCACTTCATTACCTGTCTACGGCTGCCACTCTGAGACTAGATTCCCATGATAAGCCTTATTGCTCAATTGCAACTTTTTTGGAATCTCTGCTCAGATCAGATCTCATTAGGATAACGTAAAGTTACATGCTACAGTCACAGACTGAATTCCATTTTGTTAGCAGTGACCCATGCATTTTTTTTTTTTTAGATATTTTCAAATCAGATTCAAATGAGACACTTCAATATGTTAAATGAAGATGGTCAGATCAGAATTCACACACGTGTTTTTTTTTTCACTTCAGCTTCAGTAGCAGCTGCTAACCAGCTGTCATCTGATCTGCAGAGTGAATGATCTTTGATGAAGGCAGGTGCTGCTACTTTGCTACTTTGTTCACAACGACAGTGATGGATTGTCTTGCAAATGTTACTAATGACATGAGACACTTGCATGATTGTTAAAGAATTAGTAAAGTAAAAAAAAAAAAAAAAAAAAATTTACAAATTTTCCACCTAGGCATGTTTGGAGTCTGAATTTTGCTTCTTTAGTTTAACGCTGGAGCTAAAAGGTTAACACTGCCAAGAACTCAATAGTCATCCAGATGCTTTTGTTAGTACATGCTCAAACCACATCCAGCCCCTCAGTAGGTTTCACAGACTTGTGGATGTGGTCAGGGACACAGTATGTCTTACTGTGAGCTATTAAAATGAACAAAACCTCACTGTATAGCTAACATGGTTTTTCTAGCTCACAGTAAGTCACACTGAGTCCTAAACCACACTGACAAGTCTATGTAACCTTAAAGAAGAGCTGGATGCAGTCGAGAGTTGGTTGAGAAAAATTTTGGGGATGTTTTTTGCTGAAACAGTTTGAATAACTGCTGACTTCAAGAATCATATTGTGAACAAAATGGTGTATGTGAAAGTGTGGGCTCAGCTTGTGTGTGAATACCTCTGTTGTGTTCCAGTAGCTGAGAGGGTGAGTTGACAGCTATCTTGCAGAGAGAGCAGAATAACTTTGTGTTTGCTTTGCCTTCTTCAGACTGTTCACAGCTCAGAGCTGGAGAAGAGTCTGGCTTCTTCACAGCACACCCTACCTGACCCCTGACACTAGCATGAGCACCATGGATCATTGATGTGGGGGTGCCCATAGTGAGGGGAAGTGAGTTTTGACAGGTAGATGAGATCAGAGAGTTGGTAGAAGGTTTGGATGGTATCTGTGGAAATAAAGGATGATCAGATGCTTTATTCAAACATACTGTCACAAAAAAGTCAAACTTTGATAGATCATTACTTTGGAATGATGTTACATGCATGAAATTTTCAGGGATCATGCTTTGGTGTAAGGTGTTCTTTATGGTTCTGAGACCACCCTTTTATTTATGTGATTTCCAGTTTTTAAGAGTTATTCATTTTTCATCATCAGACAACAACCTCACTATTAAATATAACACCAGTTTTTCCAGGGAAATCTGCAGGAATATTTTTCCAAGCTTCTTGTAAACATCTAAAAGCTCAGTCTTAGGAGCTGGTTTCATTTTCTGCTTCTCACTATCCGAGTAATCTCGATTACAAATTTATACCCATCAGTCTCAAAAACCTTCCTTCACATTTCACTGTCTGGTTTGGTTGTTATGTTGCACAGTTTCAACTTTAGTAACAACTTTTTGAGAGGTATACAAACTTTCAGACCCACAGCACTGCGTCATCTGGAATGGACAAAAAGAATGGACTTTGATTTTCCCCTCTTTCTCCTCCAGATTATCTGATGTGGACAGTTTAGGGGGTCTACCAGGTCCCTTTTTCTCAGTTGCCATCTTTTAATCATTTTATGAACTTTTGTTTCCCAGCCTTACTTTCCTTTGACTTCCACCTTTCTTCTATAAGTTCATGATCTTATATCTAATCACCTCAGAAAGATCTCCTTTCGCCTTTGTAGATGAACGCAAGAAGGCGATTGTGTTTTCTCTCTCTCTCTCTCTCTCTCTCTCTCCGTCTCTGACTGTCTCTCTCTCTCTTTCTCTCTCTCTCTCTCTCTCTCTCTCTCTCTCTCTCTCTCCGCATTCATTTTATGACAACGCATTGTGCTCTGAATCTTAACACACACATCACCTTTGGACACCTCAGACTCTCACATTGTCCTGTAAACTATACAGGACTGAGAGCACTTTTCTTTAGTTCTCTGTGCGTCAGCGAGGTAGGCCACCTGTTTTTTTTTCCAGCCATAATGGGGAACAGCTGAGACCACCTGCCATGACTGCCATACAAATATAGACAATTAAAATGCAAAACCGAACCACGTTGGAGTTCTGGGTGTGGGGTGAATTTAACTGTGGGATGGATTAACGAAGTGCTAAATTTCGGTCTGTGGGGCAGTACTCATGAAATATACAACATCACAAAACACGCTAATGAACAGCAATGGAAGAAGGGCAATGTGATGGAACTGTGCTGAAAGAAAAGATGGATAGGTGATCATTACCTTCACCTCTGAATAGAAGTAGATGTGACAGAGGTTCCAGAAGAGAACAGACTTTTTGAGCAACTGATGCCAAGTGATTGATTAACTACAGTCGTCTAAACACAGAAGTGGGGCAGGGACACTGACGGAACAGAATAGAGGTCACAGTGAACTCCAAACACACACACACACACGCACACACAGACACACACATAAACAGTCCATCCTCACTGTAATTACCTCATTAAAGTAATGCCAAGCCTGTGCCCTTTGCTTGTCTGTAGTCAACAACAATGTGTGTGTGTGTGTGTGTGTGTGTGTGTGTGTGTGTGTGTGTGTGAGTGTGTGAGTGTGTGAGTTGTCTTGTCTTGATGTTCTATATTTAAAGCTCAGCTGTGGGGTTCTGGCTCTGAATGACTGTTTAAGTAAAACTGTTTGACTCTGAACTATTTAGAATTGACATTCAAGCTGAAACGTTTGTATCTTTTTTTTCCTGTGTGGCTTTCTGGGGTCTGTTATTTGCTTTGTTTCTGGGCTATTTTTTCTAACAAACAAGGTACATAAACAGAAGCATATATGTAGGCTTGGGCAAATTTAACCAGCACTAAACTATTCAGGCTGTTTTACTCGAATATAGCACATTTTCAGTATTTATAATAGATTAAGATATTACAAGTAGATCTAAAACCCTACAAACACAACCAGAGGTGGACCTGCCCATACTTCATTATTGTTAAAGTACTCTTAATGTATGTCCATTTTCTGAGCCTTTCACTTTCACCGGACTGCCTTTTACATTAAAATATCTTACCTTTTTCTCTAGCGGTTTATGCAAGACATAAAAATGAGATTTTCCAAATTAAACTTAAAAGGAAGTACTTCTTGTACTTTATGTTATAAAAATGTAGGCAGAACACTCATGCTTTTACCTGAGAAATATTTTACCAAAGTTTTCACTACTCTGCTCTTACCAGTATTTGGATCATGACCATAGAGTTAACTGTGTCAGCCTATGAAGTTTGACTCCTTCCGTCTGAGAAAGCTACGACATCTGGAAAAGCCCTAATAAAGCACTTGCCTCTGTCTCATCATCATTACATAAACATTCATTTTGACTTTAATAAATGTTGAAAGGTCAAAACGGAATGGTTAAACACTCATTTTGTCTTTGGTGGTCACCAAATGGTATACGTGATCCCTGAAGACAGTGTCTGTATGTATGTTGGGGAATGTTATATCATAGCAGAAGTAAGAAATGTATGTGCCACTTGACTTTGTATAATGACTTATAGTTGGAAAACATTGGGATTTACCCAGTAGGATTACGAAATTCTACCTGTATTAACATTAATAAATCTGCAGTGTATAGCACAGAGCAAAAGTCTGAGGATGATATGTGCAGTCATTCATATGGGAAGTAAACATTTATTTTGTTCCAAATATTAACATTAGAATAAATGCAAAAAAACAATACAATGAGATCTCCCAAAAGCACTGGAATAAACTACACCTCTATATAAGGCAGGTCCCCATGTTGTCATCTTTTAAATCTTATCTTAAACTTAATTAATTCCCTTTTGTTTCTCTACTTTTCCTTTATATATTTATTATTTGTTTCTATTTTCTTTTTTTAAGTTCCTACTTTGTTTTAACCCTAGTTCCGAGTGTTAGTTTTTCTCGGCTCTGTGTTTCTTTACACTAGGGCACTGCTCATATATGTTTTTATGTATTTTTTTAGCGTTTGTGTACATGACTTACAGACCATATCGTTCAGCACTTTGGTTGACAGCAGTTGTTTAAACGTGCTTTATAATTAAACTTGAACTTGAACTACATGCGTCTGTTTAACCATTTCCAAACCTCTCCCAGTAGAAGCCCAGTCTACACAGTCACCATCCAATAGTTCATTCAGCTAATCATTCATTGAAGTAAATCAGGTGATGTTATTTAACGAATCTGTGTAATGTTAGATTGTAAACCGAAAAGTCAGACAGAAAACCTGTGTTCTTCTGACTATATTCATCCATCCAATACATTGATATCTTAAAGAACAGAAGGAATCTCTTGTCATTTTGAACTGTCAATCTGATAAATTGTATTTGTACTGACAGAAACACACTTACTGCCAAGTTAGATAGATAGAAATAAATCGATTTAACCAGTTTCTTGGCTGCCCAAGACTTGGACAGTGCTGAAGTTCTCCTACAAATGGTTCCATTTGCCATTTCTGATGATTGATGAGCAGCTAATTTATTATCCCTGATCTATGTGAAACCACTGGCATTGAATAATAGCTCAGTAAGAACTTATAAACACCAAAACATGTCTCACAAACCACACATGTATCCCCACATTCATAATCACCCAGAGACAGAACTACTTAGTCCTGCACTTTCTGACCCTTCCATACAGAACATATCAGAATGAACTAATCTCTATTTATAATCTGTACTTCTCTCAAGGTATTTTTATTAAGTTAAGGTCCTAAGGGCAGCCCCCTGCTCCTAGCATTTGATCCAGGCTCAGTTTTCACCCACCCTCATAAGAAATGTTAGCTTGATGAGCTCAGAGGACGTGCTAATCCGAGAGCTGGACTGAAGTTGCCGGCTCGGGCCGTGACATGCTTTGCTATAAGTTTGAGTGGTTTGTGTGCACATGCTGCACCAAACCTGTCGCAGACTCAGTCCTCAGATTTTTAAAGTACCTGGGAAAATGTGAGTGTGGAAATTAAAATTTTGCTTTGAACACTAATACTGTCAGTATTGTTTGTGACTAATTTCATGCAAATAATTAAATAAACGAATACATACATCCACAAATATAAATAAATAATACTAAATAGATAAAATTATGGTAGTAAACAATTGGCTTCAATTGCATAGAGATTCAGCTGAGTTACTGGATAAGAGCTGCAATGCTTGGAAATGCTGCTCTATTTTCTACCTATATTTTTGGAGGTTTTTTACCTTTTCACTGCACAGTATGGGAAAATCCGGAATATCTCTAAATCAGCTAGACCTGGTTAATTAATTGACAATTCAAATCAGGTGGGTTTGTGCAGGAAAGTCCCAGCTGTGCTGAACCTCAGCCCTGCAAATCAGGGTTTGACAACAGTGCTGTATATCATAGGCTGTTTCCCTATATGCTGAAAAAACTGAAAACACATGAATTAGAGAGGAATCTGGGTACCTGAGGTGGAACTCCACATTTACCACTCTGTTCACTCGTCACCTCTTCCCTTCTTCTGGTCTGTTTGGAACAATCCAGCTGTACCGGTGCACACTGCACTTCCAATTCACATGACAAGGACATTCCAATAGTATTTCTAACAGTGACACTCAATCCAAGAACAAATCAGCACCACACTTCCCATCTCTCTCTCTCTCTTCCTGTACTTAACTTGTTTAGAGACAGGAGCAGAACGAGTGTGTGAGATGCCATGCACTAATTCTGTTTCCTTGTGACAGCAACCCAATACAGAGCACCAAATGTTGGAGGTGAGAGAGGGAGAGAGAGAGAGAGAGAGAGAGAGAGAGAGAGAGAGAGAGAGAGATCTATACTATTGCAGCTATGGTCTGATCAGCTGATTGAAACACAGCCTGTTTGAAGGTGTTAATGTCTGTGTGCTTGATTTCTAGGATCATGGAGTGAATGAGTGTGTGTAAATATGTAGGCATTAAGAATTTTAACGGAATTTAAATTCCTTGATTTGTTTAAAGGAATAATTTGGCACAATTATTTACACATTTTCCTTCAATCACAGAAGTACTTCATCCGCCAAGATATTTGGAGTCCAAATTCAGCTTCTTTAGTTGAGCGCTGGAGCTACAAGCCTGTTACTAAGAAACACTAGAAGTCAATAGTCACCTAAATCTTTCCTATAAATACAACCCCAGACCTTAATTCAGACTTGCTCAAACCACATCCAGCTCTTCATTAAGTTGGCACAGGCCTCTCAACGTGATTAAGGACATGATTTACTGTGAGCTAAAAAAAAAATACACTGCTAAATATCGCTGAACACTGCAGGCAGCCTTTTTAGACAGTGGAGTCCATTTTTTTTAACAAACCACCTCGGGATCAGGAGTGCTGATCTAGAATCAGTTTTTGTGACAAAGACAGTTATGAATACAGAGAAATCTGATCCAAGCTCAGTCCTCCTCATGCTACATGAATACAGCCATTGTTGTCTGAAAAGACCGCCTGTTCATTTTTTATTGCTCTGAGTAAGTCCTGAATACAAACAAAATGTGGATGTCTATGACTTAACTGTTGACCTACTCAATATATATATATATAATTTAACTCGTTAATTGCGATTAATTAATTTGAAAAAAAAAAATAACGCATTTAATCACACTGCATTCCAAGCAAAGGGGAACTTTTGTCAATGCACGATTTCCTGGTACA
>JBBPCZ010000115.1:16459755-16480947 GCA_037974445.1 Brycinus macrolepidotus | reverse complement strand
GTGTTTACAGAACTTGAATAATTCAAAGAAAACAAATCTCTTGTTCACTCTTAAACAAAATGGCAATAATTACCTTTCACGTACTTCTAGTAGTGTTTTGCCATCCAACTGGTCACATTGCAAGAGAAAAGTGTTGATTACAGCAGTGGTTTTTTATACTTTTCCTCATTAAATAAGATTTGATTCAGGAGATCATCTAATCAGCGCCTCATAAAGCAGAATGAGGTGCTTGTGTAGGAATTTAACAGACACTGGTATGGAATGGCTGTCATACTCATAGAGATGCTGATCTGATGTATCTTTTTCTAATTTAGAAAATATGCTCTTTACTTAAAAAACTATCAAACATAGAGAGAGAAAGTATGTCAAGGCACATTATCTTACTCAGCAAGTAAGATGGCGTAGTTGACCAAAGGATCCACAGTCTATGAGGATGTAGTCCTGTCTTGGTTAGGACTAAGCTGTCAGTGTCAGAGTGGGTTGGCAAGTGCTGCTGGTAATGGTCGGGCAATCGATGGACCAAACCACCCATCAAGTCTTTTGGGGTAAGGCTGACTGCATAGTGACCTGTGGAGAAATGAGGATGGAAGGGGCGTAAAGCATAAAAAGTGTAAAGTGGCCATTTTTGTCACACGTGAACACACCACACCTCACAGTGTGAACCTCTTTCTCTGAATTTAACTCATTCACCAAGTGAAGCAGTGGGCAGCTAGCAACACAGCACCCGGGGAGCAGTGTGTGAGGACGGTACCTCGCTCAAGGGTACGTCAGTGGTGCCACTGGTAGTCCTGGGATTTGAACCCACAACCTTCTGATCACAGGGGCATCTCCCTAACCCCCAGGTCACCAGCTACCCCCTGGAAGTAGCCCTGGATGAGCAGATGCTCTAAGGTATGAGAGTTGCAGGCCAACCAGATTGAGTTGCAGAGCTAAGAGTTGCAGAGCTAAGACCAGATTGGAGTTCAAATTTTGCTTCTTGAGAATAGAATTGGAACTGGGAGGCTAATGTTGCTAACAGCCATGCAAAACTTCTCTCAACCTGTCTCAGGTTTTAATCAGTTATTAACTGTAACACTACTACTTACTAAGTAGAGGATGTTCCTTGAATATTTCGCATGTGAGACCCGGTATGCCCTGGTTCATTCATCCATCCATTATCTCAGCCGCTTATCCTTAACCAGGGCTGCAGGTGTGATGCAGCCAATCCCAGTGGTCATGGGGTGAAAAGTGGAGAAATACCCTGGACAGGTCATCAGTCCTGCACAGGGCTAGTTTATTCATATTTAGAATAAATATTTTCATTGGCATATGCAAAATAGCAAAAGTAGCCCACTTAAAGTAGTCCATTATTATTAACTGCATTATTATTTTTGACTTTGCCAACTACATGGATGGTGTTTTTCAGAATGTCCTGTCCTCTGTTTGGGTCTTCAGGCTTTCTCATGGCTTATTCATGATTCCTGTGATTGTGTTAATCCATCTTGTTGCCTTCCTCATCCTCTTGTCCCTTCAGCTATTACAAGCATAATTGTTTCTCCAGTGAATTTGTTCTTTTCAAAACATTTCCAAAATAAGACTGTTAGGAGAAGTGAGGCTTAATTTTGGTCATGGATCCATTTGTTTGTTTTCTTTGCCATCCAGTGTACTGTCAAAAGTCTTTGCCAACACCAAAATCAGTTCAAAATCAGTATTTTTCTGTAATGCTTTTTACTGTCTAGCTTTTACATCAAAAGAATCACACCAAATATCATAATCTAGAGATACCTCCTCCCATTTTGAAGGTATTTCATCCTTGTTCTGTCATATTCCAATATGTGTCATAATTCCTGATTGATGAATCCTTTGTCTCTGACCATTGATCCAAGTCCACCATTCCTAAATCTTCACAATCAGTGGTCAACTCAGCAGTCCTTCTACTGCTTCTAGGATTTAATCTCATCAAAACCTGCCTTCTTGTTGCTCCTATTTTACCCTGTTATTAATGACTTATGTTTCCATTCAGTTTTCGTTAAAAGGTTGTAACTGAATGATTAGACGTAATTGGAAGACGTGCATTTTTACAGCAAACTACTGTTGAGGCAACTGTTGCAAAACACTACAGAGAAATTCAACCTTGAAAAATACCATGTCTTGCAAAAGTATTCAACTTAAAAAGTAATTAGATTTGTCTGTATTACAAATGCCATCTGAGATTTTGAGCTCCCACATTGCATTTTAATAAACTGAAGCCCACAATTAATTAATTTCATCAACTGATTGAATTGACACTGGCTTATATAAGAAAATATTCTGCTTTAAAAATGACTCATTGAAAAGTACTATTTGCAAGTATTCAACCCTTATTCTGTTTGCACATGAGAAAGATACTGTCTTAGCAAGGACACAGCTAGCTTACAATTGGCCTCTGTCTGTAAATCATTAAAAACATTTACCTTCCCGGGATAAAAAAAAAAATTAATTCAAGCATCATTGGTCAGCCTTTAAATCTGAAGGAAAGCTGTGAAAATAATGGCCAAACAGCATTCTAGGGAAATTGAAGACAAAGTTATAAAAGGCTCCAAACTAATAGTCTAGTGTTTGGATATCCCAGTGAGCATGGCTGTATCAACTGTGAAGAAATTAAAGCTGTTTTATACAACCAGGCACTCCCTAGACAAGGCCATTCCTTAAAACTCAGCATCAGAGCAAGAAGGGGACTTGTGAGGGGAGCCACAGAGAGGCCAAAAAACACAGACTAACACTCTTATTCCAGGGCAAACACCATCCCAGTAGTATGGTATGAAGGTGGTAGTATCATGTGGGATGCTGTTCCTCATCAGGGACTGGGCATCATGTTAAAACTAAGGATGCCAGATGGATGGTGCAAAGTACAGGGAGATACTGCAAGACGACCTGCATCAGTCTGTTAAAAAAAGCTGAAGCTTGTGAGAAACTTCACTTTTCAGCAGGTCAGTGATCCCAAGCTCAAAAAACAGGAGTGACTGAACAACAAAACAAGTCAAAGTCCAGATTTCAATCCAGTCCAGAGTCTGTGGCTCTATTTAAAAAACTCTGGTCTGCAGCTTCATCCAAACACCCTGAACAACCTGGAGCAAATCTGTCAGGAAGAATGGGTGAAACCCACTCCCAAAAAAAGCTGGTGAAAACACAGCTGTTATTTCAGCTAAAGACCGTTCTGAGCACTAGTCTGAAGAAGCTAAAAAAAATTGTCAGATGAAAATCCTGTCTGGGAGAGTCTGTGCTAGTGTCATTTGTAATGCAAACAAATCTGATGACTCTTAAGAGGGCTTAATACACTTGCTAGGCACTGCCGGACCAGAATACAGGTATCAGCCTGAACCAATCCCAGACTCAAATGCCTGGCACATTATGTTGTTTTTTCCTTCAATTTGTCGCACATCTGTATTCTTATTCCTTTTAATAATAATAATAGTTTGCTTTTGTGCATTAATTTGGACATAAAAAGCATTGTATGGGGGGCATGTTAACATCTTAACCCTAACCCTAACCACTTTAAAACACATCTGCAGGCTCTCTACAGGGTGTGGCGCCACTTCACTGTCATAAGGGAAACTCCACACATTGCGTCAGCCACCAGGGGGCTACAACTCATTCAAATAGATTGAATGTTTCTGTGCAAGTCTGAGAGCATAGTTACTTTTGGAATACATGCATGTAATGAATGTCAGTATAAAGCAGTGTGCTTGTGTATGCCTGCATTGCTGTGTTTATGTTTTATGTATGAAGACACACAGATTTGAATTTGACGTTTCTCTGTCACAAGATTCAAAAGTTATACTAATTAGCAGACAGTACAGAATCCTAATACTGTTATCCTAGTGCAGAATCTCATTCCGCATTAGGAGTACAATATCCTAACAGGGCATTTCTTCAGTAAGTTGGAATAGCAGTGTGGTGCCCCACGATCTAAATGGTTGTGTCTTTATATTTGAGTCAGGTCAAAATCGAAGCCAAAGTGAATTTTGTCATCATTAACCATATACAACTATACAGATTATACAGAGAGACGAAATGGTGAAGCTCAGGGTCCACAGTGTACACATTCACATTACAAAATAACAAAACAAGACACACAAGATAATGCAATGCAAAAAGTATGTAGACAACATGCTCGTAAAATGAAACCACCATAATACTCAAAGACGTGCCACACCGGCAGTAACACTGAGAAATCTTTTCATTTTGTTTTTATAATGGTGTGACAATAATACTGGATTGATCTACGCCTCAGAATCAGCACTTCCATCGCACTTTCAACCTTCTTTTACTGATTTTCTATGCAGTCTTTTTTTTCTTTTACTATTTTATGCTTCCTGATGTATTAATATTTTTATTCTATTCCAGCAAAGCACACTGAACGACCTCTGTGTATGATAAGGGGCGCACTTTTAATCTTCTTTTATTTATTTTCTACGCATTCTTTTATTTCTTTTGTTCTTTTTTTACTACAAAGTAGGCAGTATGCCAGTAAAATTAAACCACCATAATGCTCAAACGTGTAACCATGCATGCTACACCAGTAGTAACAGTGAGAAATCTTTTCATCGTGTTACTAGAATGGTGCGACAATAATACTAGACTAATTAAGGCCTCAGTATCTGCACTTCCATGGCACTTTTAATCTTTTATTAATTTTCTATGCATTTTTTTTTACTTCCTACTATTTTTATGCTTCTTAATGTGTTACTATTTTTATTCTATTCCTGTAAAGCACGCTGAATGACCTTAGTGTGTGATAATGGATGCACGTTTAACCTTCTTTTAATGGTTTCTATGCATTCTTTTATTTATTTTTTATTCTTTTTCTTTTATGCTTCTTAATTTATTAATATTTCATTTTATTCCTGTAAAGCACACTGGATGATCTTGGGCTCTGTAAATAAACTTGACTTGATTTATAATTTTTTTATATTTGTATTTTATTCCTGTAAAGCACACTGAATGACCTTAGTGTCTGATAATGGGCTATAAAAATAAACTTGACTTAATATTTTATTAATAAATGTATTAATATTTTTATTGTATTCCTGTAATGGATGATCTTATTGTGTCAAAATGAACTATGAAAATAAACTTGATTCACTTGATTTATAATGTATTACTAGTTAATTCTATTCCTGTAAAGCACACTGAATTACGTTTGTGTGTGATAATGGTGCACGTTTAACCTTCTTTTATTTATTTTCTACACTTACTTTATTAATATTTTTTATTCTATTCCTGTAAAGCACACTGAATGATCTTAGTGTGTGATAATGGGCTATACAGATAAACTCGACTTGATTTAAAATGCATTCATATTTTTATCTTATTCTTGTAAAGCACACTGAATAATCTTGGTGTATGATGTGCTGTATAAATTAAATAATCTTGATTAAAAAAAAAATTCTCTACTGAAGAGCAGTGCCCCCGAGCCACGCGCCACAGTGACGCTCTCATCCGGGTCCCGGACGACGTGCACAGTTCCCAACATGGCGGCATCAGGTGAGCTCAATGTGGACTGGCGGTCTGGGTCGATTTTTTTTTCCGCAGAGAGAGGAGAACTGCGCACAACACGCCTTTGGAATATCGCCGCATGTTATCAGAACGATTATCCGACCTCTTCCGGCGACGGCCCGTTAGTGTTTGTGTGTAAAAGGCAGTAAATCCGGCGGGACTCGTGAAGCGGCAGGCGGTTAGCCAGGCAGCTACCGAGCTCCTCTGCCTCGACTCTGGGCTGCTTCGCACACGCACACTGGGCTTAGTTATCGCGCGTCGAGGCGCTGGAACGCTTTCAGTCGTTTCGTCTAAACGTTTAAAGGGCCGAATCTCTGAATGTGTGTAGTTATGCACTGTGTAAATGACTATAGAGTTGCTGCACGGCAGGGACCAGCACCTATCGCGCATGCGCACTAAGTTCCTGGAGGCGGGCCTGACTCCTCCACGTGCTTTAACGGCCCTCGCGCGGTGTAATGGTGACTGGCCTCAGAAACAGGAGGTGTCATTGAAACGGTTCAGACCATTGGGGGCTCCCCTCACCAAGTCCTCTTGTGAACACACTGTTTCCCAGCCAATGCACAGACTTTCCTTTTGGGATAGCTGGTGGCCTGGTGGTTAGGGAGTTGCCCCTGTGATCGGAAGGTTGTGGGTTCGAATCCCAGGACTGCCATTGACACCAAAGAGGTACCCTTGAGCACCACTGCTCCCTGGACACTGTATCACTGGCAGCCCACTGCTTCACTTTGTGAGTGGGTTAAATGCAGAGAAAAGAAATTCACATTGTGTGCTGTGGTGTGTTCACGTATGACTGTAAGGGGCCAGCTGGTGGTATTTGGTATACGCCCTTATCCAGCGCCACCTACACATTTGTTTGACTGTTTTTGTGCGGAGGCTTGTAGATTTTAGACGTCTTATCTATGGTAGTCCAGTCACTGACTTTTTTTTTTTTTTTTAATCTTTGTGTATTAGACAAGGCCAGAATAGGTGTGGGGAAAAAAAGTTAGAATAGTTGCTCTTCAAAAAAAAAAAAAAAAAAAAAAACACACCCACACCCAAAAAAGAATTAGGAGAATAATTTTGCTTAAACATGCTGTTGGTTTTGTTGTTTAATGAATGCACATTTCTTGCTCTTAAATAAGGGTGATCTCATTTCTCTCCATTTTTGTTTTTCTCTCTCCAGCTAAAAAGAAGAATAAGAAGGGCAAGACTCTAACTCTGACTGACTTCCTTGCGGAGGATAGTGGAGGTTCTGCGCCACACTATTACCCACCTGTGAAACCAACCAGTTGGGCAGATGAGACTGATGACTATGATGGAGAAGGTGAGCAGTGATTAAGATGCCAAGGGATGCTCCTAACCCTAAACAACCTTCATGTGTGTTGTGGTGCATTTTTAACACAATTAACTATCTCTCTCTCTCTCACCTCAGTGTCTACCTCCTGGCACACAGAGGAAGACGCATACCGCGCTCCGCCCATTGATCGTTCCCTCCTACCAACGGCTCCTCGTGCAGCCCGGGAGCCAAATATTGACCGGTCACGTTTGCCCCGCAGTCCACCCTACACCGCCTTTCTTGGTAACCTGCCCTATGACGTCAGTGAAGAGTCAATTAAAGACTTTTTCAGAGGCCTAGCGGTAAGCAGGGGGGATGTGACGTTTGAGGGAGCAGTGCTTTATATCTTGTGGATATTAGAAGTTTACGCTGACTCTAGACAGCGTGATGTAATTGAGGTTTTCTATACTTGTTCAGAGTATATGGGTAATTTGGCAGAAATACATTATGATATTTCAGAACATTTCCAGTTTGCTTCCAAAGATTTAGTTGGGTCAGTCAAAATATAATGCTGCGTTCAATACTGTCAAATACTGTGAATATAACACTTTTTATTCAAAGTGTCATAATTTGCTATTTAAACAGGACTAATTGTTCACTCTGCATGATATGGTTCATCACTGTTTAAGTCTTGATGATCTCAGAAAAGTATATTGCCTACCCCTAGTTCAGACTCAGGCTTTCAGATATTCTACATATAGGCATTATTTACTGAAATGAGTTAAGAATATGGCTTTGAAGGATCTGAGCTGAGGTAAGGCCACTTGCAAGTTTTAAATGACATTTGTCAGAGGATGTTTTGTTTTTTTTTTTTTTTTTTTTTTTTAAGACACAGTAGTACAATCGCATTCAGAGATCTTTTATCTAAGGCTAGGCAAATGAAGATCATGTTCTGGTAGTGCAACAGAATGAATAACATGCAGGTTTACTATGTTCTGTGATAATGATTCTGATTGTTAAATGTACTGTTAATGTCATATTGTAATGGAATGCGGTAATTGGAATCAGTCTGTCATGGTTTAATGTATAATGTATAAATAATTTTATGCAGTTCTGTGTCATGCAAGTTTGAATAAGTAGTAAGAGTAAAAGAGTAATCGCATGCTTTCAGATCAGTGCAGTGCGGTTGCCACGGGAGCCTAGTAATCCAGAGAGACTGAAGGGATTTGGCTATGCTGAGTTTGATGATGTCGAATCGCTCCTTCGTGCGCTCACCCTGAATGAAGAGGTACAGTTAGATTTTGTTTAGGTCACCCTTTTACATAGCACATTAAGCTTTACTGTTGAATGTTAACTTTTGTTTATGGTGGTGTTAATGTAGAACCTTGGGAACAGACGAATTCGGGTAGATATTGCTGATCAGTCAAATGACAAAGGTAAGTGAGTCTGATGTAGACTTATCAAAAGCCATAAAAAAAACACCCACAAGTTCCTGCGTCTAATCCAACTGTGGTGTGTTCTTCTCTTAGAGAGGGATGGTATGATGTCGGGACGGGATCGGGGGCGGGGAGGTGACCTTGGGCCTGATAAGACTGATTCTGATTGGAGAGCTCGACCCAGTGCGGATCACGATGATGGACCACGCAAAGATGACGACTATGGGGAGAGTATGTCACTTCAGTCATTTTTGCATGTGTATATTGCTATTCTGCATTTCAGTTGCTGTAGCTGTACTGTAACTCACTCACATGTATATGCAATTGCAGAATGTATTTGTCACCATAGCAGCCATTTCTAATGTTAAATGTCTTTATTCAGGGTCACGTGATCGTTATGAGTCTGATCGAAACAGGGATGGTCCATGGCGCGATGATCGCTATAGTGGTAGAGATCGCTATGACGATCGAGACCGCAGGGATCGCTACGATGACAGGGACCGCAGGGATCGCTACGACAACTGGGATCGCTCAGATCGCTCGGATCGCTCGGATCGCTACGATGACCGAGGTGGCAGAGACTACGATCGTGGAGGTTTGTGAAGAGAGAAGGGTCTTCCAAAAAGCAAAATACACAAAGCAGATTGAGTAGATTGTGATTAGTAGACTGTTGATTCTGAGATCTTCTGACTCTACTCTCCTGGGACTTGTATGAAAAGGTAAATTTGATGGATTATGAGTGATAAAAGGTAATATGACTGTCTTAGGTTATGACTCTCGTGGTGGGGGCCGGCGAGCATTTGGTAGTGGCTTCAGACGTGACTACGATGACAGGCGAGATGAAGACCGCTATGAAAGACGTGAGGAGAGAGGTACAACATGCTGGTGTTTAGAGAGAGTGATGGCAAAAGAGTGCTTTATAATTGTGCTTTATAAAGATTCTTTCTCTTCTCATGAGATCTTCCCACATTAGTAGTATAACCAGAAATGACATTTACTATATTTGTGAAGATGATCTCTTCATACAGTGATGTCATGTTTCAATTTCGTTAGCTCCTCCTCAAAGACCCAAACTGAACCTGAAACCGCGCAGCATCCCAAAAGAGGAGGATCAAAGTGGGGGCAACCCCACCCAGAACAATACAGCAAACCCCAGTCGGTCTGCCTCCATATTTGGAGCTGCCAAACCTGTGGACACAGCTGCCAAGGAACGAGAGGTAGAAGAGAGGCTGAAGAAAGAACAGGAGCGACTGCAGAGACAACTGGAGGAGGACAAAAACAGACCTTCAGAAAGACAACCACGAGATCGGTGAGGGAGAGCGTGTGGGGAGTGGTGAGAGTAGATATTCTGATAATTAATGATGGTGCTAATGATTATAGGGGTGCTGAAGTGCAAAAGGGTAAGTAGGCAATACCATTTGGAATCCAACAGGATTAAAGAATTCTGAAGTTTTTTTCCCCCCCAGTTAAATGTGAAAAGACTCAAGCAGTGGTGAAAGGGCAACGCAGAAAACGAACACTGAAGTGTTAGGCATTCACTTTTTTTTTTTTTTCCTCTCCCCTGTATAGGGACCCCAGCTGGCGCAGTGAGGGGACAGCCAATGAGCATGAGCGCACAGCGAGTAACTCCACACATCCTGGAGGTAACTTTCTAATGTCTGCCAAACACATGCCCCTCACTGAGCTGAGGTATGTGTTAAAGCAGTAAAATCATTAAAATGTGCAGGGCATTCTCTCTCCAGCACCAGGGTTGGGAAACACTGTGCTAGAGCAAGGAAAACACAAAAATATCCTTTGGGACCAGCATTAGGAACCTGTAATGTGTATGTAGCAGGTGAATCTCACATTTGTGTCCTTTTGGATAGACTCTAAACGTCGCCAGAGTGAGCATTCAGAGAATGAAGTGTTCAGTGGTCAAGAGGATAATGGGGAGTCTCGTTCACCAGTCTCCTCCAACCAGGGAGCTCTACCGCTGAAAGCAATGCCAGCGCCTCCCCCTAAGGAAAATGCATGGGCTAAACGAAGCACTGGGGGCAGTTCAAATGCTGGGCCAGTCAGCAGCAGTGCTGACAAGCAGAACAGGTGAGTCTCCTAGTTATGCAGAGTAAATTGCCATTTAATTTTTTTGTCATTACACTCTGTGTAAATTCCTGGGTAATCAGTAGTCTTATTAGTATAACATTAGAACTATGATTTGAAGCATAGTATTTAGAAAGTTAGATAAATATTATGCCTGAATTTATTATAGTTATGTATTGTAGGGATAAGTATTTTTCTTTGTTTTTGTTATATTTTCACTCCACAGCCCTACGGAGTTGACAAATGACAGAGCATCTGGCAGAGGTAAGAATGTTAACAGTGCACAGCAACAGAGATACATAGTAAAGTTCAAAAAATGGGCAGATGCTTTATTACATTCGTCTCCCCCTGTGTATTTAGATGAGAATCGAATGGATGGGGTAGGGAAAGAGAGAGGTATGCCTCAGGGAAGAGGGGGAGGAGCCGGAGGAGGAGGAGGAGGAGGAGGACGGAGTCGTGGCGATGGATCTAACAACGACGGACCCAACAGAGACAAACGACGAGAGCCCACCGAAAGGTGTGCTTATAAATTTCTTGGAAATGGACATTATTGGCCACAGTTCAATGCTTTTTGCATCATATGCACAGTAACAACTTTAGCAATTCCAGGGTTTATACACCTACATAATGTTCTTGTTAAGGTGATGAGGCATCAACATAGTGCTCAAAGTGGATTAAATGTGTTACGTGCTGCCCTTGATATTTCATCTGTTGGTGCTTTTTGATTGTAAGGAAAGAGATCAAGCGAGAGAAAGAGCCCAGACCAGCAGCAGAGCCAAAGAAATTTGAGGAGACTGCAGCGCCGGTGAGTCCTGCAAACACATCCAAATCAGTTTGCCGAATAGTTGCCATGACCATGGGTGTTGTCACCGTTATTTAATTCCATACCAATGGCAAATCACATAGAATTGGATTTTACTTTACACACCACAATCCTCAATATGAAAGACTTAATCACATCTGTTTGGAGACACTACAGTTGTTGCAGGAAAGATATAGTCTGTCGAAATTAATTCATGAAGTGAGAGCAGTTAGCCAATACCAGTTTTTGGTTTAAATTACTGTCTGCCACATCATTTGTTGTTAACTATGCTCTAATGCAGACCACAATAGCAAAGATTAATCCTAGTTTTCAAGAGCAAAATTTATCTTGAGATTTTAGAATAAATTATAAACAAATACACACATGCAAAAACTTATTTGCCATCTTGTTTTTGTCACTGCAGAAATTCAGTTCAGCCAGCAAGTATGCTGCCCTGCTGGTAGATGGAGACCAAGGAGAGGATGAAGATGGTGAGGATTAAGGAATAAGGAAGAAAGAAAAAGTAGAAGAGAAGGAAGCAAAAAAAGCGACTGCAGTAAAATGAACGATCAAACACTTCTGAAACTTTGGTCGGCAAAGATGGGTTCCTGCAGTGACCTGCGGGGACCATGGCAAGGCTTCCCAGAGTGCTGTTCTTCACAATGTTTAATGAAGTTTCTAAAGGTATACCCATATTTGCTTAGAAGTTTTAATTAGAAAAACAGAAAAGAACAGCTCAGACACTAGACACACACACACACTTAGGAGTCTGAAAATCATTAATTTGCAAGTCATTGTTATAAATAAATTGGAAAGAGATGTAAAATAACGCTGTCTTTGTCTTGTCTTTTTGTTGGCCTAAACTGTGTGTCTTTACAATGTATGGGCTTTCTTTTGTTCTGCTTTAGTCCAGCTCAGATGATGGATGAATGTAATGAATTTATCTACTGTTTTCAGTACAGCTATTTTTCTTCTTTTGGAGAGTGTACATTGCATTGTGTGGCCCAGTGTTGGTCCATACCAGCTGCATCTGCGGTTGGTCTTTTTTGCAAACCTGTAGTTCTAGACTGATTATGCAGAAAGAGTTTTGGTTTTAACCTGATTAAAAAGGGAACAGTATAAAGGGAACAGTTGGACAGACAATTGGTACCTGCAATATTTGAAACTTCAGCTAGTATGTAACTATTTTTTATTTTATGACAGCCAAAAAAGACCAAATGTACCACTGGAGCTAAGAAGAAAATCTTGAAACTCCAGCAATTACAAGGTTGTGCAGGATGTTGGCCACAGTCATCAATTAGCAACCAGTTTATGCACAACCTCCAGGGCATGCTACGCACATTT
Source organism: Brycinus macrolepidotus (assembly GCA_037974445.1). Lineage (NCBI taxonomy): Eukaryota > Metazoa > Chordata > Actinopteri > Characiformes > Alestidae > Brycinus > Brycinus macrolepidotus. Next base: position 16,468,514 of record JBBPCZ010000115.1, on the reverse strand, counting down.
GTATTCTCTCAGAGAAAGGAGGGAGCTATTAGTTGACATCCCAGTGGGTTCAGGCATGTATACAGTAATGATAATGGTTCATAGTTTGTGGACATCTTTGATCTTTGTCCCACTACAGTGTGGGGTGGGCAGTAGTGTGACAAAATATCATATTTGAAGATGCCTTTTCTTTTAATGAAACATTTGATCAGTGTACTTGAGGAACTGATGTTGATGCACTCAAAGTATTGTGATCCAATCTATCATGATTATGCTAAAATAGTATATTGCCCACCCCTATCTACAGTGTTCTCTTTAAGGAGGTTGTAATGTAATAAAATGGGTTTCCATTAATGTTAATAATTAATTTCCTGGACCATTTGTTATCCAAATGAGCTTTTAGAATATAATTAACACTTTACCTTGCGCGCATGTGTTCATGTTGACTAGAGTTCGTTCTCATAAGTCTCTGAGGAGTCCTATGTGCATTGGTCCGTTCACTCCATTTGAGCTCTCTAGACTGCTCATTCCTCTTTGCTAGCCTGTTCCCATACAGCACTGTCGAATATAATGCCCTCCATCTGTGTTTTAACTTTGCCAAAACCATCTTTTTTTTTCTTTTTTAAAAAAAAAATAACATCTGAAACTTCTGAAAGCAGAACAAGCTCTGTATTCTCTAAAGGCAGCACTGACACACTGTCCAGGATGACCTCATGCCTCAGTGAGGTAATGAGAGATCAGCGTGCTATCCAGACCCTCCTTGTCACTGTGTGATCAGATCACACGTTTAACTTGATTGAGGAGCTCATGAGCAAAAGCCAGCAAGTTACAGTGACTCAAGGATTAGCTAATTGGAGAGGTTAAGGTATGCGACGAAGTGATGGTTCAGTCCACTTCCTGGCATTCAGGGTTTTGTTTCTTGCCGGTTTAATAGAGTAACTGTCTACCATATTATTAATTATAACTTAAAACCTGCCCTGAGATTTAATACCTTAAATCTCAGTCACTACAATTATCAACAGATGATCACTTTAAAAGTGTCTCTTTTTTTTTTATTATTATTTTGTTTCCTACATCTTCCTAGCCGTTATTTAGAACCTGTAACATAGCATAGTACCTGCATACAAGAATCACTGGTAATACTTCACTGAAGTGCAGCATTCGTAAGGCTAAATGGCATAAACCTACACAAAGACTTCCAAAGAGAATCTGCTGTCAAGCAAAAATGACTCTTGCTGGCATATGTCTTTATAAATATCTAAACAGGTTTATGTCGAGAAAGACATCTGCATTTGCTGTTGCCCTTCAGTAAAGTGTCGTTGAATGTTCTGTATGTATATGCATATGTTCTACAGCACACATCATGACAGGTTCATAAAATATGCAGGATATAAGTAGAGTAAAGAGGCTTTAGCCATGAGCTCCACTCTTGAGCTCCATTTAGTGCCTCCATTACGTTTTTAACATATTCAAATGTAGACATTTTCCCGTGTAGCAGGTGTGTATGCTCTCACAGCAGAGTGTTGAGGGAGCACAAAGACGGGCACTCGTCCTGTCAGTGAGTCTTCTTCTGTTCGCCGAGTGGCCTTTTTGGAAATGTTATGATTAGTGGGTGTAAGGGTGTGCGATCTGTTTACACTGTGCTATGTTGGAATGTAAACCTGACTATAAAGGGACACGTCCAGTGTCATATTTAAAAAGAAAAAAAAGAAAAGAGGACCCATTCCCCACCACTCACACATACACGCTGCAACGGTGGTTGTTTTATGCCACCCTGATGTTTATAAGAGCAACTTGGACTAAAATATATAACAACTGGCTCTTTGGCCCGAATGCAGCCTGGTGTGAGCCTGTGTGACTAACACAATGGCTCTCGGAAGATTATTTCTGAGACAGCTGTTCAAAACAGTTACGTGAATGTAAAAGTCTCTAAAGACGGTTCAGCTGGTCACGTTTTTCTCCATTAAAAACATGCAGTGTGTGGGAAGGAGAAACAATTCAATACACTTTAGGTTAATACCTAATATGCTACTAATGTACTCTTAATGTATTCCATGCTACAATATGCTCTTATATTGCATGCTATATTATGCTGTAACACATTCTTCTTTTATCTCCTGCCACAAGGCACTCTTGTTCCTTGCTATAACGTACACTCTTAAATTGCCTCTTATAATATGCTCTTATAATATTTTATGCTATAATTTACTCTTTTTATATTCTGCGCTGTAACGTGCTCTTCCTTTATCGCCTTCTACAATGCGCTCTTATTATATTCTATGCACTCTTGTTCCTTGCTATAATGAACTCTCTTACATTACCTGTTATAATATGCTCTTTTTAGATTTCATGCTGTAATTTACTTTTTTATATCTCCTAAATTCTCTACTTATATTCCCTGTTATGGCGGGTTCTTATTATATTCTATAATGTCCTCTTATTCCATGCTCTAAAGTGCTCTTATTATATTCAGTGCTGTAATTTTCTCATATTATATTCCATGCTACATGCTATAGTGTACTCTTCTTATATCCGCTGCTTTAATACGCTTTAATGTCTTTTTATAGTCTGTGCTTGGTCAGCTTTAGTGTTTTGAATATGTGTCAGGCCTGCCAAGAGAGGTCAAACCAATGGAAAGGAATAAGTAAAATAAAAGATTGTGTGACAGAGGGAGATGGATGGTAAGTAGTCTTTCGTGTTTTCAGCCTCTAGTGACAGATGCTTCAAGTGTGTGTGTGTGTGTGTGTGTGTGTGTGTGATTTACTGTGCTCTCCTGCTGTGTTGGGTGCCTGTAGTTGTTGTTTCTGTTGTCTGTGCAGAACTGCAGTTGGTGCTCAGAGGAGGTCTATGAGTGATGACCTCACACAGCCCAGAGCTGTTCAGGAGTATTTCATCAACTCATTATCTCAAGGAAAGATACATATATTTAGCTCTGTTTGTGCAGGCCAGTCTCTGTAGCTGATGCTTAGTGCATGAGCATAATAGAAACAGCCCTGTTTTGTTTGGAAACATTTGCTGGTGGGTTGCTGAACTTTAATGAAGCTGCTGCTCGGACTGCATTGCACACCATCATAACTGTGAACGAGAGAACAGTGATATTAAGACCAGCTCTGGGTGTAGAGCCGATACAGCCAAACAGGCGAGAACAGACACAGTCATTGTCTTGCATCAATGAATGATGTGAATGATGGGGAGAGGAAAACAGGAAACGTGAAGAGACAGAGCCTGGGGTGAGAGAGAGAAAGAGAGAGAGAGAAGAAAAGAGAGAGAGGAAAAAATAGAGTGAGTTGAGGGAGAAGTTATGGAATACAAGCGTGTGTGTGTGTGTGTATGTGTGTATGTGTGTGTGTGTGATGGGTCCCTGTGGGTGAAGCTGAATGCCAAAGAGAAGGAACGATTCTGATGTAAGGCTTCCAAAAACAGCTGAGATGAAGAGAGAGAGAGAGAGACAGAGACAGAGAGTATGTGTGTGAGTAACAGCAGAAGAGAGAGAGAGGGAGAGAGGGTGGGTGGGGGGCATCACTGGAGTGTCTGTAAGAGGCATGTCCCTTAGAGTGTGTGTGGGAGAAGGCAAGTGACAGGCAGAGGGCGAACACCTAGAGCGAGAGCAGGGGAGAGAGAGAGAAAGTATGTGTATGAGTAACAGCAGAAGTCAGAGCTTACCCCATGGTGGAAGTGGCCAATGAAGGAGTGAAGAAGGGGAGAGAGAAGGGCAGAGTCTGGTAAAAGGAGGGCAAAAAAGAAAGAAAAGAAGCTGAAGAGGACAAGGCTGAAGGCTGAGCACAAGGGAGAGGCTGTATGGACTAATGCTGGTCCTGTGAAGTTCTTGAAGAGCTTAAAGGAGGAAGAAGAGAAGCGTGAAAAGTGGAAAAGTAAAGAAGGAAAAGTGAAGGGAAGCTGGGATGGGCTGTGTGTTCAGTAAGCAGCGGAGGGTGAAGGCAAACACCCCCAAAACACGAGAGAGCACCGAGGATACAGAGATACTCAGTCTTACAGAGGTAAGTTTGTGTGTGTGTGTGTGTGTGTTTGTGTTTGTGATTATGTACACTTGGCCATTCTTGGAGCTGTCCATAGAGAAATGGACTATATGCTGTCATTAGGTCAATTGTTTCCAAAATATATAGTTTATTCCATCTTCCCACAGAGAAACAGAATATATGGTCAGTATATTCCAAAGTGCTGGTTATTGCATCTGTAAATAGGAAAATGAAACTGTAATGCAATTAGCTGTCATGTTATATTGTCATGTTTTTTTTTCAGTTTTTGTTTATGGATTCTCAATTAATCAATTATCAGTTGGTCTGCTTTGGCTGTTTTTTAATGTGTTTTAAAAAGAAATATAGATTATTGTATCTACCTGTAGGGAAATGCAGTGTATCATTGATGTATTTCAAGATCTAGGTTATTGCATCTGCCCATAGGGAAAAGGATCATCTTGGAAAATGCTGTTATATATTTAAAAAATAAAGGCTATTACGCTTACAGGAAAATGGAATATGTTCCAATATGTTGTCAATATTTTCTTAAATTTTCCAAAAATTCGATACCATCTTAATTAGCTGCCTCTAAAACAGTAACTTTACAGGAGAAGGGGAAAAAACTGTACTGTACTGTAAAGTACAGTAATGTAATCAGATTTTATGCGGAACAGTTGTGGACCATTTCTGTGGGTCCATTTGTAATGAAACATGTAAAGGGCACTGGTGTAAAAAACAATACATGAGTATGTGATTTTGACATGAAAGTGACAATATATTGCAATATGTTCAACATAGTACATTGTCACTATACTTCATGTTTAACAGAGTATATTATTCGATAGTTAATACAATGCACTAGTATTATAGTGGATTGGTGTGTATAGCGCATTCCCATCAAGTTTCCCTGCACTTCTTCATTACATTACATTCATGTGGGAGACGCTTTTTTTGTCCAGACGTAATAAACAGAGAATTTTTCACATGCGGAGATATAGACTATGAATGAATAAGGTTGCTGTTCATGTACTGCAAGAAATCCAAATCTGTTTGGAGTTGTAAAGTGAGATCAGGGCACAGCTCCATGGACACTATATCTGATTATACTTATACCATTAAAACAGTGCCAGAACTTTTAATGCCAAATCATAGGCACAATGGTTTGTGGCTGTGTGTGTGTGTGTGTGTGTGTGTGTGTGTGTGTGTGTGTGTGTTTCTAGTAAAGCCTGGTCAGTCGTATGGCTCCAGGTTAGCTTTAGTGGGCCTAGATGGCCTCAGTACAACCTGACACCCACAGGATATATGATATTAACAACGTGTGTGTGTAAATGGAGTAATCCTCCAGGCGTATTACACACCATTACAGTATTGCGTAAAACACTGTACAACTTTACTTTGGCCTCTGACTGCTGAACGTGGTTTAAGGAGTTACTTTATTCATGTTCTACGAGTTTTGTTTTGCAGGACAGAATTAGTGAATGAGGCTTATGTGTGAGTTCTGCATGTCTGGTGTAAAGGATGGAAATGCTTCTTATCTGTATTAGTGTATTCGGAAAATAATTTAGCATTAAGACTCCTGTCTCTGTGCCTGCACACAAACAGTCACGTTTCCCAGGGTTACAGTGGTCACCCAGGCAGGATAAAAATAAACGGCGGAATTCTGGGATGGTGGAGGCATACCGACCTGCAGGCATGCACTTCCCACCTGCTGCCGTCTGCTCCTGCCTGGAATATTTTCTGTGTGTGTGTGTGTGTGTGTGTGTGTGTGTGTGTGCACGGCTGTGTGGGTTCTAGTGACTGGGCTGAGAGTTCCAGTTACAAGGTTTCGTGATCTGCCACTTCAAAATGTCACCAGCATAATTCGTCACAGACAGAAAACACACACACACTCTCCCCCTCTCTCTCTCTGTTTTCAAATAGCTTTTTTGGCATGAATTATACTTTGTACACAGTTGATTATCAACAGCATTAGGATTAATATTAGAATTAAAATTAAATTTAGGTTTTGGGTTAAGATTAAGTTTAGGGTTAGAGTTAGGTCTGTCTATATATATACATACAACATACCATTGGTAAGCAATTGAACTGAAGAACAATAAGAACAATATAATTGGAAACTATAAAACTATATGTGTTGCAATTATTGGCACCCTGAGAAATTCACTATTAAAATATAGCTTTCATATCTGAAAGTGCTCTCATACCAGGACAATAATATAATAACATTATATGCCAGGATAATGTAATGATACATGTACATGTTTTCCCCCTTTGCAGAAGATTTCAGGCTTACCAAATCTCCCAAACTACAATTAAATGCAAATTTCATGCCAACAAACTGTTTTCTCATCTAACCACAGGCATAAGTGATTGGAGTTCAGATTCTATAGTCAGATGAGTCGAAGGACTCCAGCAAGTCCCAGGAGATTTAAAATGAAAATCTCATCTCAAAAAAACTGCTACAGGGTTGTGATGATGATCCAGTATACATCCAAATTCACACAAAAAATTTGGAAAGTTCTTCAGAATAAAGCTTTTGAAGCGACCATCCCAGTCCCCTGACCTGAACCCAATTGAAAACATGTGATGAACTGTAGAGGAGAGTCCAAAGGAGAGGACCTAGGACCCTGCAGGATCTGGAGAGGTTCTGTACCGAGGAGGGGTCTCAGATCGCTCACTCTGCCTTCTCCAGTATCATTAAGTATTACAGAAAAAAGGCTCATTGTTAAAATATGAAGCTACAGTGTTGCCAAGACATTTAAATCTGTTTGTTGTAAATCTCTCTCTCTCTCTCTCTCTCTCTCAATGTCACATTTCAATCGCCAATTCTGCTGCTCACAAGACAGCCAGCAGGCGTGTGTGTGTTCTGGGGGAGGGATGCATGGAGGGAAATGCTTTAGTCATGAGTGTGGATTTGGCTGCTTAGAGAGAGTGAGCGAGAGAAAGAGAGAGAGAGAGAGACAGAGAGAGAAGGATGAAGGAAAAGATGCAGCAAAAACTGTCTTCTCTGACTGCAAGTATGGACAAAACACAGTATTTTGACTATTGCTACATATTACATTAGTAAATACACATTTATGAACACATTGTTTACATTTCTTTTGTCACTCCTGTGGAGGTCACCCAAAGTAGATGACAATTTTGTGTATTGTGAACAGCAATGTCAGTATTCCAGTGCCCAATGTTGTAAAAATGGTTAAGAAAGGATATACTGTGCTGCACTACACTCTGCACCTTCTCTAGTTTTCTCCACCAGACCCAGCAAAGCTCCTGGAAGCTGTGCCAAAACACACACTCGTTAAAGCCCACGCATTAGCCTGTTACAACACAGCTTATTCTTACTATTGTTTTGTAACAGAATGTTTCAGATTCTGAATCATGTAACAGTCCAAAACAGCTGCTCTATGCTCAGTAGATGGCGCCAATGTGAAAAGAAAGCAGCCTGACATCAGCTGAGGTGCTGTTGAGATGGTCTGGACACTGAGGGCGGTGTCTGGACAGATTGGAGCTGCAGTGCCAGTGCTTTTATTTATTTATTTATTTATTTATTTTTTGCATGTAATAAAACAGCCAAAGCAAACTTTTTGACAGCTGGTCATTAATCTATCCGATCAGTGCCCGGTCTTTAATTCTGGTGTTCACAGCCAGAAAAACAGTCAATACTTCAGGACAAGAGGTTTTACATTGTTTATATTTATGTAAGACTGATTGATCATCATACCAGAACAGCTTGTGATATCACAGATTTTTTAAACTGTTAAAATTGTTATGTGTTTAAGTAATGAAAAATACAGCTAACTGAAGATCAGTTATAATTATGTGAATGGAAAGAGTGAGCCTAACAAAATGTGTGTGTGTGTGTGTGTGTGTGTGTGTGTGTGTGTGTGTGTTTAGTTGGGGAAGGTTGGATCACACTCTTCAAAAGGGAGAAACTTTAAGAAGAAACAGCAGTGTGCTTTGTGCAGACAGACGCTAGACAATGATGGGGTCTACTGTAAAGGTGAGATACGCTGTCTCTCTCTCTCTCTCTCTCTCTCTCACTCACACACACACACACACACACACATACACACACACACGCACCCCATTTAATAAACGGATGCCATGGTTCACACTGAGAGATGCCTCTTTCTCTTGCAGAATGCAAAACCGCAGTTCATAACAGCTGTGAAACACAGGTGAGACGTAAAAACCGCCCAAAACCTCCAGTGCTTATGATCTCTTAAACACGTACTAATGTACTAATTAAGTTACTTAAACATGTACTATTTAAGGTACTAATTGTTCTTTTGCACCGTCTTCCATTACCTTTGGTAATACAGGCTCTCGTCATGATCCCCCACTGATTCTAACACTGATTGTAACAACAAAAACATATTTGTTTGGGGTCCGGCTACTAAATACGATTTTGACTTGGTGACATTTCTGAAGTCCTCTGCAGAAACGTATGCACGTTGTCTGTTCGGGGTCGAATGATTTGATGTCTTTGATTGGTATTCATTGTTCTAAACGATTCTTGAAAATAACATGTACACGCGTGTGTTTTAACCCAAACAAATCTTTGCAACCTCCCTTTCTTATTTTTTCTCACTCTTTCCTGCTCTTGTTTTCTCTCTCTCTCTCTCTCTCTCTCTCAAACTCTCAAAACAGAAATTTTAAAACACATTATATGTTTGTGTAATTTGTTCCTGGTCAAATGAAACAAAAGTGAAAATAAGTTCACACCCTCTATAGAGACCACACTTCAATATGTAATTTTCAGCAAACCTTTTGTTTGTCTGTTTGTTTGTTTTTTTATATATA
>JBBPCZ010000115.1:16436721-16455013 GCA_037974445.1 Brycinus macrolepidotus | reverse complement strand
ACAATAAAATTGAAAATCGTACAGGTTACCATTTACATTTGTCCTCCCCCATAATGTTACATCCAGCATGCGTGCAAAAGTGTGTGTGTGAGTGTGTGTGTGTGTGTGTGTGTGTGTGTGTGTTACATCATATTACTAGTGGATTATCATTCTGATGCACTAATGTTTTGGACAAACTTTTAATGCTGATGAGTTATTGTATGTAAGCTGGGGTTCGTCAGCTTCCCATCACTCTGTGGAAGCCATTAACACCATGAAGAACTAAAGTCGTTTCTGAATCATTTATGGTAGCTACTGAATGATGCCTCTGGAGATTAATAAACAGATCATGATCATAGAGTTTAAAGGGTTAACAAACAGAAACACAAACAGCATAGAACAGCTGTTTCACTCTCATAGTGTATCCTCAAAGTGGAACATCAGGTCAGTGTTCTCTGGTTTCTCTCGCCCTCTGTAGTGAGTGAGTGAGAGAGGGGTGGGGGGTGGGGGGGCCCTGGGCACAAAAGGAGGGGAGAATTTGTGAGTGTGTGTGTGTGTGTGTGAGTATGAGATGGGAGAACAGGAATAGAGTGTGTTCACTGTGCTGTCTGAACTGGCGTCAGAGACAGCTGTGAAGAACTATCATCTCAAAGGTAAAATGCATTTACATTTACCTCTCATGACAAGTTACTTTCTGCTTGGTTTTGATTGGCTTCTAGAGTAATTTGTCTGCGCAGAGCGGTGCTGATGAAGAAAGAAGGGAACAATAAGATGTGCGCTGCTAGTCAAAAGTTTGGGAACACCTGCCTTCACTTGCTAAAGTTTTTTTAGCGTAAAACAGCTGTTCGCTAATTCTGTATATGAACGGTTTCATTCCAAAACACATTAGAGACCACTGTCAACATTTCTTTTCATAAAATATAATGATAGGAGCTGGCTTTACACATGCAAGAAATATCAGTCCCAAATTATGATTCATCGCAATAATATGAATAATATAAATGTGTTTTGCATTATACCCGGCTGTTATTCTTTTCAAAAAACTATTACATTCAAACTTGTTACAAATGGATATACAACATTTTATAAATAAAACTCTTCATATTGCATAAAGCATCTTCTTTGGGATGAGGAGCAAGTTTTGGCTAAATAATAATTCAACTTTTTTTTTCTCTAAACTATTGTAAGAAATAATGATAATGAAAATCTTTTGTCTAAAAAGTGGTTTAAGCAGCTGAAAGATTTGAGTGCTGACGAGTCTGATGAGAGCTGATCACAACAAGTGGATGCAGTGCGTGGGCTTTGGCATTTTCCCAGGATAGCACTGTCACTGTCACAAACACTGACACGTGGGAGACTGTTTTCCAGTTTTGCAAACTCACAAAAACACTCATTTGCTCATTTAAAGTAGGTGTCTCAAACTTTATGTATTTATGTATGTGATGTAAAGGTTTTATTTTTTAATTAATTCCTAAGCCTTTTTCCGACAGTCATGTATCCACATACATCTACCAATGTGTCTTTGAAAAAACTATGCCATTTGTTGGTGAGTGGGGTGTGTGGAGGGGTGTGTGGAGGGGTGTGTTACAAGCCTGCTGAGACAGGATGCAGTAAATGGATGCTTGTGTCCCATTATCACACATTCTGGACTTGTTTGCTGTGTGACCTAAACTACATTTCTCATAATGCACCATGAAACAAATATAGTAACAGTGTTATTGGCAACATTTCACCTTTGTCTGGACAAAACCCTGTGTCCTTACAGAAGTATGAAAAATATCTATAACCTTTCGTCAAAAAGCAATGTTTTAATCCACGTAAATCTGGACCATTTCCATTGGCCCATTTATCATAAAGTTCTCACAGCATAAAGGACAGTCTTCAGATTATGTAAATAAATAAATAAATAACCAACAAAAGTGGAGATGGTTTCATCTTAACAGGGAGATTTACAGTGCTTTTAATGTGGTGTTAAATTTACACACACACACACACACACACACACATGAAACAGCTTCGCCGAGTTCATTATCTGAAATAGAGTTATGGAAATAGTTCTCTAAAGCATTTCACTCGTCTGCCATTACGGCTCCATCAGCTGTTCTCACTTTCTCCTTTCATCTCTCTTTGTGTCCTTCAGCTCAATATACCAGTACAGCCTCTACATTTTCCCCAGCTAAAGCCTCGCTTAGCTTTTTCTTTTTCTCTAATCAACACTGCTTCACTCTTCTCTTCTCTTCTCTTGTCCGTGCGTGTGTAAAGACTATTTATGGTTGTCAACTGTAGATCACATTCCCTTGTGAGTGTGTGTGTGTGTGTGTGTGTGTGTTATGTGTGTGTTTAATAACCCTGTTGCTGCTGCAGGTTTGTTATGGAGGCCTTTATGGCCTTCAAGTCTGCTGGATTCTAAAGTGGTCCACTGTGGAACGCTGACATTAATCAGGAAGTCAGAATTTTTTTGATGCACACTGCTGACGTGTGGCGGTGCTGTGGACGCCTACAGCCACTTAACTGCAGATTCCCTGTAGGAAAAATAACCTTTCTAACAATGACCCACTGGCCACTCTACACGGAGAACATGTCATCTTTACATTTTCACAAATCCATGAATGTCTGCACGAACGCATGCAGCTTCTTGATAACCCCATCAGGTTCATCACTGTAGTGGCTGATGTTCTACACTCCCATGTTTCCCATTTTTGCAGTTTTCCCCATATTGCAGTTGCTCAGCAAATGTTTGCAAATATCATTATCAAATGAAATGCAAGATTTGGACCCAAGGTGGGGAACCAGCGTGAACAATTTTACAAATGTATGTCTTTTAACTAGATCTACATTACACTTTATACACTGCTGTGTGATAAACGCGCTGTGGCTGCCTCGGTGGGAACTGGCTACTGCATCTCAGTTATACAACTTCCAGATTGATCTTGTTGTCTTGAAGTGCTTCAGAAGACACAGCATTGTAGTGTGAGAGTAGTGTGTAAGAACAGAGAATACATTACATTGTACCATTATTATGAAGACTGAAAAGTTTTACTCTTATATGAAGAATAGCAGGGTAAATCATTGAAACGTAGCCTGAGGTAGATACACACATACAAACACATGCATGTTTACACACGCACACACACACACACACACACACACACACACACACACACATACGCACATGCATTTGCACACGTGAGTTAATCATTAACAGATGTCTCCCAGTGTGACTGTAACACTAATGAAAACCCAGAGGATGTCTTTAAAACTAAGGGGTACTCATCAGCACCAAACAACTTGAATGTGTCTGTGTGTCCATGCTATATTAGACTTCCATGTACACGTTTCATATTGTTGCTTCCAAAGAAAACCATGTATCTCCAGTTTTTCTACACCTTTTGAATGCTGCAGCCGCAACACATTAGAAGAAAATAATGTTTTTGTCCTCTCAGGTAAAGTTACCATTTTAGAGATAAAGACTGGCAAGTACTTTGTCCTGAACAGCTTACCTCTGGATTCTGTGGTGAAGGAAGTGGGGCATTTCCTGTATTTTGTTCGTTTTGTGAATCAGCGGTTCATTTCACATGAGCCTAACCTATCTCTGTGATTATTATCCCAGAGATAGGTTTGAATGCATTTTATATGTTTGGTATTCCCACCAGGCTGGTGTTTTTGTGTTTCAGTGAAGCAGTTCCCCCTAATGTTATAATTTAAAGATATCTGGTTACTGCTTTGGTAGCTCTGAAGTCTTAATGACCTCTATTAGTGTGTGTACCTGCTCTGATGTTCATGGTGTGACTGATAAGCAGTACTAGTGTAAATAGTGTAATCATTCACTTAAGTATGCAACAGTGTGCATACACTTGCAAACACTTAGCAAAATCGAGGGTGCACATTAGTAATACAAGAAAAAAAATACGCAAATACAGTAATCAACTCAGTCTAGAAATACTGTGAAGTATGTTGTATAATACAGTGTGAGGGCTGTAACTAAACAGTACATTACTGGAGAAATGACTGCTAGTAAATTAACCCCACACAAACACACACACACACACACACACACACACACAAGTTCACCTGCATGCTTTCATCTCACTCTCTTCCTGTTTTCTGGGAATTGGACAGAGGGACAGAGAGAGAGAGAGAGGAGAGAGGGAGAGAGAGGAGATAGAATGTATGTGTGTATGTGTGTGTGTGTGTGTGTGTATGTCTACCTGTGTGACATGCCTGTAAGTGTGTGTTCAGGGCAGTTTGTGAATGTTCAGGAGGAGCCAGTGTTCTAAGACTGATGGAGAGATATGATTGTTTAGTTTGTTTTGGTTCACTAGGAATCCAGAGGAGTGAGGGAAGAGACAGAAAAGAGACAGAAAGGACAGAAAGGGAACAGACTGGATCAGATGCTTGTGATGGCTCCTAACCTTGAGCACACTCCAGGCACACTGTGCTGTGTTCCTGTGCTGTCCTGCTGGAATGTTGGCTGGATGGCAGGACATCAGGCTCTGTTTGCTCTGCTCAGCAGATGTTTCTCTCTCTGAGTAAAGCAGTCCAGCTATCAGATGCGAGCCACTGCACTAGTACTGTTCATCAAGAAACTGCATCTTTAGCCCTGTAAATATGCTACATTTTGGTTCTGCTTTATGTAAATAGGCCCCTATATATGATCGGCAGATGCTCATATTATTAATGGATATGTTGGAAGCTAGATTTAGAACCAGGTTTAAGGTGTTAGGATGAGGATTATGTTCAGGGGTGTCAACAAAGTGCCGATGTGGATGCAGGTTTTCATTCCAACCAATCAGGTGCATGCCTGATTCCACTTGGTCTATTTTTCTGTGCCCCTGAATGAAAACCTACAGCCACACAGGCCTCTTACAGGTAAGATTTGACACCTTTGTTCCAGGTTCAAGTTAGGTTAGAGTCAGAGAAGGAGAGTTTGGTGACCTTTCCTTAACCCATTCATGTATAAAAAATTTACATTTAGTATGATAAGGCACAAGTGTCATTTAATTAGTTTTAATTGGTCTAAAATTAAGACATTTTGTACAGTTGTACATTGGATGAACATCTAACCCATTTTTAATTTCATACTTTAATTCACAGTCATATTGTTTTGTTAAAATTAATAGTCCTATGGACAATTATATATGATAGATATGATGATACGATAGATTGATTGATAAAACCCTCACTCATAAAACCCTCATATGGTTTCTTGAATCTTCAGAGAACATATGGGTTAATGGAAATTTCATATATGAATATTAACAGATTGTTTTTTGAAATGTAAAGCTTTCAGCCTCATGCAATAAACATGAAAGACAACATGACTTTGTTAAAGTGATCCTTTTCAGAGCCACATAAGCGCTATTTTGTGATTTCCCACCATGCGGTCAACATGTGGTTGTAGTATGAGGGGTGAATATATGACTGTAGGAGGGAGCAGAACTTTGAGACATCGGGCTGCAGATCCTGGACTGAGGGATGCTTAATTTCTCACAGATTGTCTGAATCTCTCTCAGGTCTCCAGCTCCTTTGTTACTGCCACAGATCATGTGAGTAAAGCCTTTACCTTCGGTTATTTTAATCAGTTTTTTACTCGCTAAGTGTTAATATACCTTTTCAGCAGACATTATCAGCAAATTCCATTCTGATGTACACAAGTACAATTATTTGCTGGTAAGGTATAAACGGTGAATGGTAATTTAATAAAGAAATAGAACAAAACCTTGTGTATTTTTGGCATTTCTATGTTCTACCTGCGATCACCAGCTGTCATGTAAAACATGCAAAAATAGAACCAATAGAAATGATCTTGGAAAATCACTTGGGAAGAGATGTTTTTTTTTTATTTTCCTCCATTACAAGTTACAAATATGTTTTCCTTCTGCTCTAAAGTTACTGTTCTGGACATACAACGTTTTGTACTGACTGTGATATGATGTTAGATCAAAATAAAATGACAAAGGTTCTTTGTAGCACACTGACAAAAAAGCGTTGCACTAAATATGGAAGAAAAATCCTTAAATAAACCGTGGATAGAAAGAAAAAAGTGTTGCACTGAAAATACACAGATGTCAAAATAGTGTAAAGTGAAAGACCGAATTGTGTATATATTTTTACACAATATTATTATAACGTATTTTATTCATGTGGAAAACACACATTCATTTGAATTAAGTAAAGTCAATGCAGCCCTTCAAAGAACTTTCAAAAAATGATTCTTTAAGGCATCAAAAAGGGTTTTGATGAACTTTTTTGAACCCTTTTTGCTATAAGTGCAGTCAAGAGAGCTAGAAATGCTGTGTGTTTGGCGCTGTGAAGTGTCTCAAATGTGTTTTATCTCTCTCTCTCTCTCTCTCTCTCTCTCTCTCTCTCTCTCTCCCTCTCTCTCTCTTTCTCAGTCGTGCCAAAGTCAGAGAAAGAACACTCCCAGGTATGGCGAATACCACAGTTTGAATGAATGATGACTAGAGACATACTGATTGTCTTACAGAATGCAAAAGTTTTATATGTGACTGTAGCCCACCTGTTTGTTGAAGGGGTGACGGTGTGGAAGGAGTGATGAACAGAGTAATGGAGAGTCGGTACGATTTTGACCTGATCTACATCGCGGAGAGCATCATCTCCGTCTTCTTCCTGCCCCATCTGGACGAGCACCGCTACTGCAGCAACCTGAAGGAAGTGGCAGCCATGTTAAAGTCCAAACA
Organism: Brycinus macrolepidotus; assembly: GCA_037974445.1. NCBI lineage: Eukaryota > Metazoa > Chordata > Actinopteri > Characiformes > Alestidae > Brycinus > Brycinus macrolepidotus. The sequence continues at coordinate 16,448,333 of JBBPCZ010000115.1, read as the reverse complement.
TCAGGATAAGTATCTGGTCAGTTGTGTTTTTCAGGTTTTGTTTTTTTTTTTATCTTTGTCTATTAATAATCCATAACCATCAGTAACTGACGATGAACTCACACAATGAACACACACATCTGGTTATTTTCAGAGAGTTATGGATGCTTCAATATGCCCTGTTTTTTTTTTTTTCAGGTCATCAATCTGTCTGAGAAACGTCACGACATCTGTAGATTAAACCCCAAGGTAGAATTTATTTCATCCCAATATAAAATCAGTTATTCTTTTAGATTTTGAAAGAATAGTAAGGCTACATTAGGCTGTCTTAAAAATCAGAATTAGCTGAAGGTGGCAAATCTGTGTCTTCAATATATATGAAGTTTTATAAACTCAATCTTCTAGGGCAGCCCAGTTACTGACTTCTTTTAAGAATAAAACACAATTTTTTACAGTGCATTTCAAATATGCTAAACTCTTTCTGAGTGCCTTGTTTCAGTCTTATTCCAGAGCTCTCTCTGAAGCTCTTCTCTCTGCTTTGTCTGTCAGGTGGAGGAGTTTGGCTGGCCGGACCTGCACGCTCCTCCACTGGATAAGATCTGTGCTGTGTGTAAGACCATGGAGGCCTGGCTGAACTCTGACCCCTGCAATGTTGTTGTGCTGCATTGCAAGGTAAGAGGTTAAAGTGCACATAGTTCCTGTGTTCCTGGAAAACTAGTACTTAGTTTGGTTCAGTGGTTCCAAACATTGTTCTAAACACCGCCCCCCAACACACACACACACACACACACACACACACATACACATACAAACTATAATGACTGAGAGTTGAGGCAAACAAGATATACATGCAAGATCCACAAAAGGTTAATTAACAAAATAAAACGCAAGCGTAAACAAAGGGTACTGGGTTAAACAAAAAACAAGAACATGGCAAAATGAATCAAGAACAATACTAACGGTCAAGAAAAACATGAGGGACTGGGAAATTACACAAAGACAAGCACAAAAACAGGGTATTTATCAAGAATATTACAAGAACAGAGTCAAAAAGGGAGAATACGGGGTGATATACAAAGAATCCACAAACACAGACTCAAACACAGGAGGTATTTATATTAACTAGGGAAACAAGAACACCTGGGCAGGGGAGGAGACGGGAGCAGCACACAGGTGAGCAGGATAACAAGGGAGCAGGGTTAAGACCAAAACAACAGACTCACATGGATACGCAGACACATGATTGAGGTAAACAAAGGCACATGGAGAGCGTAAACAACAACACACAAGAAAACAGCGCAAAATACAAAAGGAAAATACAAAAGCCAAGAAACTAAAAAACACAAGGAGAATGTTACCTCACACTGACAATAATACAAATACTTTTTATATACAATATAAATATATAACAAATGCAGAAAAAATTACTTTGAAAATTGGGAACATTTGAAATGGGCCTGAGGACAGGTACCCTTTCTTGATTTGATTCATTTATATCTTTATATAATCATGTGCTAATTGTTTACCTAATTTTGACAATCTTTAAGCCACCTCAGGGCTTAAGGTCTGAGACCTCCCAGGTCCCCTGGCAGTTAGAGGCCCACAGGTACCAGACCCCGTGGCCCAGTCATTTATTCACCCCTGACCTGCCCTGCGTACTTTGGTTTTCTTTGGTGTTTTCCCTGCTCTAACTCACCTGATCTAACTAATCAGCTGATTAAAGCCCTTCCTGAGTTGAAGGGGTTTTGTGGTCTTCATGTGCTATCAGGAAAAGTGTAATTACGAGTTCCAAGCACATGAATGGTCAAACAAGATCGTAATTACAAGTGGGAAATGTTTCTGTGATCCCATGGAGCTATGGAACACAAAACATCAGTAGATCGCAAGAATTCAGTTATTAATTACTATCTTCTCGTATGCTAAATGTGTGTTTATGAGAATCATTTAACAAAGATTGTTTCATAAACAGAAAAATAGATTGAGGTGAATGTGCTTTCATGGTTATTTTCTTGAATGATTTGGTCTCATTAATGCTAATTTTATCCTAAAGCCTAAACACTACCTCTGATGCACATCCTCTGTTTTCCAGGCCATCTCTGTTGCCCAAGACTGCTTTGTTCTATTTAATTTGTTTGAGAAAAGATCGGGATCAAAAAAATATTATGAGCAACAATTTTTTTGGCAGATCATCCATCCATTAAAGCTGCTTTCTTAATTGTGCTAGATTCTCTTTGTGGTAAATTACAGTTTCTTACAACCTTTAGACAAGCACTTGAAGGCAGGGACAGAGCAGGAAAACAGTTAAATTAATAAAGCACGGCTACTACAGGACCAGGATCGTGAAGCACATGTTTAGCACTTCATAGTTAATTACGATTAATTGTTTATTAAATAATTGTTAATCTGTTTCTCAGGGGGACAGAGGAAAAGCAGGAGTGATAATAGCAGCTTACACGCACTACAGCAAGATCTCAGCTGGGTAAACACTCAAACACACGCAAAAACAGACCCACTCATCCATTTACTGTGTTACTCAGAGGACACATTTGCACTACTTTATATCTGTCTGTGGTTCTACAGGGCAGATCAAGCTCTGACCACTGTCGCCATGAGAAAGTTCTGTGAGGACAAAATCTCCCCCTCTCTACAGCCATCACAAAGCAGGTACGTGCCTGACATGCCCACCCTGCAGCCAAGCCTGTCACATCTTATCACCAGCTTGAAGGAATAATTTGCTGAAAAATCACATTTTTCCATCTCAAGATTGATGTGCAAATTTTGCTTCTTTAGTATACGTTTCTCAGACAGTATGAGGAACTGTACTGTCAGGAATCACATAATCAGAATCAGAAAACTGATCCCAGAGGAAATTGCTTATGTTATGACTGCACAGACACACAAAGACAAGTACAATATAGAATACAGTATAAAGTCAAAATGAATCTCTCCAGAAAATACTCTGAAAATGCTTTGTGCCAAATACACCATGCACAAAAGTCTGTGGACAGTAAGACAGGTGGATATAAATACTATAGATAAATAAATAAAATTGCTGCTGAAGTACTTTATTAGTAACACAAATCGTGGTTTGAAGTTTTACTCTATACTGAGCCCGTTATTGCACATAATAGTGATATAAGTAGCGATACTGCACATGATAATCCTATTGGATAGGATTGCACTAGTGACACAAGTGACATAAGTAGTAACCTAAGTAGTAATATTGAATGTAAGCGGGTTTATTTGCAATTACATAACAATTTGGGGTGATTAAGTATGGTGAGTGTGTGGGGTAAGTTTGGTTATTTAGGCATGTGGTTTACAAGTTGCTATTTTTAGCTATATTAGCACTGCAAAACTACAGAAGCATGTCAAACATGACTTGGCTGATTGAGCAAATCTAGAGGAAGGAGAAAATGAGTACATCTGACTTTTCGCCTAACTGTGATTTGAAGACTGAAGAGCACATTGTCTAAAGAATATTAGCTGATTACTCCTATTTTCTCTGATACACAGATATATTTATTATTTCACTGGACTTCTGTCGGGCACAATCAAGATAAACAGCTCCCCGTTGCTCCTGCAGCAGGTTCATATTCCAACACTCGCCAACTTCCAACCAGGTGCAGGTACATACGTGCGCACACACGCACACACACACACACACATGCACACTCACACACACATACACACACACACACACACACACACACACAAACACACACACACACTAGGATGTTAAAATGGTGCTGGAAATTAAAGTCTCATGAACACCATTAGTACACCTAAATGGAAGCAGTATTAATTTATCAGTCTTTTGCAATATACAGACAGCAAAGCTGTTTATATTTCACCAGTCTCTCTCTCTCTCTCTCTCTCTCTCTCTCTCTCTCTCTCTCCCTCTCTCTCTCTCTCTCTCTTTCTGCCTCCTTAACTCCCTCCCCAGATTATGCTCCTTTCCTGAAGATCTATCAGTCTCTGAAGCTGGTCTACACCTCAGGCATAAAGTGAGTCTAATGGTTGTATTACTGTAACATTAATCTGAATGTGTTGTTAGGTGTGTATGACTATTCTGTGTGTTGAAGCACTAAACATTTCTTATTTTTATCTTGTGTGTGTGTGTGTGTTTGTGTGTGTGTGTGTGCATTTTTCTGCATGTGTGCTACAGCAATACTGAAGGCTCCAGAAAGAAAACAATGTGCATCAATATTGAGCCAGCTCTGCTGCTGAAAGGTGACATTATGGTAAGAATCATTCTTTAGCTTTTATAAATTATCCATGCTGCTGTGCAGTTCCCCCAAAATATTGTTATGGATGAATATTAAAGCATGTTGTAAGTCAAATATGTTAGCAAAACTAAAAGGGCAATCCATTGTTCATGAAATCAGAAGTTTGAAGTTTGAAGAACATTTATGTGTTAGTGACACATATGTTTTAAATTAAGACTTGAAATGTGTTTTCCCATCACTGTAATTACATCAGTATAATTAAACCCTTATAGTAATTTCAGCTTAATGACAAGAGTAAGTACTTGAATGGTTTGCAGCAACTGATTGCTTTGAATCAACTGAGCCATTAATTAAAGATAAATGCCACCAATAGACAAACGGTTGCTTTCTCTGAACATTCAAGCACTGAATGCATGAACTTTTTCCTCTCTCTCTGTCTCTTTCTCTCTCTCTCTCTCTCTAGGTGAAGTGTTATCATCGTCGTGCAGGTGTGTGTGAGAGGGAGTGTGTATTTAGAGTGCAGTTTCATACCTGCACAGTTCATGGAGCTCAGCTTTGGTTTGGCAAAAGAGAACTAGACCATGCCTGCACAGGTACAGACACATGTACAGACACACACACACACAAACATACACACAGAGCAATTAGGTTGTCACTCTTAATGATGTTAATAAACAAAAAAGAGATCATCATTCATGCTACACACATCCCCGAACACTGGAGCGTAATGTAAATGGTCTTTGTGGGTTTCAGATGAGCGTTACCCAGCAGATGCCACAGTAGAGCTGTTGTTCTCCTCCAGTTCGGAACAGGCAAAAGGTGCCCACAGTGTTATTTTTACCATCTACGTCCCTGTGATTTACCCTCTGTTCGTCACTGCTGCTCTACACCCACAGTCTATCACTCTTATTTGAGTTAAGAGGCTTATTATCATTATTAATGTGCATATACTGTGTGTGTGTGTGTGTGTGTGTGTGTGTGTGTGTGGTCACTCAGGAGACTGTGTTCAGCAGAATGACCCTGAAAGCATTGTGGATTTCAGCTGTACAGATCCTGTCGTGCGCTGGGACTCATATGAAAATTTTAATATTCATCATCAAGACAGCACAGAGGGTTTGTACACACACAAAACACGCCATCTGTTAATGCACAATCCTCACACTTAAACACGCTGGGCACACCGATGTATGCAGTCCTTGCCTGATACATCCTAAATCAGTTGTTCCCTACCTGGAGTATTCACTGGCCTGGAGTACACCTTCCCTGCATATTTTTGTTATTTTCCCTGCTCATAAACACCTAATCCAGTTAATCAGCTAATTGGCTATATTCATGGTCTGTGTAGAGCTTTCCTAGGCCGGTTGACCCTATCCAACCTAATGGCTGCATTACATTCAGAGACGTTTGCGGTGTCCACTTTAACGTATTAAAGACTATGTTACATGATGATACATTTACATTATGTTACAACATTACCATTTGGCATTGCAAAATGGATCAGCATGTGGAATTGGAGCTTTCTGTGTTATGCAGAGTTGATTTTCACTATTTAAAGAATTATCATGCTGCCTTTACTGATGGATGTTCTGGAATATTTTCATTCAGAACACAATTCAGATCAGCCACCAGTTAGTTTGCTCTATAGGCTCTATCAGAGCTGTGGTAATATGTTCCTGTTCATGTGTTTTCTCACTCAAATAAAGAGTTTTTGGACTATGTTCTTTACAGAGTAGATTAAACTGTAGAAATAGCTGCTTTTTGCACTAATCAGAATGTTTTAACAAGTCCTGTGTGAATTAGGTGTGCAGAAAAATATTCAAATGCCCGTGGATACTTCAGTACCATAGACATTAGCCATAGACTCAATAGCATAAAGTGCTCCATGGAAAATCCTTCCTTCACACTGCCATAAGGCTCTATAACTCCTCCCTTATCATACACCCACACAATAATCTGTACAGTAACCTGCTGCTACTTAGATGTGCAGTTTCTTATTGTGTGCTAAATCATTATCATTACCTGCAATATCTTTATCATGTGCAATAGTTTATGTGTCTTATCATGGACAATGTCACTGCTCATGTCACTTATGTCACTACTTATGTCACTACTTATGCAATAGTATTATCATGTGCAATATCACTACTTATATCATTATTAAATGCAGTAACGGACTCAGTAAAGTGTACAACTCCAAACCACCATTTGTTTTACTAGTAAACTACTTCAGCAGTAATTTTGTTCATTTATCTATAGTATTTATATCTACCTCTCTTACTGACCATGGCATTTTGTGCATATACCATAATGTATTTAGTAAAAAACACTTTCAGAGTATTTTGTGAAAACGTTCATTTTGACTTTATATGTTGTTCTCTGTGTGTCTGTGCAGTCGTAGCATAAGCAATTTCCTCCAGGATCAATGAAATTATTTGATTCTGAGTCTGATTCGGACCAGGGTTGAAAAACGCTGGCCTAAACACTCTACTTCACACAAATTCACATAACATTGAGTGTTTCTTTCTCTTTGCATGTTGTATAGATATCTGCCACACACGTGGGCCACTGGACGGTAGTCTGTATGCTCAAGTGAAGAAGCGTCGTGTTCCTGGCTCTGGTTCCAACAGCTGCAAACCAGGCCTCTCCGCTCCCACCACCAGCCAGCCCTTTCAGCCTGTCTCTCCCAGCTCAGACTCAGGACACTCTTCCACCCCATCTGAGCTTCTGGAGGAGCCGCCCTTGCCTCCACCCCAAACAGAGGACCTAGAGAGAGTCCAAGAGAGACCAAGTGAGAAAGAGAGGAACAGGGAGACAGCTATACTGGATGATGGTGATTGTTCTTCTCTCCGACTGGACAGCTCTTGCTGTGGCCGTCCATACTCTCATCCTCAAGCATACTGCATCCCTGACCTGCCCAACACGCATCCTCAAACACTGCGTCCCAAACACCACACACTTCCCTGCAGCCTCACCTCTTCCCCCTTGCCTGTTCGTGAAGTGTGCGAGTCTCAACCAGACTTTTTGTGGGATAGAGGGCGCTGTCCGTATCATGCCTGTATTCAACCATCCCGACCCCTTTATGCTCAAGATGCACGCGCTCATTCACCCCTTGTGCACACGCGTCACTTTTCACATGCACATACACTACCTTCACAGACTCGTTTGTTCTGTTCTGGGGAGGAATACCCTCTCTTCCATTACTCTTCCCACTCTCATGGCCATGCCCACATTCCACCTCCTCTCCCCTCACACCAGTCGCTGCCCTCCAGTCCTTACCGCGAGTTACACTTCAGCCCGGTTCCACCCAGTTCTTGTTTCTGCAGGGACTGCCCCCACCTGCAGGAGGACCTCACCCTCCACAATTTCCGAGTAAGCCAGTTAGAGAGTATCCCTTGGTCTCGAGAGGTAGGGCTTGGGTGCAGGAGGGAGGGCCCTGTGCACTGGGCTAGAGATGGAGCAATGGACTCTCACTGGGACAGACTTCAGGGTGCAGAGTACTGGCGACATAGGACAACAATGCCGCCAGTGATGTCATCTTACGGACATGGACACTGTCATTCTGTCTCTAAACAAGACCCTCTGGTGGACCACCGACCAGACCCTCCCTCCAGTCCATATCCAAGCCCCCACAGCAGTGGTTACCACAGCCCCCAGACACCTTGCCCCTGCTCCCCTCCTGGATTTAGAGAGAGTCCTGGCTACGCTTCCATGATCCATTCTTCAAACACATCTCCGTTGGTTCTTACACCTTCGCCGAAAAGAGCCAGTCTTCCCCAGCATCCATATATCCATAACCCACTGTCCACTGGAGTGGAACACGGTCTCCATTGCAACCACCCAGGTATGACATATTGCAAGACTCACAGATGCTTTGGAAATTGGGTTTTCTAGATAGTCAAGTGTTAGTATAAAGTTTGAAGACTGATGCCAGCTGTATGTCTTTCTGTAGCTTTCAGGGTTGCTTTTGATTTTGGTTTTGTTTAAGATAAACATTTAATTTTTTTTAATTATTATTTATTTAACTCTTTATGGTGTGGTGATGCTCTCAAACATTAGATGTTTCTGTAACCCTTGCCAGGCTGAAACAGATTTTTTTTTAAACATCGCTCTGATTCTAAATTTCAATAAGGATTATATTTAACTCCTGCTGTCTGCTTATTTTTTTAAGAATGTATTATATTTTAGATTGCATTTTCACTCTGAAACCTTTTTCATGGCACTGTAATCTAAAATGACATAATATTACATACAAATATCACAAATATGACATATATTTTGCACCCATTTGTGATGATTCAGAGGCCAAAAATTTTAAGGATGGCTTGGAAGTTCACACTGAAAATCTTTCTTTGCAAGCCCAAGACAGGTAGGTGCAGTATCATTTTCTTCCACCTTGACATACAATTACATCTTACTTGTGCATATGTGAGGGGTTGTGGTGAAAGCTCAGACTTAGATTTGGATAAATAGATGTGTGCTTAGTATAAACCAAACAACCTATGGGTTTTCCAGTGTAGGACCACTACCGGAGCCAGAAGTCATCACACAGGAGGAGCCTTTTCCTAGTCCTGTCGCAACAGAAGATGCTACTCCTCCAGAGACTGCGCTCAAGGACTCTGAGACTAAGGATTCAGCTACATCCACCACAGCTACATCCACCAATGAGTGTAACCCAAACAATGACTTAACAACTACGTCCCTGCAGGCAGAGTCTCCTGTACCTGATTTGCAGGTGCAAGAAAACGGTTCAGCATCATCTAAAAGCATCAGCCACCAAGAGATGGAACCAAACAAGGATGTGTGGCCACGATCAATCCTCAAGTCCCCCTCAACATCTCCTTGGCCTTCTACTTGTCCTTCTGAGAGAAGCTCCAGCTCTGAGCTGCCTTCACTGGGCATCAGTGCTGAAGGTCAGAGACATAGCTCCCTCACTGATGACAATTCCTCCAATGACAAGGGTAGCAGCAGTGATTTGAGAGCTCCTTCCCCAGTGCCTGATGGCTACGTCACACCCTCATTCCCTTTAGCATCACCCAGCTACCCCCTCCTGACTGTCCCACATGTTCCATATACAGGTTACACTGCTATTACTATTCCAGCTTCCCCTCTTCAACCTCGCCTACCTGAAAAACAGCATCCCCCTCCTCTCCAGGATTCCTCCTCTGGCACCTCCTCAGTCACAACATCTGCAGGATCTTCCACCTCTTCCCTGCATGTCTCTTTCTCACGCACTTCAAATGAACTACCTTCTGCAGCCAAACAGGTCAAAGCAGCTCCCACCAAAGGACTGGAGGAGCCGGAGAGCCACATCAGCTCCAAGTTTGTGCAGGATAGCTCCAAGTTTTGGTACAAGCCTGGCATCTCCCGAGACCAGGGTAAAGGAGATCAAGATGTTTATAAATGATAAATATTAATACCTTATTGCAATATTTTAATACATTAGCAAATTATACACAAGTGGCATTAAAAAGTTTCAACTAAAGTGTGCTGTTGTGCCTTCTAGCAATCGCCGTTCTGAAGGGCATGGAGCCTGGGTGTTTCCTCATAAGAGATAGCAAATCATTCCAGGGTGCGTATGGATTGGCCCTCAAAGTGGCAACACCCCCACCCCACGTCATTAACCTTCGCAATTCCTGCAACTCTTCGGAGCAACTGGTCAGACACTTCTTGATTGAGAGTGGAGCAAAAGGAGTCAAAATTAAAGGCTGTCACAATGAAACCTACTTTGGTGAGAGAGACTGTTGGGAGATGTTGATATCAGTGCCCTCTCTAGGCCAGTTTTTGACATGTTTGTACGTTTTATTGGTTCTCTTTGTAGGGTCGCTGTCTGCTCTGGTATACCAACACTCCATCACCCCAGTCTCTCTGCCCTGTACACTACACATCCCAGACAGAGGTCTGTCATTCACATACACTTGCTAACACACAATCCCTCAGGAACTGAAATACACAATGTGATAAGAGTACGGGCTCTTACGTGGGTGTGTGTGTTGGTCTGTGTTTCAGATCTTGTAGGAGAGCTGCAGGAGTTGCAGAGTGGCACAAACACCAGCACAGCTGCAGACCTGCTCAAACAGGGGGCTGGTGAGTGTTAGTCCAATGTATTTGTTACTTTTTCACTCCGTGTATTTGTTACTATTTCTTTATTTTTACCTGCCAGTTACATAGATGTGACATTGACTGGCATATTTCCATCTCTGGTACCACTGTAGTTAATATAAAATCACATTGGTTTGTTGTCAGAGTCAGAAAGGCTTCATCTTTGAATGATGGCCAACTATGAGTTTGTGACTGATTTTTTTTTTGTACTTTTCTTCAGCATTGTATAAAGTTCAACTACCAGATGAATTCTGAGCTGCTTTAGATTTTATGACTAAGTCAAAATTCAGAGACTGTCATTTTATTTACTTATTTTATTTACCTTTATTTTAGCAGGAAGTCTCATTGAGATTAAAATCCCTTTTACAATAAAGACCTGGCCAGTATAGCAGCCATACAGGCTCATTGCATATTAAACACATCACAAACAATACAATATACAAATACATATACAAATACATAATTGGACCATTTATAAGCACGCTGACCTCTTAGGAAAAGCAACTGCAAGTCTCTTTCATCACATTCTTTAAAAGGCCCTTGAATTCATCCGTGGTTAAAAATGTTTCTAACTTATTCCATGGCGATGGTGCATAACACAAAAAAAGCAGTTTTCCCCATCTAAGTAAACACCTGGGGTACATTAAAAAGCAACCACTTAGAAGAGCTTAATTGGTAACTACCAGAACTAAGATAATGTCAATTACTAAGGTAAGCTGGAAGTTTACCTAAAATCACTTTGTAAATAAAAATATACCCGTGCTGTTGTCTGCGGGTAGTCAGTGATGTACATCTCATTTAATAATAAAGAATGCAATGTTGATGAAGAGACTTTGCATTAGTAATAAAAAGCAGTGATACACTGAATCAAGGCTGATGCGTGCATATACAGTTTACTACCATTATTGGTTGCTATGGGTTATCTCTTGTATGTGGATTATATTGTGTGGATTATTATTGGTTATCTCCTTCCCGTCTTCCCATCTCTCTCTCTCTTTCTCTTTATCTCTCTCTCTCTCTCTCAGCCTGTAATGTTCTCTACCTAAACTCTGTGGACACTGAGTCTTTGACTGGCCCCCAAGCCATCTCCAAGGCAATAAAATGCACTCTGGCCAAGGACCCCTGCCCTTCAGCGACCATTGTCCACTTCAAAGTATCTACACAGGGCATCACCCTTACAGACAATCATCGCAGGTACAATTGCTCATACCTGCTCAGACACACACACACACACACACACACACACACACACACACACACACACACACACACACACACACACACACAGCACACAAACATACCAGT
>JBBPCZ010000115.1:16405644-16417654 GCA_037974445.1 Brycinus macrolepidotus | reverse complement strand
CAAGTCTCATCTTTTAGAATGTACTCTCAACAGATTTAAATGTTTGAATGATTGAAGACATACAAATCTTTACAGGAAGCGATTAAAAATGGGCACTGTAAAAGGGATCTCTTTGAACAGAAGTTCAGCATTCATTCTAGGCCCATAGTACAAAGACATGGCAGTGAGCTCTGTTAAAATCCATTAATGCTTTAACAGAAAATGTTCTTTTTCAGTAAATTAAATCTCACGTAGCTAATCACCATTTTTATTTTTATGTTTTGGGTACCCTCTAGATTGTATAAAGTCAGGCTAAAGGGGGACCCTGGGTGCTGGAAGTGCCATGACGTAGGTATGTTAACTCCTGTCCTATTATATTGTCCCAAGGTGCAGGACCTCTGGATGTCAGTTCATGATTGAATCCAGGAATTATTGGTCAGGAAATGCCCTTCTGTATTCGTTTATTTCTTTTGGGGGACCTGTCCACCCTGTAAGACACAATTTCTGCTATATATACTAAATGTGTCCAGACCATCGTTGTGTTGGGTTGGAGACAGCTAGTTCAACAATGGAATTTGAAGCCCTCAATCACAGCCTGGCATAATGTACTTACTAGGGTGGCAGCATATGAACAGGCATCCTTTTCTCTCGTGCGCAGGATGGATTGATACTATTTTAAATGAAAGAGATTTCACCACTACATTAATAGCTCTTGAAAACAAACTCATCGCTTAGCTGCCTTTCATGTACATGTGCTCATTTGGTCTCAATTATGACACAACCTATTTTCTACTTTTATGTACTTTACTTTTTCATTCCTCTAGTTCAGCAGTCCCCAACCTTTTTTGCGCCACGGACCAGTTTCATGTAAAACAATATTTTCACGGACCAGTATAGATACAACTAAAAACAAAGTGCGTTTGTTTTTTACTCATTTTTGCTAGCTTGTGGGCTAAATTTTTGATGTACCATATTACGTGACCGAGACAAGCGTTTTTTTCACAATAAAAGATCTTTCAGACTCTGATAATCAATAAAATATTTTTATTGTGTGGCCTGGTACCAAAAATCATTCATGGACCGATACCGGTCCGCGGCCCGGTGCTCTAGTTGATGTCGGAGTTTGCTGTTTTCAGTTTTGTATGTATATTTTGTACTTTTTGTACTTTGTTTTGTGTTGGTTTGTATTCCTACCACTAAATTTCAAGGTTTCACTCTGTTATCTCCATCATAACAAACAGTTCCAGATATACACTTAATGAGATCCTGATCAACTGTGGATGAGTCACTTTATAATGAAGAAGACGAGCACCGGCGCTAAGCACAAAAACATGATGGAGCAAAATATTTACCTGCAGAGCTCATGTGGTCAAAGGGTCAGACCTAAAGTGTAGTAATAAAACGTGTAAGCTTCAATTCTTCAGAAGTTGATACTTGGCTGCCTGTGGATTATAGGTTGAGTTTTTGTGTTTTAGAAAATACAGTGGTTTGTGCGAAAAATGACAGCAACATAAGATATCAAGATACAGCAAAATGATTGTCTGTTTTCCCACGCCACCACTCTAAAGAAAGTGCGTGAAATATACAAAATGAAAAAGAAAATCAGCTACCACAGCAACACTAAAGCCTATGTCACTCACAATGGGGTCAAAGTGCTGAAACAAGCTCAACACTCCCTGCATGCCTTGGCCTACTTTCACACTTGAGCTGCCACTGTCAGTTAAGTGGTTAACTCTGTACGATCTTGGAAAAAAAACACTCTGATTTTGCATTTACTGTAAACATGCTGTCCCTACATGCCCTGTTTTTATGTCTCAGATGTCTTCATGTGTTTGTGTTAAATATGACACTGATTAAGTACTAAAAGAATCACCTGTCTGTACGTTTGTTTTGATATTGCTGCTAATATGATAAGCTAAGCTCCATGTGAACACCCACTGTGTTTCTGTAGTGTTCATCAAGCTTTTTTATGAATTTTAAGAATCATATTCTGCCTGTTGTTGCACAGTATGGACAAAACCCTATACATTTTGTTGCTAGATATTATCAGTTCTTATAAAACACTCACAAAACCTGTCAGGAGCATTTGAAGCTGTGCAGGATATTCAGAGCAGACAAGAAAAATGATGGTATTTTGCAGTGTCTCTAATCCATGTGATACAAATCAACAAATGATTAATTGTTCAGTGCTTCTTCAAACTACTTTTATGAGCCAAACCTGCTTGAAAACAACAAGAAACCTTGATTACCTTCAAACATAATCCAGAACAATTGTTCTACAATGCCAGCACTCTTCTAACTGTAAAATTGTGCAATTCATCTGTGCCTTTGTGCATAAATGTTATTGTAACATTAGCACTTTCTGCTCATATTTTTAATTATGGCCCAGAATGTCAGGATCACTTAAGCCCTAAAAAGGATTTTATTTTTAACTGTTAATATGAGTCACCTGTCAGCTTTCAAACATTCCTAGACCTGTACTTACACATTACTAAACACATGTCTACAAAACACAAGACGCAAAATGACTGTTGTACGATGTCCCACTCCTGTACGTCTGTAGGAACGGGGCATACTTTTAATTTCACTTCTTAAAATAGGTGCAGTTCACACTCTTCAAGCCATCCAATTTCAGCACTTATTCATCCTCTAAACAGACAAATTATTAATGTCAGTAAAGTCTGCTTTGTGCTGGTGCGTGTCTATCACTTCTGACCATAATAGGTTAGTTTATTATTAAAGAGTTTTCTCCACAGGCTGTTGAAAGTGTGGGTCAATCAGTCAGGAGCCAATATAATCAAACCAAATTACTTTTCTTCTGATTGATGTGTGTGTGTGTGTGTGTGTGTGTGTGTGTATGTAGGTGAGTTGTTTTTTTCTAGGCTTTTCTACATGCAGGAAGCAAGGCAGTTGAATGGGCATGCATGTGTGTGGTGTTTTACAGTAGCGTTTCTATAGGGTCGCTGTATAAGGGACACTTCCGGAACACGCACTGTGTTTATTCTAAAAACCCGCCCTCTTTTCCCGCCATGAAAGTTGGAATTTCCTTAGAACTTTAAATTCTGAGTGAAAACAGGAATGCTGTGACATCACTCTGTACACTGGAGTGTTTATTTAGTCAGTGCAGTTCCTGTTTGCACGTGGATTGTCGTCAAGTCCCCTGAGCTTTCACAGACTGGACTGCAGTCCTGTGATTGCACAGGGAAGGCGCTGGGCCATTCTGTGAGATATTGCCTTTTTATAACACCGGTTTTAGGACTCCGCCCCTTCTGCTCACTTGTGGAATGACTGAAGAGGTAGTTATCATAATGTTGTGTTGGGGTGCTCTTCCAAAGATTTCATTGGTGAAGACCTTAAATACTGTGATTGATTTGATGGTTTGATTGCCGCCAGTCAAGATGTGATGTGTATATCACTGATTAATCAGTATGATGGCTTGCCTAGCACCAGTAGTTTAGCATGCAGACGATAGATGAAAGGGTGATTGATTACCATAAAATAACGATTACTAAACTGCCAGACTGAATTTGAATGCCTGCTATAAAAATAAACAGCAAATGAACACTTTAGCATTGTTATGCAAAATTAGTGTCATCACTGCCTTTCTTAGATTACCAGTTACTTTTTGTGAAATATTGGTAGCTCATCAATATTCCTATTTTCCTGTTGATGTTCATTTTCAATGTGCATACATTAGCACTGCTTATGTAAAGGGTCTCTTTTTCCATTGAATGTTTTCTCAGTTTACAGACTGTTGTCCCCGTTGGTGTATCTCAGTTCTGCTGATTTACGGTCCTATTAAAGCATTTTTAATTATTCAACATTGTGCTCAAGCACGTCAGTTATGATTTGTGGTTCTGTTATTATATTGGTCAACGTTAAAGAACAGGGGGATTTCCAGCTGCTTTACCCATTACGTACAGTCAATTTCTCCGTCAGCTCCTCCCCCTCAGTCTGGCCCTCAGTAAATCAGTAAACCCACAGCTTAACATACGTAAGAAACTGACTCTCTCTCTCTCTCTCTCTCTCTCTCTCTCTCTTTCTCTCTTTCTTTCTTTCTTTTTCTCTCATCCTCTGCCTGCCTCGCTAGTGATGGAGTCCACAGTTAGTACATCCACGCAGGTGCCTGATGAATTTGACCGCAACGTTCCACGTATCTGTGGCGTCTGTGGAGACAAAGCTACAGGCTTCCATTTTAATGCTATGACCTGTGAAGGCTGCAAGGGTTTCTTCAGGTACAAACATAGACACGCATTTAACCTTTAAATGCTTGTGTCTTTTACAAACCACTCGCACATACTTTAGGCTGTCAAACACTAATCTACCTACAAAGAACCATATTAGGAATAACAGTAAGAATTACACAGATTGTTAAAAATATGTGTGCTGCTCTTCATGTATGTTAGACGCAGTATGAAGCGGAAGGCCACCTTCACATGCCCATTTAATGGAAACTGTAGCATCACTAAGGACAACCGCCGCCACTGTCAGGCTTGCAGACTTAAGCGCTGTCTGGACATTGGCATGATGAAGGAGTGTGAGTACTTACACAGCTTTGCAACTCTGCGACTGTGTTCTCTCAAGCACATGCTCTGGAATTCTTGGTGGCGTTGGCGTTTTGTTGTTACTTTATAGTGGTGTTTTATTATCACAGTTTTAACTTCCATGGCCTTTTACACATGATAATTATGAGATCTCTGTGTCAGTTATCCTGACTGATGAGGAGGTTCAGAGGAAGAAGGATCTGATTCAGAGGAGGAAGGAGGAGGAGGCTCTGAGGGAATCTCAGAAGCCCCACCTGACTGATGAGCAACGTAGGATTATCAGCACACTGGTGGAGGCCCACCACAAAACCTATGACGACTCTTACTCTGATTTCACCCGCTTCCGGGTAATCCCCCGTTTCTTATCTGTTTGATGATACGTACAGCTTAGAGTCTCTATTTTAAACCCTTTCATATTAATTTCACAGTGTTTACAAAACAGTGTATAGTAGTTACTGAATAATTAGCTTAAGAACGGAATAGGAAACACGATTCAAGTGCTTAATCCCTATTTTACTTTTATTGTGTGTGCGTGTGTGTTTGTGTGTGTGTTTTCGGATGTGCTTGTGCATGTGTCTTGAAGCCTCCAGTAAGAGAAGGTCCTGTGACACGCAGTGCCAGCCGTGCTGCTTCTCTGCACTCGCTGTCAGATGCTTCCTCAGACTCCTTCAGCCACTCTCCTGGTAACACACACACACACACGCACGCACATACACACAAATTTCTAGAACATGCACATTTTCACAGCCGGTAAAATGATTTATTGTAATTCTGATACACACACAAAATACAGTGTGCACTTCTTGCAGTACAAAAGTGGGACTGCCATTTCTTCAGTGCAGCAGAATCAGGTCCGGACATTGCCTGGAGTTGCCCTTTCCTTCGTGCATCACACAGCTGGAGATTGTCTGTGTCGGACGTGTTCTTGTCTACTGAAAATACTCTGTGGTTTAAGCCAGGGGCAGTGCCTGGGTAGAGTGTGAAGCAGGCAGGACATGACACAATCACATAGCTGGTTCAAAATAAAACCTCTCTTGCTATTCCCTGAATTTGTCTGACAATTTTGGTGTATGCCCCTTCTTACAGAAGTTCCAGACTTTTGGCTTCTTTAGTAAGACATTTTCATTTGTCATTTCTTTTTTTGGAAATGACTTTTGGATGTTTGTTTCATTCTGGTTTTGGACCAGTGCCACGATCATATCATTGACACGGCCACTCTCTTGCTGTGAATTCTCCGGAAAATTACCTGCTCTATTCACACATGAACACAACTGGACTTTACAAGGCTTTGTACTGGAGGACTGGAAGGGTAAGGTCTGCTTAGCGTCTGGCACGACTGATTTGGACATTTGTGTTTAGACGTATATCTACTTCAGGTAGTGACTAGAAGCGTTCAGGGTTGTAATGCGTGTGTGAAAGCGGCTCAGGTCCTTACTACTGCAACTTAAGAATAAAGTTAGCTGGCATTGTTTTCCATGTAGTTAGTGAATAATAAGCCTTAGGGTGTAATAAGCATGGGACTGTACGTGTAGTGGTCAAAGACTTGTAATCTGTACCGGGGATGGGTCAAATTGAATAGTTCATGTGACTACAGTCTTGTCATAAAAAATATTCTTTCCTGTGTTTTAAGCCATCGCTATATCCATCCCCCACCCCCATTCGCCCACCCACACCCACCACTCTATAGCTGAATCACTCACCCAACCCCCCATTTTTGCTTGAAATTGCCATGCCTAATCTGTACCTTCCCTAAATGACTAGTCTCTTACTTTTCATTACAACAAATTTCTGCCTCCAGAAGTCTACTTGTGAAACTAGTTTCATCATTTCTCTTGAGATTTGTCAGTTCAGTGATTTGTCAACATGTGTGTTCAGATAACAATTAGCTTGTTTATCCGTAAAAAACAGGACCCTTGATGAGCAATTTAGGTGGTTGTTTGAATACTTTGACATGTAAGCAAATCAGAGAAAACCAGCAAATCAGCTCAGGTTACCGGGGTAATGTTTTTTTTTGCAAATGTTGCCTCCTTAGTACCGAACTATTTGAGTGTGTACATTAAAAAATATGCAAAATAGTGAAGGCAAGCAAAATCTTTTCCTGAATATTTCTTTACAAATATAGCACTGTAACACACACAAAACAGGCACACGTCACCTTCAGTATGTTTGTCTCTTTCCTTCTATCTGAACAGACCTGACCTCACAAGAAAAACACTCTAATGAACAACAGATTATTCACACACACGCACGAACACACACACATACTCGCTCTGACCCCTCAAACCGCTTGTTGTTTTCACAGCTCTGGTCAATTCTCAACATTCATGTTTTTTTTTTCCTAACATCGTTAGAAACTAACACAGCTCTGGGAATAAATAGATCCATGTGCGTGTCTGTCCTAAATGTGTCTGTCCTTGTCTGAATCATATAACAGAAGTAACAGATTTTTTTGATGGTTATGGTTCAATGGTTGTTTAATTTAAGGAAGGTTCTTGCTATTAAAAAGTTTTTTTTTTTTGTTTTTTTTTAAAGAAATGAGTCATTAAGAATATCTGTCTTGTCTGTCTCTGTCTTCAGAATCTGGTGAGAGTAAGATGAATCTGAGCAACCTGTTGATGATGTATCAGGGACAGGGCTCTGGCAGCCCTGAGTCTCCAGAAAATAACAGCTCTGGTTTATCCATGCTGCCACACCTGGCTGACCTGGTCAGCTACAGCATTCAGAAGGTTATCGGCTTTGCCAAGATGGTCCCCGGATTTAGGTACAGCTGTATGTGTGTGTGTGTGTATGTACACATACACAGGTTTATGTTGTATGCACTATGGCAAGCAAATGTTAAATTAATTTTTAAATTTATAATAATTTTGTTGTTTTGCAAAACGACAATTTGTTTTCCCATTAAAAACACTCAAGTAATGTACAGTACTGTAGTGCATATGATGATGTGTCATTTTTAATGGTTTATGAAATTAAGCTACACAGTTCTTTGGAATATTTGATCCATTTGACTACTTTAGAGTAGTAGTAGGTGAAACTATGTGTCAAAGTGTGTGTTTGCCTCTGAGTTATTTAGCCAAATGAGTTAACATGTTCTTGCGCATTTGCACATTCATTACAAAACTCATGTTGTCATGGTAGCAAGAGGGAGAGAAAAAGAATCACTTCACAAGCTGTATCTGTCTGTTTGAATGCAGTATAGATAATATCATCAAATGCAATTCTACATATCTGTGTGTGTGCATGTGTTTATCACAGGGAGTTAACTGCAGAGGATCAGATAGCTCTGCTGAAGTCCAGTGCTATTGAAGTGATCATGCTGAGGTCCAACCAGTCCTTCAGCCTGGAGGACATGAGCTGGAGCTGTGGAGGGCCTGAGTTTAAGTACTGTGTCAGTGATGTCACTAAAGGTACATGAACACACACGCACCATACATGAGTTTTCCATTGATATGTAAATCTACATACTGCTACACCTACACCTAAATCTATCACTAATTCTTACCTCAGTAAACAAAACATTTTGGTCTGTCTAGTTCTTCAAAATATGTCTTGAGGATTTTTCTTCAAATTGTACCAATCTGAATGTTTTTCATTTTTTTCTTTAATCATTGGAACATTTGGTCCCAATAAAGAGAGTGAAACACTGTACATGCCCGTACGCACACACAGAAAGACAGAGTCAAGATTCAACTCTTCTGAATGAGTATTTCTGAAACTGGTGCACTGTTAAACGTTGCTTTAGCATCATTGCAAAAGTACAAGCATAAGTATGTTCAAACAATGTGTGTGTTTGTGTGTGTGTGTGTGTGTGTGTGTGCGCGCGCGCGTGTAGCTGGACATACCTTGGAATTGCTGGAGCCTCTGGTGAAGTTTCAGGTTGGCCTGAAGAAGCTGAATCTGCATGAGGAAGAGCATGTGCTGCTGATGGCTATCTGCCTGCTCTCCCCTGGTGTGTTAGTTACTAGTAATTGTGATTGGTGCTGCATTTATTTATTCATGCATTTCCCACAAATGCGTCCTTTTCTATCTACTGTAGCAAAGCTTTATGGAGCAAAGCTTTATCTCAACTTTTGTCAAAATAATAAATGTGTGCAGGGCTTGTTTATTTCTGTCTGTCATAGTGTCAGTACTTATAGCAAGTACGACTGGGAAAATGCTGACTAACTTAGAGTAACTTTTGTCTGCCGCTATAGCTAATGTTGTAGTCTACTCGTTTAGGTAGCTGGCAACGTTAAAACAGCTGAAGCTTGTGAATTTTTCGTTCAGTCTATAAGAGGGTAAAAATGCATTGTTACTTTGTGATTTCACAATGCAAAATGTGACATAACACACTGAGGACATGGAAATTCTGTGAATTTTGCCATCTAATGCAAGTGCGTTGTTCGAACAGTAAAGTTTGTATACAACCAGTGCCAATAAACAACCCAGTCCACTCACTCACTCCTCACTCCTTCTGCCTTCCAGCTATACTGTCATTGTAAGTGTGTTCAATATTGTATTGATGGTCATTCTGTTTCTTTAGAAAAATTTTTGTTTGCAATGAAAGAAATCAGATATCGGGAGAATATCAAATCTCAAATACAGCATCATGCTTCAGATTCAGATTATGGACAGAGAATATTTTATCCTGGACAACCTTGATTATGTGAACAAAATTGCTCAATGTTCTGTAAATCTTGTGCAACTTCACAACAGTAGCTACAAAAGAATGCATTTGTGGATGAAGCATAGGTCAACTGTAAACATATGTCTGAGCTGGTGTGTTTATGCTGTTGCAGATCGACCTGGTGTGCAGGATCACACACGTGTGGAGGCCCTTCAGGACCAGCTGTCAGAGGTCCTGCAGGCGTATATCCGTGTGCACCACTCCGGTGGCCGCCTGCTCTATGCCAAAATGATCCAGAAGCTGGCAGACCTACGTAGCCTGAACGAGGAGCACTCCAAGCAGTACCGCTCACTCTCCTTTCAGCCCGAGCACAGCTTGCAGCTCACACCCCTCGTGCTGGAAGTGTTTGGGGGCCAGGTCACCTAGCAATAGCCCACTTCTGAGGGTGGAGTGAAAGGGTGTTACCTGAGGGGGTCGTGGTGTGGGAGGAGCGAATGTATGGACAATCGCCCTGAGAAACACACAAAGAGTATGGGAGTGGAGTGTGTGTGTCAGGGAGAGAGCGTGAGAGTGAATGAGTGTGTGTGTTTGTGTGTTCTTCTATCATTCACAGACAGTTATTGTGTGATAGAAGATGTATGAGTGTTTTTTTTTATCACAGTATATTGACAGTCATGCAGCACCATCACACACTGTGGTGCCAACTTTTTTTTAATTCCATGAACACTAGCCAACAGTATTACAGTATGGGTTTTGCTCCCGTATGTGTTTGTGTGTGTATGTTAGTGAGAGTGTGTGCATGAAAGACAGACCTATTCTAAAGTTCTGCTTGGTCCCCAAAGTGCTGTCCACTACTGCTGATTCCCTCTTTTCACCTTCTGCCTTTAAATGCACATGGTCACCAGAGCTAATGCTCCACACAGCACCATTAGCCTAGCCACTGAACCAATCACAGAGCAGTTCCACCTCTGACCCTCAACCCAGAGCTCTGGTTGACTGCTTTTTTTTGTCGATTCCTCTCCTCTTTTGCACCTTGTAGTGACTGAGTAATTACTCTAGGTCTGTGTGGAGTGGCCAGTGCTTTAACAGCATTTGTCTCTAAGCTGATGTGTAAATATGACTATAATCTTTAACTCTGTATTCTCAAACTCTGAACCTATATTCTTTACCTCTGATCTGAGATCTGTATATATAAGTGGCTTTCTCTTTAAGCTTACCATGGCTAAAGGCAGGGCAGGAATGTTCTGTCTTGAATGGTTTGAATAATGGCTATACAAATGCACATATATACTCACAAATCATAAGCTGATTACCATGTAACCTCTTGGGATGGAGTTGTTAATAGGGTTTTTAAGATATAGCTGCATTTTCGTTTCTTGCACTGTTGTACGAACAGTGAGTTGTTAGGCTTTTTAAAGATAATCTACCATCATCTTTGCTTGCTTTATGTAACGTCATTAATTGATATTCATTGGATGTTTTTCCCATATTTCCTCCTTCATTTCCCTGTTCACTCTTGCCCATGACAGAGAGATTTTTTGTAGGGAGTATACAGCTGATATGCTATTATCCCCTGCAGTGAGGTCTGAGATACAGGGTCTTCAGTATTTCAGTTTTTCTTTGTGTTCTAGTCACTCATCACTGCTTGTCCCTCCAGTCATCTGATTCCTTTGGAAGAATATGAACATGAGGCTGCTCTGTAAGTGTTGCTGGGAGTTGAGACCACGTTGTTTATTCTCTCTTTACACTCTTGGTTTTCTAGTCTTTGGTAGATTTGCTGCTCTAACTCCCCCTAGTGGCTACTCGTGAGTATTGCTGGTGATTGGGAATTGAAGCAATTTACTGTATTGTATATAATACTACGCATACTGCCAGTATTTCCTATCATGCAATTCTATGGCAATTCCTCTTTTGTAGAATAGGTTATGATGCTAGCATAACTGCTTGTATGAGTGTGCCCCTTTTAATCATGTTGTAAGAAATTGGTCAGTAGTGAGGTATGGTCATATTTATACGGCACCACACAGTTTTGTAACATGTTCAGAGACATAACCCATCCAGGGTAACACTAAACGTAGGTAAATAATGCTTATGCATAAGGCAGCAAGTTGTCATCTATGCAGAACATGAATGCCTTATGCCTGAACTGGATTCTGTACATTTGTTCATATTTACCACTTATTCATGCCTTGCGCACGTGTTACAGAGTTTAAATCTGGGTCCTTCTGCTGCTCTTATAGCGTCTGGGCTCCTAGTCTGTCTTTGTGTAGGATGGCTGGACTTGCTGTTGATGGATATGTTGCTGAAAGCTCATCGCAGAGCTCCAGCACTGACTGCACTGGTTCCTTGTGCGTCTGGTGAAGGAAGTGTGTGTGGTCAGAGTGACAATGGCACGCTGAAGCTGCTTGGTCTAGGCTCAGGGTCGATGGCAGAATGTTCTTGTGGGATTTGTTATTAGATTTGATAGAGTACTGCTTTTGAGATGAGCTTGGTGTTTGTTGTAGGGTCGGTGATGATGTGATTGCTTAACTCGAAAGGAAAACAAAACTACCTGGAGACTGAACTGAATTCAGTAGTGCAGATGTTTGAGTGTGTGTGTGTGTGTGTGTGTGTGTGTGTGTGCGTGCGTGCATGTAGTACAGCAGAACTGTAAAGCACTTATCTATTTCACTATGTATATTCATATTTCCGTCTGGGCCTGGCATACTCATCCCTGCCTGGGTTGCTAGTGAATATGTGTGGGAGTGTGCATGTCTGTGTGTGTGGGAGAGAGTGTGATAACATGGTTTCCCAGTCCAGTCTAGTTATTTGCATAAGATAACTTAGTCATGGCACTAAATTGTTATTCATATACTAATATTACACACACTTTCATATACAA
>JBBPCZ010000115.1:16385197-16401209 GCA_037974445.1 Brycinus macrolepidotus | reverse complement strand
GATTAATCGCGAGTTAACTATGGCAAACATGCGATTAATCACGATTAAATATTTTAATCTACTGACAGCCCTAATTTATATATATATATTTCACATTGCATATTATAAGGGGAAACTAATCTCACATTGTGGATTTCTACTCTCTGGCTAAGGAATCAAAGAATGTCTTTTAATGCTCATATTTGGTATCAATACTAGCTGTTGTCCTTCTGAAGCGCCTCAGTAAGAATTCCCACAGTTACATTTGCAGTTTCTTTTTGTCATTAAGGCTTGGGTGTGGTGTACTTTCGTTCTGTAACTGAGCTAGTCTGATTGGTTGTGTTTTCCATGACGGCCTTGCTACACCTCAGTAGTCATTTTAATTTGGTTTTGATTTGAAAAAAGATGACAGACATGCACTGACTTGCATACTTCATCCTCAGTGGGAGGGTTTGTGCTAAGCTGGTACTTGCCAGTTCTTGATCGACCAGTTACCAGTGCTACTCATTCCTGACTCTTTGGCCCACACATTTCTAACATTAGAACCCAAGTGTCGTCACGCCTTCCTTGAAAGGCACAGAGCTCTTCTTCTAGGCTGCTAACAAATTATTAGGGCCAATGAGATTAAGACAGGAAGGGAAGGCCTCTGTAAAGGGAACTAAAAAGTACAGAATGAATGGGTTCAGTCAGCTGAGACCACCTCCTCCCTGCAATTACTTTCATTCAAAACAAATTCTGACAAATTGCAGCTTCTGCCCCAGTCGCTTATCCTCCCCAGTGCCATTTAACAGCATGAAGACAATGAAACTGGGTCAGTGACAGCTGTGCTGCTGCCATAATGACTTGATTCAGCAGCATGTAAATAAATAGACATTTACATTTACATTTACGGCACTTAGCAGACGCTTTTATCCAAAGCGACTTCCATTCCCTAACTACAGGGGACAGTCTCCGTGAAGCAACTTGGGGTTAAGGGTCTTACTCAGGAGCCCAGTGGTGGTGTGCTGAAGGTAGGATTTGAACCCATGACAATTTGTGGTGTGAAATAAAAATGACCCTGTACTACTAGTTGCGGGCCGATGCTATATTCTGAGTCCATGTGTGGCTTCCCACATTCCTGACCTCTATCCCATCTATGAAAGCATCACGAAAGCACCCCTTCTGCCTGCTGCCCTACGCTGTGCATTAAAAATGATTGATTTTGAGACATGTCTATAAGTTTGCGTTAAATTAACCTTGGGTGATTCTTTTTAATGATACTTTCCTGACAAGCAAAACTTTTCTCATAGAAATCAGTATGAAATTGTGGAAAATTCCTTACGGATAATCCCCATGCATACTTCTAGTGTAAGAATGGGTGATTTCTTTTTCTTCCAGGTGACTTAAGAGTGAGCAATTAAGGTCATGCTACACAAGATATCCATGTTTGCAAGCAACATCCTAGTTAATTTCAGTCAACATCCCCATTGTGTATATCTCTGTATTTCACTGCATATCACAACTTATACTGCCATGATACCCTCCACTCTCAGTCTTTCTCTTTTTGAAAACACAGTTCGTTTGGCGAGATTTAGATAGGGTGTCTGTGTTGTCCTGAATGATTCGGACAGCATTACAAACTGAAACGCAGCTTATTGGATTGCCCATTATATAAGCACTAACTGCCAGAGCAGCAGAATCAGTTTATTACATAAGACCCTCGCGCCAGTGTCTATCACACGTCCCTAACTGTCTCTCTGTGTTTTTTCTTTAAACCAGCATTCCTGGCCTTTCTTAGACTCACAGCAAGCAAAATAGAAGCTGAAAAGATAAAACACTGAATATCACCACAAATACTACACTCTTTGTTGGAACACCTAACATAAAATTATTCAGTGCATCATGTATGACCTGCCCTAAAAAGTATTTATTTTTGGCTACCTGCCTGTATTGGTATGCAATAATATTTTTTTAGGTGTAAACCTAAACACTTGTCTAATGTGATATTTTTTATGTGAGAAGAGGGGTATTAACTAACTTTAGCTGCTGGTGGGCTGAAATGAATTTCACTATCATGATTCTGGAAAATAACCTTACACAATTATGATGGCATTGCAGTTTGGTGAACCATCAAATACAACAGTTGCATGTTTAGGTGTGCAGAAAAGGTTATTGGTGGTCCATCTGTCTACATTGCTAAATCTCTACACCTCGCAAACTAAGACACTCAGCAGGGAAAATTATTGCTGACCCTTTTTACTCAAGGCACCACTGACTTCAGCTGGGGTGCTTCAGTCCTAGAAGGGTTAAAACAACCACACTCCCTCATGTATGCGATCCTGCCATATTGCACCAGTTAGAGATGGCAGCAATCCAATATCAGGTATCCATATTGGGCCAATATGTGTGGAAAATGCTGTATCTGACATCAGACCGAGAAAAAGAATCTGATTAAATCCTGTATCAAATCTAATCTGAAATAGTACATGCACAACTGATAATCTAAAGTGAAGTGTTTCAATTAAGATAAGACAAACAGCTCATTTTAAAGTTTAGCTGCTTTTAATGGAAAAAAAAAAAGTCAGATTGGTATAAGCCAGCAAAAGCTTCTCTAGCATCTGTGTTTTATTCAACGTTGCTACCTTAACCCAGCATTTAGGCTCTGCACTTACACACGCTTCTTTATTTATGAATGTATCTCTGTGTGTGCATGTAAGTGTTTATGCATGGTAATATAGAAGGATGACTGTGCAAATGTAAAACTCGTGTCTGTGCACAAATTCCTTGTGAAAACATGTGCAAACATACTCGACCAAAAAAAGTCTGATTCAGATTAATTGCTCAGCTTCAAAAGAAGCTGTGAAAGTGGTCAGTCAAGCTGTAGCCGCCAATGCCACGCTCTAAAGCACGCGCTGTACAGTAGTGACGCACCGACGTCCATGCTGAAGCTGCGTTTTCCCTCGTTCCTCAGGGTCAGTGAGTACGAAAACCTTCCCCTCCCCACTCAAACCATCCCCCTCTATTCAGGCACACGTAACACACACACTAAGCTGGAGGCCTGCTTCCCCTCCCCCCATATCCCACACACTTTTACTAAGGTTTATTGCAGTCCCGTCACAACAGACAGGCTTTTCAGCTGGGTTGGACTTCAGGTTACTGCAAATACCCTTCAAAACATCACTCTCCATTACTGCAAACCACCGAATACGATTCATGAGAAAGGGTCTGGAATTCAGAACAGGCTCTGATTCGGACTGAACGTGAACGCTACAATAAGGCAGGTCAGTATCTCTGTGTTTTGACAGACAGGTGCTTGTTTTTTCTGACTGCGGACAAGAACACGTTATCCTCTTTTTCACACATGACTGCCCGATACAGTGGGCCGCCAGACGGCTGCGTTGGAGCTGATCACTGTGTTTTGAAGAGGGATTTATCTGTAGCTGCTGATCAGCACTCTGTGCCTGTTCTCAGCGCCATCACGCTTCAATAAACCAGTTTCTCTTTCCTGTACATAATTACCCCACAATCATCATGCATTAGATACGAAGTTTTTACTTCCACACTCTCCACAGACAACAAATAGACTTATTTTAAATTTGGTTTATTGAAAGAAAAATGTCACAAGCACAAATGAATAACATGAATAATTCACAGACGTTCCCTTGCATGTTTTATGGTTTATGTCAAATCAGTTTACAGCCATTAAGATGTTCTGTGGAGACACAAAGAGCGACAGATCAGGGAAAAGAGAAGTGGTGGACTAACGAAATGAGCAAAGCAGGGCAACATCACAGTGCTTCTCACTGAAGGAGAGGTTGCATAGTTATGGGTGTAATACGAAGTGAAAAAGTGGGACCACAGCAATAGAGGAAGCAGCGTCTGGGCCCATATTTACAAAGCTTCTCAGAGTAGGAATTCTGATCTAGTACAAGGTTCCTCTTTTATTTACTAAGAGTTTGTCAAATAAACAGATTATAGATCTGAAAAGCTTCAAGAACACGGGCCTATGTCTCTAATCACCGTTATACACTCGTACTGTGGATTACAAGCAGCCAGGAATCAAAACTTTTATGAATTTTTATCATAGTTGAGATTGTGAAGGTCCCTGAATTTGCCATTTCTTCCTCGGTTTCTCTCAAAAACAGCCAGATGAGCTAATCTGCACTGGTACCCATTGTGGCCCCGTTTGCGATCATCTATGAGTACTGGCCTGCACTTAGCCATCGGAAACAAGTCTTTCAGTATGCCACTGAGAAAAAGGTAGTGAAACATGAGGTACATCATCATCAGGTGCAAAACTGAGAAAAAACAAAAAAAAAAATTACAGCAAACATGCTGATTTAAAATACAGCAATAAAAGAAAAACCTGAACAAAAATTTATAATGACCCGTTGTCACTCTCCCCAGTTACAGCAAGCCAAAGTCAGTGTTTTTCAGATCAAATATCACTGCTTTGCACAGTTTGTAGTTCCCTTGTTATAAACCTTAAAACGTGTGTCTATTATCTGATAAGTTGAATCCGGCACGATGGCGCTCAAAGACTGGCTTTGAGAAACACTGAGCTAAGAAAAGGGATAAAGATTTGGTACTAAAATCAAACCAAAACCAAACAACTCTCAGAATTTTGCATCAAACAAAAAAAACTTCGGCTGTAGACAACTCGTGGTCAATAATATAACAGAAAGACATAAATAACAAAGAAAAAAAATAAAATACGAGTTAAATCCATTTGTGTTCCTCTTCCTTAAAAAGGAAATAATTAAAACGAAATAAAAGTATGTTCATAAAACACACCAGCTACGACAAAGTCTCTCTGAAAACCACTGAGCCAGTTCTTTTAGTGGATTAGTTTCTAAACACAAAACAATGCAGAGGTAGAACTACAGCACAAGTGAGCAAGCTGGCACACACTGTCCCTCATACTCAGTCACCACCCCCTCACACCCCCCGCCTACTTTTCTTCAAATCATGAGCAGAGCTGTTTGTGTGTTTGGCTCATGTGACAGTTAACACTCCCACGCTGGATTCAGTGAAAGATGAGATGACATACTTTAAGATCCAGCAACACAATTTCATTTGAGCGTCAACTTACAGATGAATTATAGAAAAAAGGTAATAGGGTTATTACAATCAACCAATAAAAAAGGCAACCAACCCTTTTAAAATAGACATCAGAAGTAGAAACCAGAAAATATTTTAATGATTGACCATTATCTTAAAATACAAGTTGGGAAAAACATGTTTATTTCCTAAAACATCAGCAATGCAGATCTAGGGATGGGCAATATATTTGTTATCTTGATAAATTCTGCCAAAATGCTGTGTTCTAAATGCTGAGCATAGCGTGGATAGCGTAAGCAATTCTCCACCACCAAACAACTGCCTGTTTCATTACAGAAAGACCATAATTGATCTTTTTAAATTAGATTTGGAGCAGTGCATCAAGTGTTGAATAAAAATCACTATGCTCAGTTTTTATTGTATTTTTTTTTAAATGTGGGACCACTGGTTTTTGTCTGTTACAACTCATCAGATGTCAGAAAAAAGATATTGTCACATATCGGAACAAATTACAGCTTACAGTATTGTGTTGGTGTACTTTATCCACATTGCCCACACCCATCACCACCACTATTTGCTGACTAAAGACTTAGTTCTGCTGAGCAGTAAACTGAGCAATGACATATGTCTGTGCATGTGCGTGTGTGTGTGTGTGTGTGTGTGTTCTGGGGAGGGGAAGCTCTTTAACAGACCACTAGTGATCTTTCTGGTGAGGTTAAATCTCTGTGTTATACTGGCACCCATAGGTTTCAACTGCATTCAAAGGGCTAAACATGGAAAAGGTATAGAGATTATACTGCATTTGCTGAAAATAAAAGTCTACATTTCCACTTTCAGACTGTTCAAGGCACAGAAATGAGACATGACTAGAGGGAAAAGACATTTCACATCTCAAAATAATGATTAAAAAGAAAATCTAAACAAAATAAATCTCTGAGGAGCTTCTGGGCACTAAAGTGAGAACGTGTTCTCACAAGTGGCACAGTTTAGGCCATTAGGGATCTTCTATTGCAGTGCTGGATGCCACTACTCATTATACACATTACACAGTTTTGCAATGATTTAAACTTAACAGAATGAACTTAGTGTTGCTATTTGGTAAAGCATAGACTACATGTGTGTTTGAACCCTTGTCCTTTGGGGATAAAGTAACCTATTAATATTTGTAAAGTATATAAACTTAAAAACACCTCCAACTCAGACAACTGCTCAGAAAACAGCTGACTGCAAAAAAAAAAAAAAAAAAAAAAGACAATCAATCTCAGGCAACTACAAAATTCAATATTCCTCCAGTCAAAAAAGATACAACATTGTAAACAAGATTGAATGGAAACTCAAATCTATGTAGAAAAAAACAGAACATTAAAATAATTCAGTTTGTTGCATCCTAGTAAGTAATTGCTTGGAGGTGTCCTTTTCTTCACATTAGATTTGCAACGGAATCTTCACAGTATTCCACAGAAGCTGTCCCTTTGTTACACCTGTGCAGAAATATGGTGTCCCATAAGAAACAGCCTGGAAAGACAGAAGAGGTGTTTAAACAGAAGCCCCACATTGACATTCAAAATTGAACACAAAAACGCTCCAAAGCTGGGGTGAGTGGCACAACTGTTTGAGCCAATATTTGATAGATTGAGAGTTAAACCCTTGAGACTCGAAAAGGGCAAAACATGCCTCACTCTGCGAGTGGGTAAGATGGCCCACCTTCTCCCCCTAATCACTCAGCTCAACATTGGCTTTAACTGCAGTTCAAAAAGATGAGGTGGCTGACGTCATATGATTTAGAGGAAGCACACACTAACCTTCACCCTCCTAGAGTTGGTAGCATTGCGTAGTGGCTCTGGCAAGTGGGTGAAACTGGCCATAACTAAAATTCAGATCAAATTAAGGAGTCAGTTAGGAGTTACCTGGTGAACGCTCAGTCACATTTAACTGATGTCTTAAGTCAGTTTAACCTAGTACTGCCAAGACTTCTCCTAAGGGTATGTTCTTGAGGTTTCCAGTTTTATGCCATCAATCAATGTGCAGATAATGTTCACTTGCATATAGCATTTGTACTGCAATACTCCTATTTCTTAATAACTGTTGATTCAAATGAAAGTCATATTTGAGGAATATAGGTCAAAATATATAAGCCATTCATTTTCCCCCATAGAGGACAAACCGCACAAACCCAGCATAGATGCTAATCAGATATCCATTTGCACTGCCAAACAATCAAAGCAAATACTGGGTGTTGTAAGCCCTGAGTCTGTGATTTTATCAGCACAGTAAAGAAAGAGTGACAGGATCTCATTCTCCCTGTAATCCTCTCAACTGTATACAGTAATGCCGCCCCCCCCCAACAGCACTCTACACTGCAGCTCCAGCTAAGTGCTGACTCATGAACAGCAGCACAGCAGTTTACTGCAGTCAAATTCTCTCTCTCTCTGTTTAATCTTCATATGGACTTGTAATTGAATATAGCCTAAAGTACAGTTTGGCTGAATTGGTCTCAAATCAGATCTGCTTTATGCTAATTTCAGATTTGCTGTATGGTTTCAGGAAATTATGTCATTGTGCCCAATAGTTGGGCTTCATTACTATCTTCATTACTATCTAAATATATATTTTACCTTAAAATGACTACTACAGAAAGAGGTGCAAATTTTCACAAGCCATTACCAAATAACATTTTTCTCCTGTGAATTAAGCATACTGAAAACAAGAAATATTTTACACCTGTGCTCTACAACTGTAAAGACTATATAACAAGCAACACTCCTCTGCAAAGAATGGCTCATTTTCTGGGTGCCAATTTTCCATATTAATGACAACAGCTATCCTTGTCTCAGGACAAGGGGCAGGGCAGGACGTGTGGCTCTGTGCAGTGGAGGAGAACTCCACAGTGGCTGCTACAGAGCACAGTACAGAGACTGATCATAATCAAATAAGCTTGTGTACTCCAAAAGACCAGATACTCTCATGGAACCATGGGCACGTTCTAGCCAAGCATGTCATTACATGCAATGTTTAAATGCAGAAACCTTGTAATGTGATTTAAAAGCAGGCTTGGTTTATGTGTATACCCTGCTTACAAGCCTAGTAACACTGATCTGCCTGGTACATTGGCATTAAGCTAACATTGGCAAATTCTATTTTATAGCAGCTCTCTAGTTTAACGACAGATATTCAAAACTCTAAATCTATCCTCAGTCTGACCTTGTTTGTAACCATACACTGATCACCCATTACATTCAAACAACCTGTCTAACAATGTGTAAGTCCCCCTCGTGCCGCCAAAACAGCTCTGACCCTTCAAGGCACGGACTCCACGTGACCTCTGAAGGTGTGCTGTGGCACCATAACATTAGCAGTCGCACCTTTAAATCCTGCAAGTTGCAAAGTGCGACCTCACTGGATCTAACTAGTTTGTCCAGCACATCCCACAGGTGCATGTTTAGATTGAGATCTGTGGAATGTGGAGGCCAAGTCAACACCTTGGATTCTTGGTCAT
This sequence comes from Brycinus macrolepidotus, assembly GCA_037974445.1. NCBI lineage: Eukaryota > Metazoa > Chordata > Actinopteri > Characiformes > Alestidae > Brycinus > Brycinus macrolepidotus. The sequence continues at coordinate 16,392,694 of JBBPCZ010000115.1, read as the reverse complement.
GTTCCTCAGACCGTTCCTGAATGACTTTTGCAGTATGGCAGGGTGCATTATACTGTAAAAAGAGGCCCGTGCCATTAGGGAATACCACTACCACAAAGGGGTGTACTTGGTCTGCAAAAATGTTTAGGTAGGTGTCAGTGAAACATCCACTTGAACACGAGGGCTCAAGGTTTCCCCAAAACACACTGCACTGAGCTTCACACTGCCTCCACCAGCTTGCCTTCTTTCCATAGTGCATCCTGGCAACATTTCTTTCCATGGTTAGCGATGTACACACCTGGCCATCCACCTGATGTGAAAAAAAAAAAAAAAATGTGATACATCAGACCAGGCCACTTTTTTCCATGGTCCAGTTCTGATGCTCATGTTACCATTCTAAGCATTTTCAGTCTTGGACAGGGGTCGACATGGGCACTCTAACCTGTCTGCACCTATGTAGCCCCATACACAGCAAGATGCAATGCACTGTGTTCTGACATGTTTCTGTCATACCCAGCATTAACCTTTTCAGCAATTTGTGCTACAGTAGCTCTTCTGTGGGATTGGGCCAGATGGTCTGACTGTGCCATGTACATGAGCCTTGGGGACCCTGTCGCCAGTTTCCCGGTTGTCCCTCCTTGGACCACTTTTGGTAAGCACTAACCACCACATACCCCTCAAGACCCCTCAAGACCTCTTGGAGATGGGCTGACCCAGTCATCTAGCCATTAAATTTAGCCCTTGTCAAAGTACCTCAGGTCCTTTTGCTCCCCCGCATTTTTCCTGCTTCCAACACACCAACTTCAAGAACTGACTGACTTGCTGCCTAATATATCCCACCCGTTGACAGCTGTCTTTGTAATGAGATAATCAATGTTAATCACCTGTCAGTAGTTTTAATGTGTGGTTGATCGGTGTAAACTATTCCTTACTCTAAACCCAGTCACAAGCATGACCTCAGACCTAAACCCATCTCTAACCTCAATAACCTAAAGACAAAGGGAAAAATGGGAAATAAGAAAGAGTTATTCAAAAAGAAATAAAACTGGGAAAAAATGAAAAATGCCCTGATATACTAAATGAAGCCATGCACACATTTCAGGTTACAAATATGGTTTTAAAACCAAGCACCTACCCATTCACACTCACAAAGGAGTGTGGTGAATGAGCCTGACTGCGGTATTCTTTGGCTTGCCCCAGCAACAGTGGTATGTGTGATGAGGGTAAGGAGCGGGGGATGGGAAGAGGAGGTGAACAGCAGACAGCTGTAATGCTCTCATTATGGTTGCACCCCCCACTGCTCTGTCCTCACCCCACCCATCTCAGATCTCCTTCAAAAACAATTCTTTCACAAACGCAACGCGCTAATCTGTCAAGACGACGTGCACTACTCACTTTAAAAAAGGATTATATTAAGGGGTGGTGGCCCTTCAGTCAGAACACATTAACACATGCGGTGTTTCCATGCACAGGTACTGTATTTTCCACTCAAAAGGCCCCATTCTGGATTCCAAAACACTACGTGTGATTAAGTCAAACTCTTATAGCACCACTCCCAGTCACCTGCTCTGCCAGCTGAAGACTCCCGCAGGGCTTCCGTGCAGGGGAGAGAGAAAGAGGGAGAGATTAGAGTGAAAGAGAGCAGGGAGGGGGTGAATGAGTTCAGTTGTGTAACAGCAATCCCAACATGCTCTGATAAAAACAAAAGAATCCCCTCAGCACAAAAACAGAAGAGGAAGCAGCAGGATGTCTGTCTACCGACAGTTTCATCTAGGGAAGTATTTGTTCAACCAATGATACTACATATTGAAAATAAGATGTTTATAAGACTAAAATGTCTCTATTTTACACCATATAATACATGCAAATACCATTCAACGTTTATCCTAGGTGAAAGCCCCCAGATAAATAAAGCAGAAACATATGATTGTAGGGGACAGATACAGGACTAATAATGTAGTCTTTTTCTATCAAAGAACTATATTCATAATATTAGAGGTTAATAATCAGCCAGGGCCAATAATTAGAGCCAGTATTTATGATCTTTCCCATAATTGGAGTCAGCATTTCAGCCAGCTTATTTGTGTGCAAGTCTCTAATGCATGGAAAATTACTTCTGACTCCTGCCTCAATGCCACACCCACAGCCTTCAAGCTTACAGCCCTGATCGAAATAAGGATGATGGATCGAGTACAGCTAACACATCAACACTTCTCAATGCCCTGTCCACAGCATCACAGGACTGGTTGAATGCTGGAGCACTTGTCAAATAAAACCTATACCAAAATCTTTCCACTGGTTCTGAGTTTGTGGTATACAACAAGCTATAACACAAGTACAAAGTGACAAGGAAATGCTGAGGTTCTTTAAGGCAAAACTCAAAGCACAATTTCACTCACTCTCACACACACGTCTTAAGATAATGACTAGTGTGTAAATTTTGGACACTTAGTTTAGAGCTGCTGTGGCACACAAGTCCACAGTAGCTTGACAAAAATGAGTCATGCACGCTGCTTGAATCCTGTCAGAAACTGCATATTTAAATTGTTCGGCAAGAGTAAAGATTCAAGGTTCTTTTCCCTGTTTTGTCACATTACCTCCAGCAGCTACGCCTGCATTTTTGTATATGCTAATGGATCCATACGATACCTTTAGAATAACAGCCTGTGCATTTGTTTTACAAATAACAGTAGTAGTTTTTAATCTAAATAACAATGAGAGACATTAGACAAGCATTGTACAGGTTGCTTATTGTGCTTAGCTTGAATCAGAACTGTCTTGATTTTGATTATGAGTTTGATTTGGGGGGAAATACTTGTTTAATAACACTTTTCCAATTGTATTGCTATTCAATCTACAATGCAAATACAGCCATTTTATTTACTATCCACAGCTACCAGTGAAGTTACTATATACAATGTTGATGGTAAAAATAAATAATCCATAAATGGATTAATACATATTAGGCCAAAATCTTCTCAAAACTATTATAAAACAAGATCTTGAGTATAAGGCAGCATATTTACAATGATTTAATGGAATAACTTTCTGTGAGGGAGCTTTTTGAGGCAGATGTCTGGTCAACCACCACTCTTGTCAGAACTATTCTAATTCAGCAAATAAAACCATTCTGAATGACATCTTAACAATCAAGCAGATCAGAAATGTAGGAAAATGAGTAGTGTAATATCAGGATCTGAAAAACTGGCAATATATAATCTATGCTAACGGAACATTTGAGAGTACTCTTAATTAAACAACGCCTACTTTTTTCCCCCCATAATTGATGTCGTCAACAACTATTTAAGTTGGCAAGTAATCTTTGCAGTCCTGAAGTTCAGGTATACTGACCTGTGTGTGAACATGTGTTAGAGGTTTGCATTCAAGCAGCGCAGGTGACCTGACCCATCCTGCTGTGTAGCTCGAGCGCGTCGGGCCTATCTTGAGGATTGACGGCCAACATGTCCTGCAGAAGCTTCCGGAGTGCATCGGACATTTGTGAGCGCCGGCGCTGGGGAATGCTCAGCACCATCTTTGGGTTTTCCAGCAGTGCCTCTCCCACTGGCACAATGTCTGCACCCTGCCGCACATATGTGCCCAGCAGCTCCCTCTTTGACTCAGCGTCAATGAACGTGATTCGCTCGATCATGGCCCAGATTATTATGCCCACAGCGAAGATGTCAGCCTTGGCCGTGTAGTGGCCTTCCCACACCTCTGGGGCCATGTAAAAGTCTGAGCCGCATGCCGATGACAGCCAAAATTTGTTGATGTTCACGTTATTTTTGTCTCTGTCCTCCATCTCATCAGCCCCGCGACAGGCTGACCCCATCCCGAGGCCTGCACACACTTTGCTCAAGCCGAAGTCAGCCACTTTGAGCACGGGTGTGCCCGAGCGTTCTGAAATCAGGATGTTGTCTGGTTTTAGGTCCCTGTGCACTATGTTGTTCTGATGCAGGAAGGCCACAGCACTGCTCAGTTGCAACATGAAGCTAGTGTTGGTGTGCGGGTTGGGTCGCCGGGACAAGATGAACTGATTAAGGTCTCCTCCTTCACAGAACTCCATCACAAACCACAAGTAGCAGGGCTCCTGAGGACCCGACAGCACCCGCTCACCTGTACACAGACACAAACATATATGAACCAAATTTTTAAAAAAAATCTGAATCCAACTGGAAAATGCTTATCACCAGGGAATTTGAAAATGTATCAAATAATCATAATAAATCGCATGTACTGTAATGCTCAAATACACCACAGTCTACTTTAGCAATATTTAATACGTGATGAATATGTGCTCATTTTATTGGCCAAAAAAATACTTTGGTTTTGGGCTTTGGTTTGGTTGTTCAGAGTTTTTTTTCCTATTAATTCTGAATTGTACCAAATAATGAAATCAAACTGTGCTGAAACTGGAGATTTTTAATTAATTGAAATGTTTTCTAAAGAAAACTGCAGGGGTAGTTTCACCCCTGTGTACTATGTATCAGAGACGATAAGTTCTTTTGGTAGAGGTTCTGCTGGAGAGCTCAACGAAGTATAAAGGAAACTGCAGTAGTTATGACCATTAAGGATACCCAAGATTTCTGTGCAAGAATGTCTACATTTTACACTTCACACACCGTCATAATGAGCGTAAGACTGTAAGAGTGGCTAATCAACAATCATGACATTAACATAGCAAAACATTAACAAAATTATTCAGTCAGGCCTAGAAGCGGTTTAGGAAACAAATATTTGTTTCATCAAGTTTAATTGTTCATTAAAACCAGTTTATCAAAAACAGTAATTCAAAAATTGTGGGTCGATTCATGTAGTCAAACATGTTTGAACAGATTTAGTGCTGATGTAAGTGTGATCTAATGATTTCCTATCAGAGACTCCATTAGGTGGAATTTAAACTAGTACACTGATTGAGGCACCATTACGCATAGACTGTCGTTACACAATCCTTAAAATAGTAGTCTTGAACGGTACGTCCAGGAATTAAATAAAATATTGGACGAAAGTGTTAAAATGGCAATATTAAATGCTTTAAGTGGTTTGTTTACACGTTCAGTGTTTGCCAAAAAGAGTAAGACAACTCATTTTGAGTCCTCATTTTGAGACATGGAAGGGTTTTAAGAGTTTGAGGTACTAAATATGAACTGTATCCAATACAGGAAACAGAAAAGTTTTCATAATTCTTTGACATGGTAAACAGACTACAAGGAATGAATCGTGCTAACTGCTTCCTGAAGTGGGAGAAGAGAGCAAAGTAAGATGGAGGATGTGAGTTAAAAGAGAAGGAAGGCAGGAAGGCAGTGAAAAAGGGAAGAGTGTTGTTGACTGTTGCTCTGTCTTTATTGCCCGCAGGCTCACTTGCTGTGGAACCAGTTTAAAGCTGTTTGTTTTCTGACCGCATGCATGCTGAGTCTTTCCGTCCACGGCACAAAGCTCAATCATTACAACACGTTTAGCTTAGCAGGTCTAAATCTGTATCATTACAGTCTTATCATCTGAGCTCACTTAAGGACTCTAGATTTGCCTTTATTTATGTTTCACAATCAGTTATGGCACACTCAAGACTAAACGTTTACAACCATTTACACACCTTCGTCTACGTTAGTAATAACCAAGGTCTTTCTGATGACAGTTCAATTTAAAAACACCCGCACACATTAATGTATTTAATTATACAGCAGTCCAGAATGATTTTGAATTTTGTAGTAATTTTTAAGACATGCAAACAAATCTGTAGCATTTCCTCCAGTTGACATTACATTTTAAAGGTACCACGGTCTGTAGAGTTTAATATACACTCTCATTCAGTGTACAATAACATGGAACTGCTGTACATATCACAAATCAATAGTGTGTGAAGGTAGGGTGGGGAACACCTTCTCACCCCTGTTTAAACCTCTGAATCAAACCCATCCTGAGAAAGGCTGTGGGAGTAATGGGATTACTGCTTAGCAACAAATGTGTCAAAAAAATGCAGAAGCTACATTTTAAGGTGCTAAAAAACACACAAAAACAAACCAGATCAGCTCAGTTACTCAGGTTAACGACACACTGCCCTCTGTCCCCATTCCCAAAAAATCAGGCTTGCATAACCCAGAGGTCGACCTACATTTGCCATTTTACAGAAAAAACTGTCCACAACACGGCCTTCACGACCGGCCACTCAAAAACAATGTGACATTTATTGATATTCACATTGCAAATTGCTTTTTTCCCCCAGCTTGGACGCGTTTCCAGGTGCAAAACAAAGCAGATTCTACTTTTTCATACTACTGAACCAAATTGTAGCATTTGCCTGCTGTCCTGAAATCAGTCTGAGAGCTAAATTTAACAAAGCAACACCACAGGCCCAGGGTGACGTCATATCTAGGGCAAATCTTGACATCAGCAGTTCAGTAACTCGACCAGGTTTGACTTCACTGATTTCCAGGCTGCACAGTGCAGCTAAAAAACACGATACTCATTATAAGAAGGGCTCTTCTCTCACCTTTTAAGGAGGTCTCCACCAGGCGTAAATACTGTCTGGAGCGCTTGTTGCCGTGACTCATCTTCTGCGCCATGCCGTTCCTCTGCAGCACGCACTCCTCCAGGTGCACCACGTTCTCGTGCCGTTTCTCCAGGCTCGCGAGGGCCCAGAACTCGGCCAGGGCCAGCTCCACGTTCTCGGGCGCGTCGCAGCGCAGCTTCTTCACGGCCACCATGGAGCCAGACCTGCGCGCTATGGCCTCGTACACCACCCCGTAACTGCCCCTGCCGATCTCCCGGACCAGGCTGTACCGCGGGGCCACCACCCTCCGCTCCAGAGGCTCGATTTTGAGCCGCTCCTCCTCCATGGCCTCATTGTCACCCAAGTTCCCCACGCTCAGAGCGCGCAGCACGGTGCCCCCCGCCACGGGGCCGGGGCTGGACCCCCCGCGCGCCCTCGTCACGCGCTTTCGCTCCCTCTCCCCCGCTTCCATCACATCTCCTCACCTCGAGAGTGCACAGGCAGGGACTTCTCCAGCGTGCATAACTAGACCAGACTGACTACAGAGTTATTCTGAAAAAGCAAAGACTCTCTAGCTCTTTGTTTAGTGCCCAAACTCCTGATCTCCACGCCTGGCCGCGCTCCTCCTCTCTTCTGAACTGAAACAGACTTGAATGAGGAGAGAGCAGTCCCAGAGCAGACCATTTCCAGACGTGGGGGGGGGGGGATTCTTTCTATCTAGTCAATGTTCAACCGCCCAAAGATACACTACATGGACAAAAGTATTGGGACGCCTGACCATTACACCAACAGGGACTTTAATGAGATTGCATTCAAATACATAGACTTTAATGTGGAGTTGGTCCCCCCTTTGCAGCTATAACAGCTTCCATTCTTCTTGGAAGACTTGCCACAAGATTTTGGAGTGTTTCTGTGGGAATTTGTGCCCATTCATTTTGTAGAGCATTTATGAGGTCAGGCACTGATGTTGGACGAGAGGGCCTGGCTTGCAATCTCCGTTCCAGTTCATCCCAAAGGTGTTGGATGGGGTT
>JBBPCZ010000115.1:16344895-16381499 GCA_037974445.1 Brycinus macrolepidotus | reverse complement strand
GAAGAGTGGAAGCTGTTATAGCTGCAAAGGGGGACCAACTCCACATTAAAGTCTATGTATTTGAATGCAATGTCATTAAAGTTCCTGTTGGTGTAATGTTCAGGCATCCCAATACTTTTGTCCATATAGTGTATGTACCTTAAGGGAGGTTTAAAGGTCTCCTGTTTTCGCCTTTTGAAACTCTCACAGAGAAATTTAAAAAGTTGCATCACTACTTTTCATTTTTAACATAATTCAATTTGCTTTGCCCATTTCTAAAACAGTGGTAGATGTTAACAGTCGGGAAGCATTATCAACATTTAATATACCAGAGAATGGGTCTCTGTGTGTGTTTTTGCAAATGGAAAAATATGAGCTGTAATCTGTAACTGGGTACATACAAGTTCTAAGAACACACAAACTTAACACTACAATATTGGTGTCGATGCTGTGCTGAGAACGTGATGGTCAGTGGTGGTCCTATGGTGGTCCCTTTCCACTGAGGGGCAGGGTAGAGGGTGGCTGATAAATTATCCATAGCAACAGATAAGCCACAGTTTTGTATCAGCACAAAGAGCACATATATGGTAGGAGCTGATAAAATCACCACTGAGTGATACATGACAGTTGCGGTACATAGTTGGACCTAGAAAAACTGGCAACTATACTGATCTCATGAGGTTAATTACTTTATAACATAAAAGACAAGAAGATCCATCTTAATCATATGTAAAGTGAATGCGTGGACACGTGTGGCCTTATGTTAGGTGTGCAGACCCACTAATGACCTGAATATGTGCTTGTAAGTACAGATACAAAGGGCAGGGGGTGAAGAGAAACGGTGCCTCAATAGTGCGGCACGTAGAGCCGTGATTATGAAGAGGGCTCCAGCATGTGTCACGTTTTGCAGACGAATGGCTGCCATGGCAACTTGACAATCATCAGAGACAGCTGAATTTCTGCAGTTCTTTTGTGCACACCTCTCGTGCAAACATACAGCATCAAAATGAAATACAAATGCAAGTGTCAGGCAAATTCCTGTCTCTGCTGATATTAACTCTGGATGGATTTTATGGCACTGAGCGCAGTTATTCCTGAATCAAAGTGTTCTGCTGAAGGGCTGCTTTGCTCCATTCTTGGGAAGCAAATGGCCAACAGCTAATAATCTGATGTGCAGGAACAGTCCTAGATTAAGATTTTTTATCTTTATAATCAAGACAAAGAAATAAAAGACATAACAGGTCAAGAGTTAATGATGAGTAAGCCATATTACACAACAAAAGCAACACTTTAATATCTGCTGCTAACACAACTCATTCCTTAGACATCATTTGATTAGCATGTTTTAGCATGTTTAGTTCATTTTTGCCTGTTATGGGTCAGAGCTGGAACCTTGTTGTTTCTATTTCTTGTTTTTCTTTTTTGTATTATTGTTAATTATCATATATCATTTCATTTTTAATGTAATTATTGTTGGGCATGCATTCCGTACTCATACTTGCACATAGAAGTACTTTTGCTGCTATGGAACTGTGACACGAATTCAAATCTTTCCTTATTTTTGCCTTTTTCAGCAGTGCAGACCTGCCACAGAGGAGTGGATGACTGTGGGGGTGATGAGGATAAGTGGACAAAGTCATGCAGATGAGATGCTTCATGTGCCTCTCAAACCTCTCCCTCTAGACACTCAATCACTCCAAACATGAGTAATCAGGAGTTATTAAGATGTTATGCGTGCACACACACACACACACACACACACACACACACACAGATACACACAGAGCGGTGGTTTGAGTGAAGTGCTTCATCGCAATTACTGCCTCCTTGCATTTGAACAGCAGAGTGATTGTTGTGATTAGACTGATCTCTTATTTTTCATTAGTCAAGAAGCCAAAGGGGGACATGGAGTCCTTGACACAAAGAATACTTTCTGAAGCATTTTTGAAAATGTGCTGTATTTTTGTTGTTTGAGGTTGTTTGTTTGAGTTCAGCACTCTGTATAAAACGCCTGCTGTAATAATTGTTACAATAATCAGATGACTGGTATAGGCCTTCATATAGTGCAGTAAAGCTTTCAAAATATCAGTATAAAGTTCCTTGCTTTGGAATAATATGTGACAAAGCCCTAAGACTCTGCTGTCCTTCTTGAAGTCATCGCATTGACACATCCATTTCTGCTGTGAAAGAGAAGGGATTCACAATGTATCATCAAGGTCTTAACTTTAGCCCTCCAGTCAGCTCCTCTGAAATGAATTGAAGATATGTAGAAGGCCAGGGCAAGACAGGGTTTACTGTCATTGCAGGTTGTCATAGCAACTTATCACTTTCTCAAAGCCGAGGACAAATCATCCACCTCTGGAACACAGCAGCTAGAGGTGACCTTGAAAAGTGGAAAGCTTTAAAGAGAGCAGCTGAAGTCGCTGAGGTGATGGAAGTTGAAGTAACTCACACAGATGACATAAAAATCCTCACAGAACGTGCAAAATCCCAAAGCCCTGATCAGGGCCATGGCAGCTGTGGTGTTAACACTGATTTGAGTAATTGGAAAGCATAATCCATGCGAATGCTTTTAACATTTAGTGTTCAGCTTTTAACGTTGCTGTTGTTCGCAGAGGTGACTGTTGCTGCAGTTCTTCTAGTAGGAACTGATGTTAAATTAGCACTCATTTGGCCCTGGGCTTTTATTCAAACGCTGATCATGAACAAGGCCGACAGTGTGTGCACACAAACATCGCTATCAGGCTAAAGAGCACACGTTAAACGCAGTGCTAAATCCATGTATCACAGTCAACAGCCAGACACTCACCATCACTCAGAACATTTCAGACTCTCATGCTGAACTGTTACTGAGTGACAGGACCATACACATGTACACACAGCATAAGAGAACAAGATCCCGCGTGTGTTGATATGTGTTGGTGCTTGCATTTCTCAGTCTCAGTAACATCCCTGCTTTTCCAAACACTTCATAAAGTTCACATCATCAGAGGGACCCTCACTTAACCATCCTATCATAGCGTCCTGGCCATACTGGAATAGTATAAAGGGGGGCTAATAAATGATGCAGAGAGACTGTCTAACAGTGTATCAGTCTCATCATGAAAGAATCAAACCGCAAATTCACATGTAACCATACGTTCTTAAAGGCGTATGATGTAAAGAGAAAGATAAATGGACAGGACTAGATGAAGAAATCGGCAGGGTGGAGAGCGTGTAAGGGTGTCTCTCTACATACTAATGTTGCACCATGGTAAGCTTTGTGTTGTAAATATAGTCCTTACCTCTGCCCCCTGGCTTCTTGTGTAAAGAGGCTTTCAACTGATCTAAATACACCTGGCCACAATCTTGAACAAGCAGCTTGACCGTGTGGGTGTATTTCTGTGATAAACAGATGTGACTGAATTGTATTTAAAATACATATTCGCACAATTCACTTCATTAGAAAGCCCTAGCCTGCACTTCCACCTGCTTTATAAAGGTGTACAGATTCTGTTAAGTCTGCCCAATTACTTGGTCACTCACTGCCTCATTCATAATTGGTTTCTGACCACATAGACACTATTGACCATAAATTAGTTGGGTGGTGGACCATTCTCAACCCAGCAGTGTAGAGAGGTCTACTACACAAATACTAAGGACATTAGCAAAAATCATTATATTGTCATATTAGGCATATTGTCAATTAAGCAATTTCCTCCGGGATCAATAAAGTTTTCTGATTCTGATATTATGTAAAAATAGATTTTTTTATTAATACTTTATCTTACATTAATGTATGATATTAGAAAGCATTATAATAGAACATGTCATCGTAATATTGTAATTATTTTAATATACATGGCAATGGCACAGTAGTGTGCAGGGATTGTTGGGCTTGATAGTGGTCCACAACTCAAAAATACTGAGACGAGAGCAGTTCTGTAGTCAGAAACTGACCACTGACGAACAGTTGGAGGATAACTAATACAAATCGCCCAGCCAAAGATGGACTACTCTTTCTAACTGTATACCAACAAACAGATGTTTCTTATAAAGTGTTCAGTGATTCTACTTGCCATTGGGATCTTGGGTTGCATCTTCATTAACAACCTTTGAGGTAAAATATTAAAATGTGACATGATTATGCTAACTGTAGTCCTTCTTTGCTTGTTCTTGAGTGGAACTGAAAGTGGCTCTATTAGAGAAAAACTGTGGCAGGGTAAGTAGGGTATGCTAGTCTTCTCCAAACAAACATTTGTGAAACGTCTGACTCATTCTGCCATGTGACTCATTAAGGGCTTTGACTTGCTGCACTAGTGTATCTAATGATGCCAGACAGTAGACTAGGCTGGAGAATCAGAGCTGCTATAGATTACTACTGCTATTTTTATTCTAGGCTATAATGCCAAATCACAACTACATTTAGTGACAGGGCAACAAATAGATCTTCACTGTATACCTGCTTGTTTAATAGGATTTTGCCTGCTCCTAACCTGTTTTCAGCAGTAAGCCCATTCCCGACTATATTTAGTTGCTTTCTTGCATTTCTGTTTAGAGAACATGCTCAGAGCTCAAAGTTTACAGTGAAAATGCCTTGACTAAGCATTGGCAGTTAGATTACTGTGAATCTTTTCATGTCATGAGAACACAAAGTTGGAGGGGTGGCTTATTTCTAGCAGGTGCATCTTTGGGACATCAGGCAGCAGCGGCAGCACACTGTAACGGATATAGTGCTGTCAGTACAACACAACAACACAGAAAGTCCTTTTTTTCCTAAATGCTATAGTCATATATGTTAAAAGGCTACAACACACACTTTCATAATGTTTTATAAAGGAAAACAATCGATTCAACCTATTGTCGGTACCAAAAGTTGTTAGATCTTACATATTAATGAAACAGAACTAAGAACATCATTCATTATCTTATATATACAAATATGAATATGAATCAATATAAATATGAACATTTGAACATGGAATATGAACATTTTAGAGCTTAATCTTAAAATAATATATTATAAAGTATTATAATGGAACACATTATTGTGTTGCAATGTTCTAGTTGTATTAATATGTTGTCATATTGTATTATATTATATTATATTATATTATACCTAGTTAAAAGTGTTCATTCTTCCATCACATATTTCTGCATCATTCTTCATAGATGTCCAATACAAATTTTCTCTTTATATAATAGTAATGAATTCTCTTGGATGGTTCTTTCTGTCCCCATATGACCTCAAATCCTATCCTGTAGTATTCACCACACCTCCGTTACCATGGAATCTATGCCATGTGAAGAGCCTAACTCCAAGTCATCAGAGGACGATTCAGATTTCTGCACTCGTTACCCATTTTTATCCATATTTCACATTACTCCATCTGCATGTATTATCATGTGAATTTCCAGCTGGCCCAGAACATGATCCATGCAATTTCAGTGTAATGTGCAAAATATAGAAAACCACTAAAAGGAATAAAAATTTGATTACTGTGTCAGTGAAATTTCTAAATGTTTTTTCTCTGCTTCCACCACATCCAAAACTAAAATGACTGAATAAAAAGTTTTGGTAGTTTCTAGGAAGAAGCACTCTCATAGTATTTTAACTCTCTATATATTTATTTGAATCACCATTTTATGCCTGTCTTGGCATACGGAGTAGATCAAATTAAAGAAATGGGAAAAATGTTTTACTGCAACAGGCTGCAAAGTGCCTAAAGATACAAGGTGCTCCAACCACTCAGCATTCAGCACCATCAGTATACTAATCACTGTCTGATCATCTGGAATCATCTGCACCTGTTTCTTCACTGGTTCAGGCCTTGAGTTAGATGTGCTTTGTTCTGCTTGAATGATTCATACGTAGGTCACTGTGTGGCTTAACAAACAAAAAACATTCCTCTGAAACTGGTCAGGATCAGGGACTGGACTGAAAATGAGAGCCTTTGAAGGTCCTTCAGGAAGCCTGGAGAACTGTTCTTCAAGACTAACAACTACAAGAAAGTCTGGATCTTTGGAAGCAAAAGATGAAGAAATGAGGGGTAGCTCTCTCTCTCTCTCTCTCTCTCTCTCTCTCTCTCTATATATATATATATATATAAATATGTATATATATATATGTACAGTATCTCATACACTGAAGCACTGTAGTTTTTAATTTAAAAGCCTTGGTAAGATTTGTTGCTGTGTACACAAGTTCACCCACTCCTTGAGACATATGGCTGAGGTTAAGATGCTTAAAGACGAAATCTATATGACACCTGGAATGACATGACACTAAGAGTCATGCTGAGCTAGCCAAATGTTTAAGGACACTAATTAGCTTTATTAGCCTAGAATTAAACAGAGTGCAAATGTTTTACAATTGCATCAACATGAATTTCACAAATCGAACTCGTGCTAGCTAACCACTTCACTCTAGAGAGAGTTTTTGCACACTTAACGATAGTGTCACCATACTGTGTTCATTCAAACTGTACTGTACTTTTGTTGAATGCACTGTATGTTATTCTGTTGTTTTGGTGCTCTTGTGTTTTTCTTGCACTCTCTTTCTTGCTCTCTTTGCTCTCTGTGTATTTTGACCTGTCTGTATGTAGTCGTTTGTGCATCATGGTCCTGGAAGAACATTGATTTGTTTCACTGTGTATGGTGTGTAAGGCTGAAATTACAAAAAATCTATACTTGAAGAAGTATTGTTCCCTTTGGCAAAGAACCTGTTTTAGTAGCACTGGCACCCTGTCCAGAGCAGAGGAGCAGTCATCATCACGTCCTGAGGTTAGCTCAGTGTAACAGATGCACATACATGATTTGAGGGGCTGAAGCCAAGAAGGAGCATTAGGTAGCTCAGATAGGTTCTCAGGTCTAATCTGGGATTAGCGAGGCCGCTCTGCAGATTGCCTTAAGGATTTCTCAGGTCTCTCTGGGGGTGGAGCTGGACGGTTGTGTTGATGCCAGGCAGGTGATAGGGCTTTAATGCCACCAACAGCTAGATGCTTATTCCACTACATCTCTGATCCCTCCAAGTGCTGGTTCATCAAAAAGCATTGCTTTCTTAAACACAGGATAGTTAATACATCTATTCAATTAAACAAATCTCTTCGAAAAATGAATTAAAATCACAGCAGCAGTTGAGGAGGCAATATTTCATTGTAGGTGTTTTTTAATCCCAGAGTTAAATATCCAGTGACCTCAAGTGTTCAGCTGCTGTAGAAGTGTGTGGAGCTCTCTGGGTGTTTCACAGAGTTTTGGGAGCCACATGTAAACCACCTCCTGCTTTAGGCCATCAGGGCATGATCACTGCAACTAATCTTAGAGGCCCTTCTGATCCAAACATGTGGCCGTTAAAGTACAGTCTGGGTTGGACATAGAAACCTCTTAAAACTGTACATTCCAGTGTTCTGTGCAATACAAAGTTTGACATGACTGATGCTGACAATTGTCTGAACATTGTTGATTATGAGGGATGGAAATTACTAGTGTCTTTTAAATCTCTAAATATTTAACATTTTCTTCCAGTACTTCTTTAGAAACAGTGTTTCTTTCAGCTTTGCATTCACTTTAGGTTTACATAGTTTTCTTTTTTGAAAGTCTTGCTCTGCAGTGTACTGCATATATATTAAAATGGTAACGTTATATATAAGTGAATAAATACTACAGAACAAAAACACTGTATTACTGAAAGTCTGATACATTTATAGATAGATAGATAGATAGATAGATGGATGGATGGGTGGATGGAGAGAGTACCATATATTACTATCATGTTAATATTAATAACATGGCCCACGTAACGGCTGAGAACTATTTTTTCCCCACCTGTATTCCGACTGGACGTGCTGCGCTACGATGGGCTACAAATGTGACTGACGGCTGCTGAGAGAACTGTTATCCAATCACAGTGCAGGTGGGCGGTGATAACCTGAATGCGGGTGGGGAAAAAATACGCCCCTGGCCATTTCTATCGGCTCCACCCTCTCCAGCACAGGTTCTCTCAGACTGAGAAGAGTCTGCCTCAGTAACACTGGATACATAAATGTGGGGAAACTGTCAGGCCAGTCATGGATTAATATGACCCAGTTCCACAGAAGAGAAAGTGGATTATGGCTCCAAAAACGAAGAGTGGAATTTGGTTTTCAAGACTGGGATGTTACCGTGTCACGTTGAGGGGAACCTGAGGATTAAAGGGGTTAAACAGAGGAGAAGTCATCACAGTTAAATCTGTCCATGCAGTAAGTTGACTTTTGTCGTTTTGAATAAGACTTAATGGTGAGTTTGAATGAAGTTTTGTCAAGTATTTGGCAGACATGCCATTCAGCGTTTTTATATGTGTATAGATCACTTTTACTGTTAACGAGCAGAAGCACATCAGCATCACTTCACTACTGCTCTCCTTCTAATGCATCCTTCTAATGCATGCCTTGAAAAAACTTTTCTAAAAAAAGTATTTTAATACATGCTATATAATGCATAATTATCTGATCTTTACAGTTATAGATCTGACATGATGTAAAATCAAGACTTTTATATCCTCAGAACTGTTTCATTCAGATGTTTGAGTTTTCAGATTACAGATGAAATATTATCCTAACAGGATTTTGTCTTTTTATTTTGCTGACAGTGTGTTTTCTCAATTTAGAAAGTAACTGCTTTAAAATGTTACAAGCTTTGAATTTCTTTGTTCCATTTAAATGTAGATCATCAGACACTATGAATTCTTTGTCCACTTTCACTAACCTCTTCCCATGGCACAAAAAAAAAATCTAAAAAATAATTTTTATTATTGGAAACAGGTGTATTTTTGCTTTCTGGAGAATACTGTGGCAAAAGCATAATAAAGCACATTAGTAGTGTTTTGTAGACTAGATGACTCTCATTATTTTGGTGTATCTATAGCCGTGAGGATCTGCATGCTGAGAATCTTGTAAATCTGTGGTGTGATCTTTCAGAGAGATGGGTGGCTGATCTTGTTTAGTGTTTAGGACGTCCGACTAAGCAGGCTGTATTTTTAGGCCCTGAGCTCAGATGGCAGTATTGTTAGCGTGAAAATTGGTTTGCAGAGCTCACATCAACAGCACATCTCTTGAATCTCTTCAGACCACTGTGCTACAATCATGCACACCACTCTTCGTTCTGAAGGGTCTGCAATGATAAACAAGCAGAATCAGTCAGTTTAGGAATACTAAAACCTTAAGTTCATGAAAAGTTCATGATTTGCAGCAATAGACACATTTTTTGTCACACAATACACAGAGAACAGCAGTGTGACTTCACTCTATGTATATGAATTATGAGTAATGTATGATTAGTAATATATAATGCTTTTGAAACCCAAAAAATGAATACTGATCCTAATTTTTAACGATCACAATAACAATCAGCATTAAAAATGAATTTTCTTGATGAATTGGTAATGATTTGCTTGAGGTTTGCCTGCTTTAGAAGCATAATTTAAATTCTGGTGCTTTTTTTTTTTTTACATTTAGTAGTTACAGTCTTTGTCTGCTTGTCCTCGCAGGCGTGAGTGTGAACAGTGATAATGGCGAAAATCTGCACTCAAGAGTCATACCCATCACGTCACAGGCTGTCAGTCCGGGCTTCAGATGATGAAGTGGACCAGACTGATAATTGTGTCAGCAGGTTTGACGTCACAAGCTTTCTCCTGTTCCTTTTTCAAGTGTCCAGTCTGTGTGGGCTGTGCATATCTAAATAAGCCAAAACCTAATAAAGAGTCATAATCAACCAGTTGGTTGCAATTTAAACTTTCATGTGACACAGCATTTTAAACAAACTTTTCTCTTTAGTAGGGCTGATTGATCTACCTATATGTGAACAGAAAGTAGTTTAAACATGGGTTTTTGTACCTCTGATGTCCTCCCTGTCATTGTGTTCCAGGGTACACTCTATAGGTGACGACACTACCTCTGACATGCAGGGGGTCAATTCTACGACAGCCAGTCAGCAACTTCAGGAGTCTCGCAGAAGCTCCTTCACAGGTGCTGGAGCCATGGCCAGGTAACACTGAGACCTGCCCACTCAGCTACATTTCCTTTTCTCATCACTTACTCCCCGTACCATCTAGAACTTAAATCTAGCAGCGAGTCCCACTCCTGGGCTGTGAGTTTCCCTGCTGAGGCAGACCAGGTTTGTCTCATTAGCGAAATAGCTGTCTGTGCAGTGCAGGGATATTCCAGAACCGGGGTGAGGAAACACTGCTCCATAGAATTCATTCTAGAGTATACCAGCCTGGGTCAACTGCACAGTAATGTATTGGAATAACATCTGACATCTACTCAGATTTCGTGGTCAGTAATGCACAATTTTGGTTTAATATTACTGTTACCAAATCTGTAAACACTGGAGTATATGCTTAATGATGTACTTAATGATGCCCTCTATTAGCAGACATCAATGTAAATATATAAAGTGTGCATTTGACCTAGGGGGCAGAGAAAGCTACATACTGTACAGAGAAAACAGGAGTGTTAGTCTCTTCCTTGTATTGATCTCCCAGGCTCTCGCACTTCCTCTTTGTGCTGCGGAACTGGGCGTCACATAGGCTGCAGCGTGAGGTTGAGCGGCCCGACTCCTTCCTGGAGCGATTTCGCGGGCCCGAGCTCAAAGATATTTCCAGCCGTGGCAGCTATGCCCATTCCTCCATAGGGCAACCTGACAGGCCTCGTAAGAGGAAGTAAGTCAAAAGCACATGTCAAAAGTCAAAAGTCCTGGTGAAACCTCATCAACATGGGTGTCATACTCCATTCCCTGGATGTGCACAGCACTGCAGAGTTTAGCATTCTACTTCATTTTACACACAAAATTCAACTCATTAGCAAGACCATCATGAGTTGAACTAAGCTCCGCAAAGGTGTGACCCTCCAGAACCTGAGCTTGACACCTCTGCTCCACAGCGTAAATAAAGATAATGAATGAAGATAATGCTAACACTGGTGTGAAGTAAACCAGCAAAACAAAGTGGAGAACTGGTCAGCACTTACTCAGGGCAGTTCGGTACAACCACTTCCGACATTGCCTTGGCCATTGAAGGTTGGACTGATGGACTCACCCAATCCCTAGAGACAGTATGTAGATTTCCTCGTAGGCTTCCCAGTAGTAGCAGAACATTACTCTCATTTTAGTAAGAGAGCCATGATAGTATAGATTACTAAAGAATAGTACTACGCTAGTAGAGTTCTAATGTTTGGAGAATATGAGCACTGATAACACAGAAACTGAATGCTTCTTTCCTCTTAAGAAATACCAGTCACTGGCCACTAGCAGTGTACAATATGAACAACTGCAACAACACAGATGAGTAAGTATGTAGTAATCTCCGTAGAGCCCTTTAATGCATGTAACTTTAGGACTTCAAAATCTTCTAAGCCGAAGTAGATAACAGTAGTAACTTGTGCATAGACTAAAGCTGTTTGTAATACATCAGTGCATAAAACTGACATGGTACTGGTTTGAGTGCGCTTACTAATGGATGCTTGGTAGAGTTAATGCTGCCACCTGTAGGCGAATAAATCCTAATACACCAGAGTAGGATAGGGCTTTAGGCCTGTAGTTGCCCCCTGGACAAAACACCTGAGGTTGCTAATGTTAATAAAGATCAAATTGTTACCTTTAGCAAAAAAGAGGATAAAAACAAAGATGAGAAAAAAGAGGAAGAGAAAAAAGATGGAGACAAGAAGGAGGAGAAAAAGGATGAGAAGGATGAGAAAAAAGATGAAAAGAAGGATGAGAAAAAGGATGAAAAGAAGGATGAGAAAAAAGATGAAAAGAAGGATGATAAAAAAGATGAAAAGAAGGACGATAAGAAGGATGATAAAAAGAAAGAAGAGCCACCGTAAGTATGTTACGGGTAAATATAATATTTACTCACGAAATCCACTTGAAGTCTAATGAGTGCTTAATCCAACAGAAAGTACTAATGAATTGTCATGTTTATAAAAATAGTCCATATTTGGAATTTAATTGGTTGAAATTTTCCATGTTTTACACTGTGTGAAATATATTAACTGCTGTACCTCTCTAAGAACTAGGGCTGTCATTCAAATTTTGTTCCTTTAGGAAAGAAGTGTGGATCATGGACCCTTCCATAGACTTGTATTATCGATGGCTCACAGTAATAGCAGCGCCAGTGTTTTACAACCTTATGATGATCGTAACAAGGTCTGCTTATGAACACTATTTAATTTGTAATGTAGCACAGATGTGGGGAGGTATGAAGTGGTGAGATGCTTATGGTTCTGTGGTATTTATATTTCTTTATACAGGGCTTGTTTCAATGAGCTCCAGAACTCATACACAGTCCTGTGGATCATTCTGGACTACACCTCAGATGCTATCTACTACACAGACACTTTTGTAAGATCAAGAACAGGTAAAGATGGACATCTTTTCTTTTTTAACTTGACCAATTGGTAACTATTTTTTGATATTTGGTTTATGATTGCAGTAGTTCCCCTAGGTTTATTTCACGTCTGTTCAACCTCTCTGTAAGAACTCGGAGTCATCAAACACGTACACGGCGTGTTTTTACATTCTTTCGAATGATATAGGAAGTGGACTGTTTTGCTTGTAAATATCCAGGAGGAGGAGCTCACATTAGTTTTCTTGTAATTAAGTGGAAACGCCACACAAGCGCTTATAATCCCCTGTTAAAGGATATGACATCATTTGGCAACAATAAAACAGGATGCTACATTGCTATACAACACAAATATATCAATAACAATTGGATCTGTACCAAACTTGGGATCTGAATTCAGTGGTTCTTTACAGTTGAAAATAGGCTGAGAATTTATTTTAGCCAAAAATGGGTGAATATCACAAATAAACCATGATAATGTCAGAAGAACATGTTTATATCTCATCATGGCTGGGCAGTCTGTGAATTTGACTGTCCCTGTTGATTTAATGCTAGAGGAAACACTCAACTTCATGACTTTTCAATTTTTGCTCTTTTGTTTTCATCTTGTTATTTTCAGGGTTCCTGGAGCAAGGCCTTCTAGTTAAAGATGGCAAGAAGTTGATGGACCATTACAGAAAAACCTCACAGTTCAAATATGACATTTTGTCAATGATTCCAACTGATATTTTAATGCTAAAGGTGGGATACAACAACCCAGAACTGCGGTTTAATCGTCTTTTTAAAATGGCACGACTCTTTGAGTTCTTTGACCGCACAGAGACTAGAACAAACTTTCCCAATATTTTCCGTATCAGTAACCTCGTACTTTACATCTTAATCATTATCCACTGGAATGCCTGCATTTTCTTCGCAATTTCTAAAACTATTGGTTTTGGCTCTGACACGTGGGTGTACCCCAACATCAGCCATCCCGAATATGGGCGCCTAGCTAGGAAATACATCTACTGTCTTTACTGGTCCACTCTCACACTCACCACCATTGGAGAAACTCCTCCTCCTGTCAAAGATGTTGAGTATTTGTTTGTTGTTGCTGACTTTCTTATTGGAGTGCTGATTTTTGCTACTATCGTCGGTAACGTCGGTGCCATGATCTCCAACATGAACGCCTCCCGCGCTGAGTTCCAGGCCAAGATTGACTCCATCAAGCAGTACATGCAGTTCCGTAAAGTCTCCAAAGACCTGGAGGCCAGGGTCATTAAGTGGTTTGACTACCTCTGGACGGAAAAGAAAACCTGTGATGAGAAGGAGGTGTTGAAGAACCTTCCGGACAAGCTTAAGGCCGAGATTGCAATCAACGTCCATCTGGATACGCTGAAGAAAGTGCGGATCTTCCAGGATTGTGAAGCTGGACTGCTGATTGAGTTGGTGCTCAAACTGCAGCCTCAAGTGTTCAGCCCTGGGGACTACATCTGTAAGAAGGGTGACATTGGAAGGGAGATGTACATCATCAAGGAAGGGAAGCTGGCTGTGGTGGCTGATGATGGTGTCACACAGTTTGTAGTGCTCAGTGATGGGGCTTACTTTGGAGAAATCAGTATTCTTGGCATCAAGGGCAGTAAAGCTGGGAACAGGCGGACAGCCAACATCCGGAGTGTGGGCTACTCCGACCTTTTCGCCCTTTCCAAAGACGACCTGATGGAGGCCCTTACAGAGTACCCTGATGCCAAAAAGGCCCTGGAAGAGAAAGGGAAGGCCATCTTGAGGAAGGATAACCTGATAGACGAAGCAGTGGCCAACGCAGGGGCCGACCCCAAAGACCTAGAGGAAAAAATAATTCGTCTGGAAAGCAATCTTGACATCATGACCACTAAGTTTGGAAAACTCATGGCAGAATACACATCCTACCAGAGCAAGATCAAGCGAAGGCTCACCAACATGGAAAGCAAAGTGAAAACGCTGCGGCCAGAAGATCTGTCTGAAGTGGTCGAAGACAAAAAAGAAGAAGAAAAGAAAACAAAATAAATGCATTCTGATGAAAACATGCAGTGCAGCTGGACACAGCATAGACAATGAGATGAATTCTTTTTTAAAATATGTACAGATTTTCAAATGTAGGCTGCAAACTACTTTTAAACTCTTTATACATTTTGTTTATAAGTTTTGAAAATGTAAGCGTATATTACATACTGTTACTTTTATGTATCATAAAGCATTAAGGTATTTTAAGTTGAATTCATGTGCACACTGTATATCTTTCTTATGCTTTTCTTATATGTTGTACTGCTCCTGCTTGTGCTTTCAAATAAGCAAGCAACAAGCGAGAACTTGTGTTTTTCAGAGTATGAAACGTCTCCTGCATAAGATGTCTCTCTAGAGCCAATGCCAGATGCTCCAACCACCCTTTAAAAAACTGAGTTTGCCAAGCACTAATACCCCTTGAAAAAAAATGTCCTTATTACTACAATGGTTTATAAATGTCACTTTATCAATTCAACAAGTATCATTCTAAATAAAGCTATTGGTCAACAAGTTTTATGTTAGTGAAATTGTTCTTGCTGTTCATTAATCAGCAGTGGTTCAGCGTGGCATACTCTTGAAGAATGCTCTGTCAGTTTGGCTAGAATTGGATGATTCCAAAGCAATGTTTTTAATCTTCATTTTTTTTTTTTAAAGATGCAGTGTCCTTAGGGCCATCGAGGATGTTTAAATCTATTCTTTAATAAATTATAAAATAGACTCTATGCCTCTCATTCACTGCCATTCAGCTAGAAGATGACTTGGTTTCAGCTAATATAAAGCATGAAATCAGGGTGCTGTCACTAATTTCAGCATATGCATGCTGGAGTCTGTAAAAGTTGTCTATACAGTAAATATTCAGAGAGACTGTTTTATACTAATGGGATGCATCTGGTTTATGCAGTCTGACTACAAAAATCAAGTACTTATGTGATAAAAACAGGAAACACAAACACGCAAAACCCCATGTCATTCATTTAAGGAAAAGGGTGTGCAACAGCTTTATCACCCATTAACTAACTACTACTATCAGGAGCTACTGGAGGATTTTCAAGCCCTTTCCAGACTGACTTTCTTTCTCATCTCTTCTGGAATTTCATTTGGTCATGGCACAGGGATCTCCATGTTGAGAATTTTAAGCATACTTCACTTAGCTGGAAAGGTTCTATTTTAGTCCTGTTTAGATTCAACAGGCCTGGTAGTAACGAAGCCCTGGCGTGTCTGGTCTAATTGACACCAATTAAACTTGAAGCAAATATGCAAAAATAGAAGTCAGGAGAGGGACAAATACTTTTTCTTGGCACTGTAAATGCAGTTTTGGGGAAAATGCTGTATTTTCAAATCACCATATGTATGAAGGAAACTTTCAACGTTTTTTTTCTTACTGTACTAACTGGAGAACACTGTTTCACCGCAGGAAGCTGGGCTCATCTGAAAGCAGTGTTGGGGATGAAGTAGTTGTTTAGAGCATTAATGGAAGTCTTACTGGACAGTAGAACACATGTGAAGAGTGTTTGTGTACAACAGTACCCTGTTTTCCAAACACAAGTTAAAATTAATTCATGCATTAATTAAAAATGCTTTGGTTTAAAGAAAACCACCAGTGAGCAGGTATTATTTGGGTGGCGGATCACTCTCACCACAGCAGTGACACTGATATGGTAGTGGCACATTTTTGTGTGTGTATTGCATCACACAGCAGTGCTGCTGGCGTTTTTAAATACTGTGTCCACCTACTGTCCATGATTGATATTGTGGTCTGTTATTGATCATGTGATGCTGCACAGTTTATGTTATTCACCCTCTAATCCTTTGTCAGTGGTCAGATTGCAGACACAGGGCATTGTCAGCTGGATATTTTGGTTGGTGGACCATTCTGAGCCCAGCAGCAGTGAGGTGTTAAACTGTGTGTGACACACACTAACATACTACTACACGTCAACATCACTGCTGTCATCAGCAAGTAATCACCCAAGTAATTTCTGCACACTGGTGGTCCTGACTGTTGCTAAATGGAGTTAAAGCGACTAACAAATAATGCAAAAAAGCAGATGTCAACTACAAAGCACCCTTATATTGAAACTGGTAAAATGGACAATTAGTGGAAATATAAGGTTAGTGTACCTAATGAAGAGGCTTGTTAGTGTTTATTTGTAGTTTGTTAAACTGTGCCAAATATCTTATGACTACTTTTTTATTGCTGTGATTTTCTTCAAACATTTATGTGTGGTTGTGTAAAGGGAAACAAAGTTGGAATCAAGCAAGACAGAAATCTTTCAGCACAAATGATAGTTTTAAGCTGTTCAACAAACTGGATAGGAAATACCAAAAAAATGTAAATAACAGGTTCATTGCAGAGGAATGACTTTTGGCTTTACATCAGGAAAAGCTTCAGGATGAAACACAGCAGCATCGCTTTAAGGTCATCATTACTGTTGGCATATCCAGTTAATTTCTTGGAGAAAACTGCCCAAGAGTGTCTTTACCACATGTGAGGTTCATTCTGTACTGACCCCGTAAAGGGCTCTTAATACTGGGAACAGCTTACCGAGAGGCACTAAGCCGAGTCTCAGGTGGTGCTCAAAGTGGCGAGGGATTGACATAAGCCTTACACTTCCAAGTTCATCAGGAGTCTAGTTGAAAGGTGAGAGGGAACAGAGCTACAGGTCTCAGGCTGAAAGAACAGTGTTTAAACACACTAAGTGATCCAGGACTATCGTATGGTTATTCAGTCTACCCAAATTCTCTGAGATGCTGAGGCTGTGAACTGGAGGAAGGCCAGCCTAATTTCTCCTGGCCAGTGAGGGATGTACTGTGACCTGCAGCAGCTAGAGTTGTCACCTTAGCTCTAGCGCCAAACTGCTGCGAAACAAAATCTCATAAATGCAGTAACACACAAGCTTTACTTACAACTGGTAATTTAGGAGAAAGGTTGTCAGTTCAATTTTCACACTTCAGAAAATATTAATTCCCTTTGATTTTTTTTTTTTTCACATTTTGTAGTATTAGAACCTGGAATTATCATTTGATTTACACAATATGTCAATTATGTAGATGCAAAATACAGCCATCAATTCTCAATCTGGGATTTAGTTTTGATTAGTTTTGAACAACTCCAGTGTAGCTTTGGCAGCTTGCTTAGCATTGTTGTCCTGCTGGAAAGTGAACTTTCCACCTCAGTTTCAAATCTCTTGCAAAATAGTTTTTTTCTTGAGAACTGCCCTGCATTTGGCTCCGACGACTTTTCTGCCTTTCAGCCCTGTTCAGATTCCCAGTCATTACTAATGAAAAGCATCCGCACGACACCACACAACCTTCACTGCGGTGATGAGCAATTCCAAACATTCCAAAACATTCAATTTAAATCTCTTCAAACCAGACTACCTTTCTCCACGAGTCCTTAACATTGACCTTTTTGAAGTGCCTGGACTATGGTTGTCCTGTGATCAGTTTCACTCATATAAGCTATGGATCTGTCCAGCTTCTTCAGAGTTACCAGTACCCTTCTCACACAGCCACTGACTTTTGGCGTGGACGTCCTGCTGTAGTCACACACAAGGTTGAGGTTGTGCCTTCTGTTTCCATTTTAAAGTAACATATTTAATGGTACTCTGCAGGATGTCCCAAGCCTGATTAAGAAGTCTCTAAAACTCGCTTGAGTTTGATCTTTATGATACTGCTCGTTTGGGTATGTTCTCTACTAAACTTTGGGGCCCTCAAGAAACAGCTGTATTTTCACCACAATTACATGACACTTTAATCGCACACAAGTGAACTCCATAGAACTCATTATTTCTGATTGACAGTTGGTTGTGCCAGAACTAATTTAGGGACCATTACATAAATTTTGCTAACCACACCGTCACATCTATATGCTGGGGTATTTTGTGTATATTCATGAAATATCATTTCAGGCCATGAACCAGCTCCTGGTTCTAACACTAAAAATGTGGAAAAATCCTCAAGGGTTAGTGAACTGTGTGTTTTAACTTGGATAAAAGTAAGTAAGCAACATATGTAAGAAGTGTACTTATGTCAATTTGCTCATTTGGGTTATTTTAGCCTCAATATTTCTGCCAAATAACAACTGAACACTTTGCTATTTTGAAACTCCTTCATGTTTCCACTCGAAAGTCTGTTTTTCAGTTTTTAATTTATTTAAGAATAACTGGAAACAAACAATCAAATGCTTTCATTCTCAATATCAAGTTCTGTTACCCCTTTAATGTGAGCGCCATCAGCAGTGGAACAAACCACAGACATTTATCTGAGAGAAAAAAAAAAAAAAAAAAAAAAAAAAAAAAAAAAAAGCAAAATGATGAGCAAAAAAAAAACAAAAAAAACCCCAAAAAACTCAATGGATCCAGGGCATCACTAAAGTATGTTTCCAGCTGTACTTGGGTAAACCTGAGGGGTGATTCTAAGCATACATGTTTGGCACATCATGATAGTGGTACAATTTGTGCCAATATCCCCTCATTCATTCAACAGTTTAATAATTTGGGCCAGACACTGTGCGGAGCAAAAAAAAAAAGCTACTAAAATATTAACCCATCTGACTTCAATGGAGTACTGATGAGGGCTTTTTGTAGTTAGCTTAAAAGTCTGCCATCCTGAATTAAAACAAGACTAGTAAAGAAATAAACCTCTCCCTCTCCAAATAAGGGCTTTGCAAACATTGTAAACGAGAGGTGGTTTTCTTTGTCTTTCATTTCTCTTTTTAGTCTTTCCTTTGCCATGGGTACACCATCAGAGCAGACTGGTTTCGGCTAATCATTTCATCATACTGAAGTAAGACAGAGAACCAGACTCTGCAGCTAAATACAGAACACTGGCCATAAGCAAGCAGCACAACTTGCCGACATGGCATAACAAACAATGCAGTTCCTCAATAAATACAGAGTTCCTGGTAACAACGGGTGGACTGAAGTTGCTCTGTACCTCAAAAAGCATTGCTGGCGATGTGCAGACTGACTGGGGAAGACCTATGAACCATGAGCACGACATGTCAACGAGCGGTCAACAGAAAACTAACAAGACATTCTGAATATTGAGTTAAGTGCACTTTCACAGTTCAACCATAGTACAACAATAACTTCCTCCTCCCTTTACTCTTTTGTTCTTTTTGTAAAATTTCTTTAGGTTTATGTGGTGATCAGTCCTGAAGTCCTGTTGGAAATCTCTAACCATCCTTTTACCGCATAAGAAACCAAGAAGTGAGTTGAATTCCAGGCAGACATGAAAGAACAGACTTTATCCCTTAAAATAAATAGTGCTATATCTCAGTGCATACAAAAAGGGAAACTTAACACTTACATTAGAGGGAGAGAGCCAAGAGTCCAGTGTGGTTTTATCTACTATTTAGGCACAGGCACTCGGTCACCAGAACTTTCCCATTTTAGCCCATTTCATATGCTGTCTTACATTTAACTTGATATTTATGTTTTGTCGGTGTAGTTGATTTTGCCTTTGACGGACACGCGAAAACTCTGAAGTTGAGCGAGTTCTTTTGTGTCCCCTCATGCCTCAGAGCATGCCAAAGCCTTTGGCGTAAGTGATGGCTTTGAGGAGTCTCTCTCTAAGTTTCTCCTTAGTGGAGTATTCAGGGAGGAGCAGCACGTTGAAGCAGGTGTGAGAGGTTGGTAACCTGACGGGTAAAAAGGAGAGAAAAATTTCAGAGCATTTACACAGACTGGCGAAAAAATTCTACATGAAAACAGAAGGGACAAGTGTGAAACATTCTGACTATTCTAAAGCTCAAGTACACAAACCACTCTGCCATTACCTGTCTGAGTCGGGCCCATTTTTGGCAATGATCATCTTCAATTTGCCCAAACCGCCAACGGGGGCTCTGTCTGTGCCTGTGGTGAACTGCAGAAACAGCCTTTTCTGCTCCTGTCCAAACGAGTGCACCGTCTCCCAGAAGTCCCTGACGGGCAAACAAAACCAAACTGTCATTATCTTCATATTCAGCCTCTAATGTAAGATTACTGTTCATGCTTTACAGTATAATCATCACATACTTAATAATGCGACAGTCCTTGTTGTAACCACCATCATATTCTGTAGTCTCTTCGAGTGCTTGAAAGTCAAGAATCTGGAGGTAAACAAGAAGACACAGGTATTTTCCCAAACCACAAAGAGAGTAGACAGTGTGAGTAAGATCGGATGACCGTAACTTTGTATGGAGCTCACTTACTCTGCTGCCACAAATAAGCAGCTCAATCTCCTCAGGTCGAAACAGATACTTCAGGGGAGACTCATTAGTGACCATATGGAAACCTCTCCTGAATGCCTTGAATTGTTTCTCCACACTTTTGTTCAGCATATATTCGGCATACAGCGCTACAAATTCCTGCAGAAACACAAACATGGTTAACTGAAAACCCACATGAATCCCCACTGCTTTCAAACAATACTTTTTCTGCCTATGACAGACCTTCCTGTTATCGTTGGTGACAGGGATTTTGTCTCCGCCTTCTCTTAAATCGTACATGATAGGGTTTCCAAACAGGTCTGTCTGCGATATCTGGAACGTGATCATCATGTCCTCTTCCACATTGCCCTCATACTCCAACAGCTCCTTTAGACTCTGATAAAGAACCTGCGCCAGGCAAAAACACATGACAAAACGGTAAAATCACTACAAAATCGTCTCGTCACTGCTTGTATTGTTCAGCAGTTCTGAATTAATTACGTGTTGTCTTGTTGAATCTGCTAATATGAGTCATTTGGAAAAGGGGACAGTGTTTCAGAAATTTGGCTCAAGTCTCATATCTTTTTTCTATGTGCCAGCTAAAGATAAAAAATAATCCTTTTCTCAAATCTCATCCACTAAGAGTATTTACATAGTGATAAATAATAATAGAACAGGCAAAAAACTATTACCGGATGAGAATCGGCAAGGTCTCTGAAGGTTCCTTTCTTTCCCATTAGCTTTCTGTAAACCACCATAGGAAAGTGCACGTCCAGAATACAGTTATTGTAGATAGCTAGGCCCAGGACTATACCTATCAAAGTGAACTGGCCTTCATTTTCAAATGATGAGGGGTTGAACCAGAAAAGCTTTGTGCTTTCATCGTAGGTGAACATGCCTGCAGAAAACATGGAAAGAGCAGGTGTAAGGCATGACCAAAAGATCCTAATATTTCATTATTTATTATAGTTTGTGCAGTTTACTGCTGACAGTGATTCCAACATGAATTATCATGTTAAGGACCAAATCACAATCACTAGAACTCTGCTATTACATCTTAGTATAACAGTCACTTTTACATACCCTTAACTCCATTAAAGCACACATAAAAAAATAATCGTTTGTTTCAAAAGAAAAAAGCATTCTAATACTGCAACACATCTAGCCACTCATTTAAACAGTAAACATTTCTGGTAAAATCTGTCAAGAAACTGAAAGACAATGATGTTTTCAGGATGATCATGAAAATATGATTATACCTATATCTGGGTTAAAGATCTCTTCTACTACCAGTTGAAAGAACTCTTTGGAAACGCCTCCTTCATCCACTCCTTGCTCCCCTTCAAACTCCACATACAGCTGCTTCTTCAAGTCTGCTGGGTTTTCCATGGCAATCATCTCCAGCTGAAATCACAGTGGGATCAGGCATCACCATATTTCCATCCACCAACACTATATATTGCAAGGAATAGGTTAAGAGAATGTTGTCTTAAGCCACACAATTTACATTAACTCCGTTTCAGACTTACCCTGACTAGAGCATCGTCTATGATGTGGTCTCTGCGCACTTTCAGGCGCAGGTATGGATTGAGCTGCTGTCCCTGCACTAGGCTGTAGAGGGCAGTGATTCTGCGCTCGCTGTACATGCGGATTCGGTTGTCATAGTAGAGGCCCAGGTTTTTTGTCACAGCGTTAAGTATGAATGGACAGGTCATGAAAGAGAACTTGCTCTCCGTCTCCACCTTGAAGAAGGTGTAGTCCTTGTCCATTTCCAGCACATCGTTTAGCGGATCGTTGATGAACTCCTCAAAGGGGATGAGGGGCTTGCGGCAGTCGGACGTGCGGATCCCAAGCTCCGTCTCCAGTGGGTCTATGCGTGGCCCTTTCTTGTTGCGCCGCTCCTCACCCAGCAGCTCTTGTAGAGTCAGCTCACTGGACTCGGGAATAGGCTCATCATCCTCCTCCTCATTGTGGTCCGTGTCCAGGTCGCCACCCAGCACGTTTGCATAGTAGACAATTTTCAAGCACTTGGTGGCTGCCACCACGCCGTCATCCTCATTGACTAGGTTGTCGCTGTTGAACTCGTTGCTGATAACCGTGTAGGTGATGAGCTGCTGGAAAGTCTCCGCCAGGCGCCGGATCTGGTCTGCGCCATACTGTGACCAAAGGCGTGCTAACTTGGCCAGAGCTGGGAGAGGTAGCTTGCTCATGGCCTTACAGAACTGCGGCATGGCAATCTCCAGGTACTCAGGACTGTGCAAGTTGCTGTTCTCCATGACAATAATGAACACGTTCAAATAATTGGGGTCAGCGGCATACACGTTATGATAGGTGAGGTCGCATTCCACGTTAGGTGACAGGTACACCAACGCATTGAGGAACGCGGCCTCAATCTTCTCATTGGACAACAGTCTATCATAAACTCTTCTTACAGCTTCAATGTCTACAGACACCTCAACTGGGCCCAGCTTTTGCACGTTGTTACCGTCATGAGAGGCCCCTTCTCCACTGGAAGCGGCACCAGCAGCATCAGGGTCCACCTCCATGGCACTGGCTGAACCAGAAGCGGTCTCTTTTTCATCTTCATCCTTATCCTCATCCTTGGCCTGCAATGACTTCAGCTCCTCCTTGGTGTGTTGCTTAGCCTTGCGAAAGCTTTGCACCAGACTTTCTGCACTGGAGAAGACCCTCCCGATGACACGTATTAGAGGTGAGTAGTCTTGCGTTTCACCACAGAGAGCAAGAATTTCATAAACCTTTTCCTCTGTCAAAGAATTCAAATCTGAAAAATCGTAAAGGCAAAATGAAAGCGCAAAAACGAATTTACAACATTTACAAACAAGACAATTCAAAATATGAAAAAAAAAAAGAAATTGTCTTTAGTAGTTTTAGCTTGTTTAGCTTTAAGAAATCCATTTAATTTTATGCAGAGAGGATTACTAAAGCTCAAGAAATGCACGAAACAAAACACCAAGCTTACCTCTAAAGTCTTCCCTGGTAGGAGGCAGATCCTTGTGGTTCATCTTCCCGTTGCTGCAAGCAGAGAAATTGTGGGCTCCTTTGGCACTGTTCTCTGGGAAAGCTGAGCTGGCTCCTTTCTTAGAGGGGTGAGGATCACATAGTTTGGCGTTATTCTTATACAGCTCCAGGGCCTTGATGGCCGCTGCATTGTTATCCATGCGCCGGAAACCCGGAGAGGAGCCACAAGCCTCGTTCGTGCAGGCCTCATTTCCACAGCCCTCAGTTAACTGGTGGTAGTAACGCTCAATTAGATGCTTTGCAGCCGCTCGCTTCCTGCATCAGACATTCAGACAGGGCAGCAGGGTATTAGTAGGGTTCATTCACAAAACTACTTTTAATGTCTAATTACAGCAAATATTACTCTGCAACAAGAGTGTACAGATAGTCAGTGCAGTACAGCCCCTGAATTTTGCAACAACAATGAAAATGTTTAGAAACTTGCACACCAAACACCTTGCTAATAATCTCAGTTCTTTCATCTGCAAATGCTCTAACTAAATACGATAAACTAAATATCAGACTAGAAATCAAGAATGAACATATCACTATACATCACAACAAAATGTGCATTACGGCATTACCAGACAGAGCTCATGAAGAGGACAAAACTGTAAGGAAGGCTTTAAAGTGCAAATACTCATGCAGCATGACTTATAGAAAATATTTCATGCTAAATTCTATATCATATACATCATCTGTTTCCAAAAGACATACTTAATATCTGTATTGCACATGGTTTTGTATTCTGGCTGCACGCTGATCATGACACCCTGGAATCATTTATGCAACTGCACAGAATCCATAAAAAATGGAATCACAAAAAAAATCAATTCACAAGGCCAGAGATAGAGAAAATGCTGACTTTGGCTTTTTGGCCTCTCGCTTGCACACAAAATGCTTTTTTTCTGTGCCACAAGCATCCGTATAAATCGTGGGATGCTGACAATGACCAGTGTTATAGAGAGTGCAATGCTGGCAATACAGTGTAAATATGCCTTTGCAAAACTGTAAAATGACCATATATTGGAAGAGGAACAGATACTCACATTAGACTCGCTTAAAGTTTCCAATGCTGGACTCGTCTATGCTCTGAACTCTAGAGAGAACAAAACGGGGGTCAGGAAACAGTCCTGTAGATGAGGAGAGGATGGGTTATCTCTGGACTAGGCAACTTTCTAATTCTCAAGCTGCTCCGAGATCAGCCCTGGTGAAATAGTAACTTATGGGAAACAATAGCACAGACGAATAAGAACTGAACAGGTTTGTTCACACTAATACAAAAAACACATTTAACAAGGACCAGATAAGCATGTGTATGTCTTAGGGACTACGATGGTGTGTTTGCAGACTGAGATAGGGCAGCTAAGTGGAACTGACAGGTGCTTTGGAGGGGAAGTGCAATAACAAAGCATACAGACAGGAAAGGGACGAGTAGGGCAGAGTCTGGAAGGCGAAAAGCTTTGAATAGTCAGATGTGTGAAGACTAAAACCCAGAGTGAGGGTAGATGGAAGCTGGAAGCCCTTGCTGTCCAGGCCTCCGGGGGGCTGGGGGGTAATGACTGTGCACAAACACGGTAGGAGCCTCCACCGTCTGAAGCAGCAGCATTTTTGGGGGTCGCTGCGAAGCTATAAACACAAACCTCCTGTCAGTTGCTAAAGATTGACCAAAGACAAACGGATGAGCTGCATGAGTGCTGCAATTATGCACGGAGAATCCCTGGAGCGGTGCTCTGTAACCTTGCTGCAACTGTCACGGGGAACTGCTCCAGTAGCACCGAGCTAACTCTGCTAACTAGCCTAGCCAAGCTTTCTGGTCCTGAGTACAGATTAATTAGCGTTTGTTCAAAGCAAGGGGCTTTGGTTTTTTATTCTGTTGATAATTATTAAAGCCACGGTCAGACTGAGTCCTCCAGGGCCCCCCTCGACACCCCAGGCCCCAGAAGCCGCGCTCTCTCCCCGCAGCGCCGGAGCTCCGGAGCGGGGCACCCGAGCAGCAGCAAACACCCCCCGGCTCTCCCCCAAAACGCACACACACACACTCAACAGAAGGGACATATCGAGAGCTTACTTCTCAATATGCTCTGTCGCGGACGAATAATCCTGCCACTCAACATCACAGTCGCTCCAGGTCTGTTTGTGTTCAGCTCCAGCCCCTCAACCAAACATTCTCGGCCATCTTGATAGCTAAGGCAAACACGGAGCGCATCCCAGGATGCACCGAGAGCCCCAACACACCATAGGGGTTCACAAGTCGGCCCCGAAAACAGAGGCTGAACTCTCGCCTGACGCCTCGCTTTAACTCGCCAGAAGACCTTTTCGCTGTTAGAGATTTACAATGGACTGAACACTTGCACAGCGGCTCGTTTTAAGAGCCCTTTTCCTCTTTTTCCGCTCTTTTGGTTTTACTTGCCAGTAGAGACTCTTGCAATAACAGCACGTACCACCAGATGTCGCAATACAAAAACCAGACCAGAAATCAGTAAGTGCTGCGTAGAACCTGGGGCCCTACTGTTTGTGTACAATGATACACAATATGGACAAAAGTATTGGGACACCTGTTTTTCAGGGTTTGGGGCTAGGGCCCTCACTTCCAGGGTAATCTTAATGCTTCAGCATACCAAGACATTTCAGACAACACCATGCTCCCTTCTTTGTGGACACAGTGTTTTAGGGAAGGCCCTTTTCTATTCCAGCATGACTGTGCTCCAGTGCACAAAGCCATAGTCCATAAAGACATGGTTGGATGAGTTCGGTGTGGAAGAACTTGACTGGCCCGCACAGAGCCCTGACCTCAACCCCACCCAACACCTTTGGGATGAACTGGAACGAATATTGCAAGCCAGGCCTTCTTGCCTAACATCAGTGTCTAACCTCATAAATGCTCTGGGCACAAATCCCCCACAGAAACATTCCAAAATCTTGTGGAAAGCCTTCCAAGAAAAGTGGAAACTGTTATAGCTGCAAAGGGGGGACCAACTCCATATTAAAGTCTATGTGTTTGAATGTAATGTCATTCAAGTCCCTGTTGGTGTAATGGTCAAGTGTCCCAATACTTTTGTCCATATAGTGTATTTTTGTCAAGTGTGACATCACTGGATTTATGTGTATACTGAATCTATGTGATTGACTGATTTATAAATAAATAAACAGACAATTAAATAAATAAATAAGCAAGCAAGCAGAGTGGGGCATTGAGAGTTGTTTAAAACCAGGCGTATACACTCATTTGTTGGGCAACATCCATAGTGAATCAAAATCTTTTCAGTTTCATTCATATTTTACATGAACAACCAGGAAACCAAGTCTACAGAACGATACAAATGACAGTTTCAAAACTGAGAAATGGGTTTGAATTGATAATGAAAGAATTGGCTTTGTTAAAGTGTGGTGCATTAACAAATGTTTCTTCTTTGAGATCACTTCATTTTAAAAGCTACTTAAAAATTACTTTTACAGTACTGATGGTGCTGTTATAATACTACTGCTACTACTAATAGTAACAGCGACAATAATAATTCATTCATTTTCATTTTGAGTTTTTTCTTTAGCGTTTTTATTGGATTTATTTAGACTTTACATTTTATATTGTTCTTGTCTCTGTATTTGGCCAGTTTCTGCTTTCTTCATTCAGGAATGACAAACCTGTTCTATGCTACACGTAGTAAGCACAAGCTCTTATCTGTTAAATCTAAATTCTCACAAAGGGTTAATTAGTTAATTAGCTAACTCAGACAGCAGCTTAGTCTGTCAATGTAAGTCTATAACTGACATGGACTTCAGTCTGAAGTCACCTGATTGAAATTTCAAAAGCAATTCAGCTGTTATTACCTGCCTAGAAAAGGTATTATACGTTTATCATCATAATAATAATGATCAGGGTAAATTGGTTCCTGTCATTTTCTGACTGATATTGTGTGTATGAGAGGCCTGAAGACACACCTGCTTCAGTGATGAGATTATTTCTGAGGGAAAGAAAGAAAAGATGAGGGCTTGTTGTAATCCTGTAGTGGACAATGGAGGCGTGTGTAATGCTGAATAATAGAAACGACATCCATGTTTCGAGTGATGCAGCTATGAAGCATCCAGTTCTCATGAATATAGACAGCTGTTTAGCTCCAAGTCAACAAGGTCCTAGATTAAACTCCACAGACACATGCACGCACACACACGCACATGTGTATGGTTAGGTGTTATGAGGGTTACGCAGTGGCTCAGTGACGTTATGAGAGTGGTTCAGTCCCACTGAGCAACACAGAAAAGACGTCCTCTGAGGAGCCAGAATAGAAGTTTTTATGAAATATTTTTGTGAAATCTGTAACTCTGTGTAAAATCTGTAACGAAATATTTGGACAGTACACAATGACAGCAATAGGAACTTTACACTTCAATAGGCAACTGTACTGCAACTGATTTTGAGAACCTATCTTGCACGACCACAGACATCTGAAAAATCGCCTAGCCAGATGTTTAAAAACTGAATATTTATGTCCAAGAAGGAAGTGGTCAGACGATTTTACCTTGGAAACTTGTTGGTGTTTGTATGTTCTCCCTGTGTCCGTGTGGGTTTCTTCCAGGCACTCCTGATTCCTCCCACTGTCTAAAGACAAATCAGGCGAATTGGAATTGCGAGATTGGCCCTAAGTGTTAGTATGTGCATGCATGAGTGTTTGTCTGTATGTCTGCCCTGTGATTGACTAGAGACCTGTCCAGGGGATTTTTCTGCCTTTCGCCCTAAGACCACTAGGATAGACTTCAGCATCCCCGCGACCCTGGTTAAGGATAAGCAGTTCAGATAATGGATGGATGAATATTGTTGATTGATACAGCGTCCAGATATTTCAAAGTCAGTCAATGAGGAGTTGAATATTTGATTCTGTATTGGGTTCTACTTTGATCATCTGTAGATTTAATAACACAATGCATCTTTAGATACCACATCAAGGTACAGATTGAGGGCACAGTGTATGAATTATTTTAGTGTGAAACATACTTATTAGTACCAAAAATAGCATGAACATAAATGATTATTAATAGATCAGCCATTTAGCCTGTTACCTAGCTATCTTTTAGCCTACTGGCTTGATGATTAGCCTAGTTCTCACTAACAAAATAAATCATCAGCCATTTTGTATAAACTCATCTATCAGTTCACCTATCAGGTGGTCCATGAAAGCAACAGAACAGTCAAAGATTATTCCATTCGCAGCACAGTGGATTTTGCTGACTTGCACATTAATATACAATAGAGTTGTTGTGAGTGTCATAAGTGTGGGTGATAATATAATATAATATAATATAATATAATATAATATAATATAATATAATATAATATTAGTATAATATAATATTAGTATAATATTATATATCAATTAGTAAATTAATATTTGTAAGTCATCAATTTATCTGCCTTGATATTTAATTATCACATTTCAGATAGTGTGTGGCTATGAAGTCCATTATAACTTTATTTTTTATGTTATACAGCTTTATTAGTCACTCACAGTGAATGATTTAAAACCTATGAAGCCGCTCTGTACCAGCATCAAAGTATTTTATACATCCTTTTACAAAATTTATTTTCTATCATTAAAATCCAGCTCTAAGGTTTTAGTGCAGCTTTGATTGAGAGCTGTGTCTGTTCCAAGGACTGCAGTGGAGGAGAATATGATTGGATTAAGTTAGTGGCAGCGGGGGCTTTACAGGTGAAGGGAGGAGTCAGGAGAATCTCTAGGGCTGTTTTCCCTCAGAGCCCACTGTCAGGTTTGATGTCAAACACAAGCCTGTGGGTGAGAGATGCATTCCCACAAAGCCCCAGGCCTTCTTTCAGATTGGAACCTGCTGTAAGCAGCGGGGTCCCTAGAGACATTCCCAGTAGTGAGTACACAAACAGAAAGGCTGGCCATGATACACACACATACATACACACACACAAGCATGCACACACACCTTTCGTTCATATTCAGGGGAGCAGCACTACAGGGAGTGTGTAGTTTGAACCAAATTGCTGCATAACACTGAGGGAGACTCATGTTACACTTGACATTCAAATAAACGGTCTGTAAACATGCATGAACTGTCTTTGCCTGTAGAGCTGAAGGCAGTTTGTAGTATGCAGTGATTTATCACAAACCACAATGTAGTGATTATGATGATGAAGATGGCGCTGATGATGATGATGATTATTAGCAACACCAGTGATAAAAAAAATTGATATGATAATAAAAATACACTTCAGCATATTCAACATAATCTATCTCTGCCTAGAATAGAATAGAAGCCATTGGGAAGCTGCTTCGATGTGTGTGGTTAATGACCAGATGTAGGAGAAACACATTATGTTAACAATTGCTGCATTATTCCTTTAAGACATATTAGAGCATTACAAAACAGGTTTAGGCCAAATGTTACAGATGTTAATTGCGAGCTGACCACTGAGGTAAAAGCATCATGGCAAGCAATGACTGTCCTTCTCCTCAGAAATGCAATTAACTTTCCATCCCTGCAGCTTTCTCTGTTATTGCAGTAGTAAAAACAAATATCATGTGGCTGGACCATGCACAGTGAAACTGGACCCAGTTAAGAGATTTTTATGAGAGGGAATTTTACAGGAGTCTGGAGACGGAATATGCTGTAATAGAAGAAAGCTGTTGTTTCGGAAAGTGCTGCAGATGACACATAATGGCATCATTTTTCAGTCATCGTAAAGCTGCACTGAAGGTGAGAATTTATTGTGCGCAAGACACAAGCAGGTGCTATCTCTGTGAAGGACAGAAAAACAACTGTCAAGAATGAGTTGAGCAGATCAAAGCAGACAGACAGTCCTATTGTGAGACACAAGAGAAGATTCTTCATGATTCAATGAATTTCAAAGAGATCACACTACAGTTCCTACAAACCAGTAAATACTAAAGACCTTATGACTGGTTTATGAAAATGATATAAAAATGAAAAGAATGATGTACTGAGCTCCCGTTATACTGTGTCTCTGAACTGAACCCTCAAGCCAGAGGTCTAAGACCAGTGTAGTCTGTTTGTAAAAGAAGCTGTAAAGGCTGCATTGAATTCTGTTCCATCATGGAGAGCGGTTTGAGGGCTATTGGTCGGTAGTAATGGCGCGCTCTCCATTAGCGAGATAAAAGCACAGAGGCTTTGGACACCTTTAGCGATCTCCTTTGTTCGTAACCACCTTTTGGATGCACCACAAGTGCCACATAAAGCAATCATATATAAGGTACAGTTTAGGGATCTAAATGGGATTTCAGGCTATAGGTTTACAGGCAAACCAAGATAATAAGCCAAGACTGTGACTCAAGTACTGAGGACCTACCACATGTTGTTTCACTTGTACCATATGTAACACTGTTATATATCACAGGACCACTAGTGAGCAGGTAATATTTATATGCTGGATCAGTCTCAGAACAGCAGTGACTCTGACACGGCAGTGAAATGTTAGTGTGTGTGTGTGTGTGTGTGTGTGTGTGTGTGCGTGTGTGTGTGTGTGTATGTGTGTGCACAGAGTGGAGTTTTAATACACCTCAGTGTTGCTGCTGGCTGGGAACAGTCTACCAAACAAAAATATCCAGCCAGCAGTGTCCTGTGTCCAAAAACAAGTGACAGTGATAATTCGGTCATACGTGAACAGACCACAGCACACAGTGTGAACAGCACGAAATTCTTCTCTGCATTTAACCCATTCACCAAGTGAAGCAGCGGGCAGCCAGGAACACAGCACCCGGGGAGCAGTGTGTGGGGATGGTACCCTGCTCAAGGGTACCTCAGAGGTGCCTAGCGGTCTTGGGAAAAACTGACCAGTGATGAAGGATTAGAGGGTGACTAACACAAACTATGCAGCATCAGATGAACTATCATTCATATCTGAAAGACTGGACGAACAGTTCTAAGCAATAGATTTAAGGGCCACCAGGTAGACAACTAATCAGAACAACCCCTGAACAATTGATTTATGCCTTCATTCAAGGAAAAATGTACTCTGACACTGGCCTGTTGGCGGTGCTACAAGGAATTACAGCTATCTAGACAACATTTGAAAAAATTATAATACTAAGATGGCCGAAAAACAAAATGGCCAACACAGAGGGTTCATAACTTCCCTGCTAGGTTCCTTCACTGTGAAGAAATTTGGTTGAAACTCTACTTTAGTTAGGTTTAGAATTTTTTTCTCTGTTTTTCTTGTGTATTGCCCCCATATAGCCAAATGATGTGAAACTTGGTAAGTACTCGACATTACCCCTGGCAATATACCAAGTTTGATATGAATCCAACTAAGCTTTGCTGACATATGGCTCACTTCCTGTTTTTGACAGCAGGCATATTCTTCTTCTTGCAAAATTCTTGAATAATTTTTGGTCAGAACCCTCTGTAGACGTTATGTACCAAATTTGGTAGTGATGGTTTTAATGATGTAGGACTATTTTTCAAAGCAGGGTTTTTTTTTTTTTTTTTTGTTTTTTTTTAATCTGGCAGATTTTAATGACTGCATTTAATGGCCGCAATTAAATCAGGGATTCAGGGGGAAAAAAAGATCATGACACTTGGATACACACTCAAAAGTTTAAGCAAAAATGTACCTTGAAATCTGATGGCACTACAGAGATGGATAGACTGACTCTAGATTTAGTGCCTGGATATTTTGGTCTTCTATCAATGTGCCAAAATTTTCAAAGCCCACTGAGGGGTTTTCTGCGCTGCCATAGACTTCCCTTGTCTAAAACTTTTTTCCAAAAATTACAGCTATTACAGTATTACAACAGGTGCATAGCACCTTCGATGCTTGGCCCTGAACAGTCTTGTGCTATAGAAAATTAAGGATTAACAATAATATAAATTATATAACACATCCTAATGATAATATTTTAAATCTTCATAAATACACAGCTTTGGAAACAAAAGTCAGTTTGTCAGTTTAGGAACATCCTTTATTGAAGGACTCCATCTCAGTCATAAACACTACTGTCACCAAGTCATTTCATCCAGTGACATGAGCCTTGAGCCCTACAGGAACTGAGAAAACCAAACTATAGAAAACTATAGAGACACGGCCGCATTGAGACAGAGAGAGAGAGAGAGAGAGAGAGAGAGAGAGAGAGAGAGAGAAAGAAACAGGCAGACAGACAGACAGACACATATGAATGTATGAATGAAAATTAATATTCGCCAGATGTGTTTACTGTATACAATACATAAACATACACTAAATGTAGTTTACAATGTATGTCATGTAAAAAAATGGCTAAAATATTCTAAGCAATTCAAATATATAACTATAGAACTATATAATTTAACAATGTAATTTCATTTTTCAGAGTTATAAATTATGTTTATCGGCATATGGGTATTTTATTCTGTATGGGGGGAGAGAGAATAAGAGAGTGACAGAGACAAAGACAGAGCAGAGAAAGAAACAGAGAGAGAGAGGGGGAGAGAGAGAGAGAGAGAGAGAGAGAGTAAGAATGAGAATTAAGCTGGTATGCCTTTTGAAAACAGACATTTTAAGCAATCTACACTTGCAAAAACAACATTCTGGAAGACAAATCTTCATCCCTTGTGTTTTTTCTTTCTGTCTCTGAAACACAAGCGGAATTTGAATTTGCTGCTGCTGACCTTTCAGAGAGCAAGGAGAGGTCTCGGTTATATTTATCATATGGCTGTCCACTGGTGTGACCTACTTTGAGTAACCTTTTTGGTCTGGAAGTTTAACACTGAACATAACTCCGAAATTACTAACACTGCTTTCTGCAGATGTTACAAAAGATGAATGAAGAGAACAAAAGTCAAGTAAAAGTCTTTTTTTTTTCCGAAGGAAATAATATGAATAAGAAAGGCATGTTTCAGATCTGTATCAGTAAAACTCTTCAAAAACATAAATACACTTCATTTTTAAAAGCCAAAAAGTTTGTGTTCTTTTTTAAATGCTGATGCAAGACCAGGGGAGAGAGCAGGAGAGAGGAGAGGAAAGCTCTTCACCACTGTTGTTCAAGTGCAGAGTTAAAAAATAAAATTAATCCAAAGTAACAGAGATGATCTACATTGGTTTAACTGGCCAGTGATTGCTGACCCTCCTGCAGGTCGAAGCTTATGGGACGGGATTAGTGATTCTTCTCTCTTATGGAACATGGGGTGAGTCTTCACTCTTATAGGAGATGGTGGTGTGTGATTTTTCTGTCTTATGGGAGATGGTGATGTGTGATTCTTCTTTGTTATAGAACATGGGGTGAGTGATTCTTCTCTCTTATGGAACATGAGGTGAGTCTTCTCTCTTATAGAATATGAGGTGAGTCTTCCCTCTTATAGAATATGGGGTGAGTCTTCACTCTTATGGGACATGGGATGAGTGATTCTTCTCTCTCATGGGACATGAGGGTGAGTGATTCTTTTCACTGATATCACTGATACAGATGTGGGGGTGAGAGCCACAAATTTGCCATAGTGAATTCTGTTTTAAAAAGTAAACACTGTCACAGGTATCTTATATCCATTATGTTGAAAAAATGCCTTCTGAGAGAGCTCAGCATTTAAAGCAGAAATTGACCTGTGTTGCCACTAATGTTTTTCTGAACCCTCAGAGACAGATCCTTCTAGAAAAGGAGATCTTTTCTGTCTCTCAAGAGGTCAGATAGCTGTTCTACACTGACTGGCTTTTTCTTGCAGAAGGTAATATAATACCAACCAAAATTTCTGGCAACCTGGTGAATGTATGCTCTCTCATAACCTTAAAGACATTTTAATCTGAACGCTAAGACTTCAGTTCTTGAAATTTGCTTCTAAGACAAATCTGCTATGAAGTTCAAGCTTAAATATGAATCATTTTCTAGAACAAACACTTTAAATGACCCATATACTCAGTGTGTGAATATTTAATTTGTTTCTCTGTTCATATATGACCATTTTCGAATTTCCTTTTGTCACTGGAGTGAAACAGGCTGTTTTTGTCCATATATGTAAATGAGTGGCTGCACTGCATTGCACCTCATTCAACAAGCAACCTATGCTAAAATGTACAGAACCAACAGAGTTCCCCATATATCCTGCGCTAATAATTCTATTACAAAGTGTCAGCAGTTACAACACTGTGTATCACCTCACCGTGATTGTATGTAAATGTGTTCATGGTTGATATGTAACAACTATGAACCATGAAAGCTGCATCAGCTTAAAGAGGGGCTGCCTTAAAAAAATCTAAAATGTAAGATTATGTTATGTCAAAGCTTCAGTGTCTTAACTCTTTTTCTAAAATCTGGAAAACAGACAAAAATAAGGAAGACACTTCAGTGAGCATCCAAACTTTTGACTGGTACATGAAAAGTGCTTGAGAAACTGAAGTGACACATGGTGTTGAGGTTTCAGTAACATTTTACTGTTGCATTCATAAAGTTACATGACATCTACATAGTAACTTTATGAATACAGCAGCCTATATAGACATTTATAAAGACCAATTCCAATAAGTGTCCATTGTTATGACACTATTTGTGGTGAAACTGACTGATGTAGCCTTTAAGATTAGCAATGCTTGTTAGAATAAGCCTTTATAAATGCTAGCGTTGGTTTGTGTCTACTGATAGACATACTTATGTAGATGTCATATAGTCTTATGGATGTTGTCCTTCAGTAAAGTGTTACCAAAGTTTCTCTGAAATTCAGAACTCATCTCCAGGCCTACAAGGCTGATGATAATAAAGTTAAGCCCCAGCAAGGATCATGGTATTATGCACCATTTTAATAGCGTTCTTGGAAGGCGACAAATGAGGAAACTGCAATTCTGCCAGGAAGCCTTAAATGCCTTAAAAGAGGCACGAAATAGAGGTCTTGAAGGTCTCTAAGCAATACTTCTCATCAAACACCATAAGCACATAACTGCTGTCCTT
This sequence comes from Brycinus macrolepidotus, assembly GCA_037974445.1. Taxonomy (NCBI): domain Eukaryota; kingdom Metazoa; phylum Chordata; class Actinopteri; order Characiformes; family Alestidae; genus Brycinus; species Brycinus macrolepidotus. The sequence goes on along the minus strand of JBBPCZ010000115.1, from coordinate 16,346,038 downwards.
CTAAGCAGATGATGCTATCTAACATGCTTCTGGACTCTAACATGCTTCTGTATGTAGATATGGGTGTATAGTCTAGTGATCCTAATTGAACCCAATTCACTACATGCATTTTGTCTTGCTCTTATCTCCAGCTGAACCACAAAGTGGGCCCAGGAGCTTTAGCACGAACAGCACGTGACAGCTCATCGCTCAATTCTTTCCTCTTCATCAGTTTTTAAATCTGCTTAAATGGCACTGACGAAGGAGTGGTCATCAATCAGCCCATGGCCTCTTCCTCCTCCTCCTCCTCACACTTTACATAAACCTGGACAGACACCGTCACAGCCGGCCTTTCATCCTCACTGAGACCTATTGAAAACCATACTTCTTTTTCACACCTTCAGACACACCACTGGTGTCACTTGTCTAGGAGAATTAGAGGAGTCATCAGTCAAAAGCTGCTTTGAACTGGGGCCGAGCAAAGACTCTCTAAAAGCTTCTGCAGCAGAAATCTGAGCTTTCTTAATTGCTTACTCTGCCTTTTTTCCATTGTTGGCTCTGTTCTGTATTGTCTTCTATTTTTCCACTTCCGTACTGCTGATGTTTTGTAAAGCAGCATTGAGTTTTAGTGTGGCATTATGCAAACTAGAAGTTTGTGAATGACCTTTAAGCAGGCTTGACAAAAACAGTGAACAACCTTAAGCAGTCATTAGGTCTATTTGAAAAGTTCAAGCACTTTTGACTTAACTGTTGTAAATTTGTACTGAATACTCAAAGCTAATTGGTTGTTCATTCAGTTGTCAAAGGGGCTACTATCACTGTTTAATTGCAATTTCTATGGTTTTCTATGTATAAGAACAATGTTGCTAGCTGCATGTGGTTGTCAGAGTGTTACTAGGTAGCTACTATCATAGACATATATATACAGACGCCGCATGACCAGCTGCATCGTAAGTCAACGTAGCCGCCATATTGTGAGAGGGTCAGCTCTGGAGTGAAGTAGTAGATAAAGATGTGCTGCATGTGCTGCTTGGGGCTGTACAAACCGCTGTACGCTTCAAACCAGATCCCGGGGGATTACATTTCGTAGGTAAGGCTGAACAATTGTTTTGATTATATTTGGCCATTATAAAATCCCATTTTATAAGTCTTAACCTTAGCTAA
>JBBPCZ010000115.1:16309242-16338636 GCA_037974445.1 Brycinus macrolepidotus | reverse complement strand
AAAGTACTGCTATATGAACAAAAGTGCAATAACATTTGGTTTGCAAACACTTTAAACAAATAAGGTGCTTTTTAACATTTATAAATCTGTTTTCTTTTTATTTCTGAACAGGTACCCCTCAGAAACATTTTTCTTTTATCAGGGAACAGCATTAACAGTCTATGTTCAGTAGCAAGTGTCCCTGTTAGAGTGAGGTGAAGTGGTTGAGCACAAGAAAAGCAACAAACTTTCAAAATAATAGTAATAAAAAAACTGTGTTAATGCGCGATGAAATAATTGTTGGTGTTAAGTAAATAATAGTAATATATATATATGTGTGTGTGTGTGTTTGTGTGTCTTCTCTTTTTGTTAACCGGACAGGTCCAATCAATTATATAACAGAATACACAAGCATGACTTCTGTAGAATCAGCCATGTAGCTTTTCTATCCATTTCTGTCAATGAACATGCTATGCTCTCTTCTTTAAAAGACAGTGTACTCACACTACAGTAAAACTGAGTACCTTTATGAGGGATTTCCGATGATAGCCTAGAGATTTAATAAGACATTCCTTTCCAAATATTTATCACACAGTTAATTATGTCCTGATTTAGATGTGTAAGACATATCCTCAGGAATGAGTGGGTAGACTGCATAGAGGTTTGACCTCAGTGCTATTTGGCACACACAGAGAGTACAGGGATTCTTGACTGATGCAGGTGCTGTATATTATTGAGGATTAAAAATAAGATTTAATGCAGCTCATTCACCTCTGCACTCTCTGTCCATCCTCCTCCTTCCCTTGAGGCCCTTTAAATCACACTTAGTACCCAAACAAGAACAATGTAGCTCACTCATGTACCCAGCTTTGCTGATTACAGCATATTGAATGCATGTAGGAACTGCCCTTTTCCACACAGCGGATTGCATGGAGCAGCACTGGGAATAGCAGAGGACGCCAGGGCACTGGGGACACCTGCTCCATTCATCCTGAACCTGTTAGTTACCCAAAGATACTGAACATGGATCCCCAAGATACCTAAAGCTACTGAACCTTTTACAGAATTCCAAACTGCTTCCGGAAGCAACATCTGCACAAGAACTATGATTTAAGAGTTTCAAGAGCAAATGGATTTCCAAAGTAAAGCAGCTGCATACAAGCCTAAGATCACTATGCAACAAACCCAAGCGTTGTCTGGAGCAGTGTAGAGTACCTCTTGAATTTGGAGCAGTAAAAATATGTTGTGTACAGTGATAAATTATGCTTATGCAAGATCCATAAAGATATGGTTTGTGGAGTTTGGTGTGTAGGAACTCCAGTGGCCTGCACAGAACCCTAACTTCAGTGCAACTGAACATCTTCAGGATGAATTGAAATGTTGATTGTGAGCCAGGCCTTCTCACCCAACATCAGTGTCTGACCTCATAAGTCTTTTGACTGGATGTGCATGAATTCCTCCAGACACTCTGAAGTCTAGAGGAAAGCCTTTTCAGAAGACTGGGGGCTTTTACAGCTGCAAATCCATTGGAGCTGTTGGAATTGGAGGTGCAAGGTTAAATAAGTGTGCTATTCGGGTGTCCACATACTTTTGTCCATATAGTACTGTTGCAAGGGAGCCAAGGTTTGAAGACATCAGTCTTCCCTACAATTGCTTCACCCATTTCTGTGGTATTTCCTCTGACACATTTACATTTACAGCATTTGCCAGATGCCCTTATCCAGAGCAATTTACATCTGTGCTTTGTAGTCCACAAAAACAAGTTTCCCATACTAGTAAACATAGACTTAAAATTAAGAGCTGCTAGTAGACTATGATTTTACCAAACCTATCAGATTACACACACTGAAGACAGTCTTTTTTGTGAAGTTTGTGTTAAGTTAGTTTATGACATGAGCATGTAGTTGTTATCCTAGGTGTTCAGTGAAGAGGTGGGTCCTCAGTCTCTGTCTGAAGACAGTGAGGGTCTCAGCAAAACTGATAATCAGGGGAAGTTCGTTCCACCATTCTGTTGCCAAAGCTGACAAAAGTCTTGATGTGCGTTTCCATCCTTTGAGAAGAGGCTGGTCAAACCAGACTGTGTTTGATGCTCCAAGAGTACAAGCTGAGACATGAGGTCTGACCAGAGCTGACAGGTAAGACAGAGCTGGACCATTTTTGGCTTTGAAGGCAAGCATTAGAGTTTTAAATCTAATGCGAGCAGTCACAGAGAAGCCAGTGAAGGGTTCGCAGTAGTGGAATGGTATGAGAGAATTTGTGTATTGATGTTATAAAGAGGGTATATGCAAGTCTGGGAGAGACTGTTAATGTGAGAAGAAAATGAAAGGTCTTGATCTAAGAGAACACCTACATTATACGCTTATCATGTGGCCATTTCCAAATGTGTTGATCAGGTCAGGTCTTGGGGATCCTTTTCCTGGGATGTACTGGAGCTCTGTTTTGCTGGGATTTAGCTTCAGGTGATGCGCTGTCATCCAGTAGCAAATGTCATTCATACATGCGGAGACCCGGGCTAAGATCTGAGAGTCACTGGGAATAAAAAGGAGAGGATGAGTTGGGTGTCATCAGCATAACAGAAGTTGGAGAACCCATGTGAAGATATAATATCACCAGGAGAGTGGGTGTATATGGAAAAAAGAAGGGGGGCAATGACTGCACCTTGGAGAACACCAGGGGTAAGTCTCTGTGGGGTTGACATAGATCCTTTCCATTAAACTTGGCAACTGGGCTCCTCAAGGTTGGACAGAAACCACTGCCATGCAGAACCAGTGATTCCAAGTTTGGTGAGTGAAACCAGGGGCATCTGATGGTTGACAGTATAAAAAGTTGCAAAAAGATCTGGAGGAATTAGAACTAAAGACAGTTTAGCTGTTTTGGCTTCATGAAGCTCCTCAGTGATAACTAAAAGTGCAGTTTCTGTAGAATGTGCTGCTTTGAATCCAGACTGGTTTGGGTTGTAAAGCCTATTTTGAGATAGGAACAGGTTGAGATGGTTATATACAGCACACTCCCAGACCTTTGGAGAGGAAGGAGAGAAAAGATACTGGTCTGTAGTTGTTCACAGCAGATCATGGTCTTTTTTAGGACTGGTGTGACAACAGCTGATTTGAAGGCCGTTGGAACATGGCCTGTTTCCATGGCGCCGTTTATTATGTGCGTGTTATAAGGAAGAAGATCCGAGAAGATGGTCAGAAGTGTGGATGATGGGATTGGATCGGATGGTGATGTGGTAGCATTGCAGGATATCAGGAGCGGAAGAAAGTGGGGTAAAGTGGGGTAAAGCAGGTGGAAGGTGGTCGGTAGGTTGAGAGAAGGAGAGAGTATATCACAAAATTATTGATCAATAGAATATGTCTTCATTATTAATAGCCAGTACTTTTTGGACCCATTTTGTGACAGTATGGTAAATAATACAAAAATATTGGATAGAAACATAAATACACTGTTAATGCTCCTCACCTCCCAGAAATATGGCAAACATTTAACACTGGTGTCTATTTATTATTTAGAGATGACTTGTCTGACAGGCTGCACTGGAACATAGCAGGGTGGAACAGAGGAGAGGTTCTAACAGTGGACAGGTTTTTCTTCATTGTCCTGCATGCTTTGCCATCTGTAATGTGTGGACCTGCATTTATATATGTGCACTATATGCACTATATATCCCATATAATTTGCATAATATTTTACATCTTAAAGTTATATTTTTATCTCAGCAGTAAGTGTCAGCAAAAACAAAAGTAAACATTAGAATAAATGTAAAAAAAACAAGAAAACAGTTAAAACTATCAAGATTTTGTGAGCTGGTTAGAAGAAGAATACCAGCTTGGCTTCAGTTTTTTTCTCACTGATGTTTCCAGCGATTGCATGGACTTGTGAAATTCCATCAGCCGCTCACCTCATTTAATCTAATGCAGCACTTTTTGAGCCAAGCCAGGTATTTGATGGTAATTAGAAGTAATACTGGGCTTCTGTTAGGACAGGTGGTTAAGCAAACACTAAACAAACAAAACAAAAAAATGTAGTACTGACAGAAGCTGCATAGTTGAATTCCAGGCAAAAAAATCATGTCATTTCTTAAAAATGATTTCAATGGAATTGGAATCTTTCCTGGAGGTTGAGAGAGTACATACTAACAGGATGGAAGCTGACTTGAACATACAGTTAAATTAAGAATATGTTAAAAATGTTTCACCTGATTTAAATGTATAACTAGAAGCAACTTAATGTAATCCATAACATAAAGAACATTTTGAGGTTTTTTATCAGTCCATTGTTTATAGTTTTTGCAGAAGTTGATTAGTTTGCTCTGAGAACATAAAATCGAATGCATATATCAGTAAAAAGGTGTGTAAAACACAAAATATTTTAATGTCTAATTTCTCTATTGAAGTAATAAAAGAGACCTAAATATGTAATTTAAGCCATTGGCTATATATATGATTCATTTCCGAGGAAATATGAGCACTTAAGTCATAGGGACAGAAAAGTCACTGGATAACAGGAACAACCCAGGCCCAACTGTCCTGGTTATTCCTTTAGTAACAAATCCTGCTTTTTGAAGAATAAGACTTTGACTCTGTAATGCAGTCATCATATTGGGTCATATTCAGTTTACATTCCAACTAATGAACTGTTATCCTTTGATAATGTCTCTGCTTGAAGCAGGCCTCTGAGAACAACCTGAATAGCTGGTACAGATTGGGAGCTAGTGCACAAAAACGAGGGCAGTCTGCAGGGCAGAGGAGCGCAACTCTATAGGACAACGGATGTTCCATACTGGCTACACAAACAATATTTTTTTCAATCATGCTCTGCTTCAATTTCTCATGTGAAGAGACTTTTTGATTTGTGGCCTTTGTGGATAACACACAGAGGCCTTCACCTTGGCCTGCTATTTCTGTATGTGGACTTCAGCAACTTAGCTGTTTAAGTGGCAGCGCTCATGAAGGACGGGGCAGAAGCAACACCACAGAAGTAACGACTGGCGTAAATCTGTCCCGTTATAACACTACATTCACAGATTAACTTGAGAGAGGGTGTCCATCAGCCATCACACCATGCGATGCGTCGACCTTGCTGCCAAATGATGCCCATTAAATGCGGCAACCACAGATGCAAACTAATCCGTGGTCCTCCGATAATGAATATTCATTCACGTCCATCACGCTCCGCCTCCAGTGGGGAATCTGCGAGTGAAGGTTGCTGGTAGGACAGGAAAAATGGCAATACCCCCCTCACTATTCAAGCGGGACTGCTGGAAATGTGCCATAAGTGAGGGAATGAAGAAGAGACAGAAGAAAGTGTATTGGAGGGGGTGTAATTAAAAGAGCATCAGAGTCATTATGAGTCCTCTCTGCTGCATACCTGAGGCATGGCTCTACCTCAATGCATTTCCTCTCTGATCTTACTAATTAAACTCTCCTTATTTAACCTTAACACATCACACTCATTATCACACACCAGAGTCTTTCCTTAAGAGTGTGTATGAAATAAATTACAGAGAAAGGCAAAAGATAGAAAGAAAACTTTGGCAAAATACACACTAAAAAAAGTTTGAGACATGTTATGTCAAAGACGTGTTGAAGAGGGAGAAAAAATGTGTGTTTATAAGAAGTCAAAGTGAAACTGAATTGAAAACTAAAATGGGAAACTGTTCTGGGGCACATTGTAAATTATAGGGGGGGCGCGGGGGAACAGCCTAACCTCTTTGTTTGTAAGTGGTTGTAGGGGCAGGTAAATCTGCATTGACTGAGCACTCTAACAGGAAAGGTTTTCCATCCAGGTACAATTAAAATTCTGTTTATAGATGAAGTGCTCATGTGGATTCTGAGACGTTGCTTTGGACATATGCCTCAGTCTTCCATGCACTCACTGTTGTATTTATTCTTTTGCTGAAGAAAAAAAATCTCGCACCTGCTTGTGAATTGTGAATTCATTTGAAACAAATAACAGAACATGAAAAACGGCAGTGAATGGTGTGTGTGTGCGCGCCCTGAGGTGGGCTGGTGCCCCGCCCAGGGTGAGTCCCTGCCTCGCGCCTGTTGACCCCATGAAAGGCTCTGGGTACCCGCGACCCTAGTGTGGATTTAGTGGTTACAGAAAATGAGTGAGTGAGTGAGAGTGAAAAACAGCTACATGCAAATGTATTATTTGGGTTTTAATTTAATTTGAAAATAAACTGTTAATCCAGTTACACCACAGAATTTCTGTGGCTACTATGTGGCTGACTTGCTCTTAAATATAGATAAACGATAGGTTTCAAGCTGTTAAGTACTTAACATCCATTTACTGGTAGCTACAAAGTGCATTTGCCGTACAGTCTGACTATGGATAATGACAGTCTTTAAAAGAAAGCAAATTAAAATGTAGTGTCTGTTATGAATTTGTGCTGTCTCAGTGTTTGTTTCATGTAGTTTAGCCCTGAAATAAAGGTTAAAATGGGAAACTATTGCTTATGTATTGACTCTTCCACCATGATTACAGTGTGGCACATTATAATCATGGCCCCTAATTGAACTGCATGTGAAACTACTGAGTTTGTGTATATTTGAGTTTGTGTGTATGTTGCATTTAAACCAGAATAATGCAGCATATTTTTAACACGGACTGTGTTACAATACATTTTTGTATTATGAGTTTTAACACTTAAATAAGAGGACACAGTGTTTGGGACAAAATGTGGTGTCATTAGTATCTGGGTTAAAACATTTTTTAATGGTGCCAGTTAAAGAGATGGGATATCAGAAAAACTTAGACTCTGCTGTACAGCTGTCAGAGGCACTACGCTGCAGACAGATCACACTGAAGCCCCATGGGAAACTGAAACTATCATCAAAGCGATGAATGAAGAGGATGGTCACATTCAGTAATTATGCTTTGTGGCACATCTCCTCCAAAACAGCTGAATCACTGCTTCTGTGCTGGCTTCATCACTCTTTCACTAGTTCATATAGTCTGGAAATGTGTGGAATGTTTTTAAAACTCTCTTTTAAAGTCTATGTATTTAAATGTAATGTCACTGAAGTCTGTGTTGGTGTAATGGTCAGGAGTGGCAATAGTTTCGTCCATATAGTGTATATAAGGATTAGAAATGCGTAGCGAGAGAGAGAGAGAGAGAGAGAGAGAGAGAGAGAGAGAGAGAGAGAGAGAAAGACAGAGTAGAAAGAAGTCACTGTCAGTCTACTACAGAACTACCCATCCTTCATTCAACAACAAATAACCCTAAACTTCAGTCCTTGTAATAAATTAAAAATGAACAATTAAGAACAAACTGAGCATCATCAACTTCACAAAAAACACCGTCTACACTCCACAGATCAGTAAATCCTTTCACGTTGTCCACAGGTTTGTAATAATTAGCCACCCTGCTAGCAGTCCTCTCAGCATTCTTTTGGGGTGCACCTAGCCAGTCCTGGTACATTTATTCTTTTTGTATTTCATATAACTAATTTTGCTGTCCCTACCAACAAAATCAACAGAAAGCTGTTTCCCTACATAAATCTTATACTATACTCAAGTCACTGAACCCGGTAAAACATCCATTCAGGAACTGAAACAGAACAGCCAACCTGTCACAGTGAAGAAGAGATACTCCACAGTTTCCAGCTGCCCCCCCCATCCCCACCCCCACCATTAACTCGGTGTCCAACGTGTCTGTTTGTAGCTTTAACCCCATGAATAATCCTTTACTATATATCAGCTGTATGCTTCTCTACAAGAGGCTTATGCAGGGATCTTTAGCCCTCAGAAGGAAGTCTGTCCTGAATAAAAATACCTTTGCACAGGTGCAATACAAGACCATTTTTGAAACTGCAGGACAGTCCCAAATATGCAACACCATCTCTGCCATTACTCTGCCCTCTTCCATTTCATCAAGGACAGCAGGAGCCACCTTTTCCGGTGGTCAAGTAGGTTGTGTCTTATCAGGCTATCTCCATGTACCTCCCTTCTCCACCAGCTCCCTGCAGCCCTCAGATAAAACTGTATTTACCTCCTCCAGAAACATTGTAGCCTCTGCTTGAATGTAGATCAGTCACCTCTCTGAGGGCTTTCCACCCACTGATGTCCAGACTGATGGTTTTTTTTTTTTTTTTTAGATATTGTCAGTTTTAAATCTATATAAATGCAAAAGTGATTAAAGAAGAACAGCAACAGGATAAAATTAAATGTTAGACAAGTAGTTGTGCTATTTTTAGAACAGGTCCGCGGGCTACTCATGTGGTCCTTGGAGGCACCCTGGTGCCCGCGGGCACCATGCTGATGAACCCTGCCCTACACTAACTGGTCACAACAGTCTGTCCTGCATCTGTGGGTTTTGTAATAATGGCTCCTCAAAGAGCCATTCATCAGGCTTCCCAAAGACCTTTTGCAGTTTAAAGGTTGTTCTCCATGCCTTGAGCACTGACCAATGAAAGTGAGTAAGACTGGACACACCAACTCCTTTCAGTCAAAACAATAAATATAGGCTACAAGTAATGTAACTCACTCAAGCAGTATCACATATTTTAGTTCAACAGTAAACACATGCAAACAATCAGGGAACATCATCAGCTAAAACACTCTCTGCAGTAAAATCATCTGTACACACAAAAAAGGACTAACGAAGTGACAAGAACAAGGAAACACATCTTCACTGTAGGCACAATAGTTTTACTGGACTTCATACAGTACAGTGAAATACTGTAAATCAGGTGTGGATGCAAACACAAAAAAGTTAAGTGCAAAAAAGTATGGCATTTGCTTTACCTGATCTCTCAGCTCTCTGATTTTGGGCCACATGGCAGTGTAGTGTGGGAAGAATCTCCAAGCATGTCAGATCCAGCCCTGGCAGTCTGATACTGTGATAGCCCTACATGCCTCTGTCATGGCATCTAAAAGGGGTTTTTCCTCATAGGGATGGTGATCAAACACTTTCCATCTCCAGGCAGAAAATAATTCCTCAATAGGCTCGAGTCCCTCACTGTGGCTATGGGATGAAACAGAAGATTGTCCAATAAGATTGGATCTCTCTGGACAGTGACCCTAGCATCCTTTCTCCCTTTAGACACCAGTAGTACTATGTGAAACTCATCAAGAAATACAGCAGGTTTTGCAGAGTTATATGGCCCAACTGCTGGGATGTACGCTACAGGACCAGTTTCTGATAAAACTGCACACATAGTTATGTTTGCACCTCTCTGTCCTGGTATCTGCACTGTTGCTGTGTTCCCAATGACATTCTGCCCACTCTTTCTGAACACATGAATGCATACTGTATAGAGTTACAGTACACATATAGTGAATGTACAACTCTGGCTCATTACCTGTACATACTGATCTAAGCTCCTTTCCCAAGTCATTGTTCCTTTCGAACGGCGCTCTGTAAATCTGTTTCATGCTTAGACTGTGATGTTTCAAGACTCTAACAATAGTTGCTCTAGTGACTGAATGAATGAATGTTGTGGAACATTGTGTGGTCTGCAATTACAGCAGCCTGTATTTCCCATAAAGGAACTGTATTGTTCGTTCACACCATCTGAACACCATCTGATCTCTGCTTCATGTTCTGCAGTGAACATCTTGCCTCGCCCACCAGCTGCAGGTCTTCTTTCAGTTCTATGGAGGTAAATATGTAATGGAGGACACAAAAGATGGTATGTACTTTTACTATATAAACCTGATTACTGGATATACTGCAAGCTGTGTATGCAAATACAGCAAGTGAATGTTTTTGGACCTACTGATTTTCCCAAATGTTCAAATGATGGATGCCACACATGACCGTGAAATGTTTGGCTGCACCCTCAGACCAGCCTCATGCATAGAGAGACCATGTTTAATGACATGGTCTACAATAATGGCTCTAATTTAATCACTGACCTCTGTTCTTGGTCATCTTTGTCTTTGTCTACCTCTTCCTCTTCATCTGGCACATCCTCTCTGGCCTTGTTCCTGTCTCTCTCGTTCCATTTTGTGCTTAAAAGCAACCTTTTATATTGTTTTAGCATGTTTTGGGTGGGTGGTTTGGAGCTAGATCTGCAGGAAGTGGTTAACCAATTGCAAGGTTGGCCCAATTTCAGGAAGTGTTTTGTGATTAGGTCTTAGCAGTTGCTGCCAATTTGCAGTACACAGGTTGATCAGACACTCCCATGTGAATTTCTTGTTACCAAATGATCACTGCGACCAGAGTTTTGCAAAAAGTCCTTAAGCAATGAAAAATGATGTGCAAGCAATGTTAAGGTCTTTGCTGTTTTGTTCATATGAAACACCTTCTCCATACCCACCCAGTTACTCTGTGAAAAACAGGGTTCCCTAAAAACACACCTAACACTTTGAACTCCTCTCACCTCACACTAACCCTCCTGGGAGCTGAGAAGACTCTAAAATTGACCAATGACCCATTAAAAACCCTTCACACTTATCCCAGGTAACTTTTCCTGAAGAAGCTTTCTCACAGCAACTCAAACTCTTTATACGTGGTACAACATTCTCATGATCTGATATCATAACCGTATCATAATAGTTCACAAAAGGAACAGAAAATGAAAAGAAACTGAAAGACACATAGAGACACAGCTATAAAAAGGAAGAGAGAGAATGAGAGAGAAGGAGAGAGAAAGACACCTGTTGAGGCATGGACTCCTGAGGACTTCTGAGGGTGTTTTGTGGTATCTGGCACCAAGACATTACCAGCAGGTCCTTTAAGTCCAGTAAGTTGTGAGGTGGTGCCTTCTTCGATTGGACTAGTTTGTCCAGCACATCCCACAGATGCTCAATAAGAATGAGTTATGAGGAATTTGGAGCTTAAAGTCTTTGTGATGTTCCTCAAACCATTCCTGCACAATTTTTGTAGTTTGCACATTATCCTGCTTTCCAGCAGAACGTTGCCCAGAGCATCACACTGCCTCCACTGGCTTGCGCTCTTCCCGTAGTGCATCCTGACGCCATCTCTTCCCCAGGTAAGTGACACATGCACCTGATCATTCACATGTTGGATCAGACAAGCCCATCTTCGTCTATTGGGTAGGGATTAACCACTGAATACTGGGAAATACCCACAAGTCCTGTCATTCTGGAGATGATTGGACCCAGTCATTTAGCCGTCACAATAGTCTAAGCCGCTCAGATTCTTATGCTAACACATTTTTTTTTTTTGCTTCCAACACATCAACTTCAAGAACTGAGTGTTCACTTTCTGCCTAATCCCACCCCTTCTCTCTCTCTCTCTCTCTCTCTATATATATATATATATATACATATACATATATATATATATATGTATATATATATATGTATATATCGCATTGCATGCAGCCAGTCATTATCCTCTTGTCAGGAAGAAGAGAGCTGGTTGTGAAAAGTGCAGCAGTGGCTGATGGCCGGAGAAAGAGCAGCAGCCACATCAGCAAAGCGGCCAGTGGCTCCACTCCCCTACCGAGTCTTAACGGAGATTCATTAATAACGTCCCTACCGTCTGCCTCCCTGCAATGTATCCACAGATGCTACAACCGCCATGCAAAGACCAACCGCAGCAACTCTGGGCCAAAGATCATCCATCTTCCACACTCATCCTTAAGGAGGCTGCCAGCACCTCAGGTAGAACTGAAGATTAAGGTCTTTTTCAGAAAAGTTTTCTCTCAAGGGATCTTCAGTCTTAAGAGAAATGGCAGTGTTTAGCACAGTGGAAGTAGGAGAAAGAAGGATAAGAACTTTTAGCTGGAATGTGTTCAGATGGGACAGAATCATGAGCAAACTGTTTTCCAGGCCACTGCTGAAAGGTCATGAAGCGTAACGCTGGCTTTTGCTCTGCAGGAAACAACAATCTCTTTCCTGGGGTTTTCCTCCACTCGTACTGTATACAGAATCAGATTTTCCAGTGTCATGGCTGAGTCATCCATACTCGCAGTGGGTAGTTCTGGGAGTAGCTCCATGCAGACACAAACAGTACTATGTCTGTTTAAAAACTAACTTTAATGCAGAATGACACTAGAATGCTTGTGAATGTTAAGCATAGTAACTGTTGTAAAACTTTGTATCTTTCTTCATCTCCTTACACTGTGGGCCCACACTTCAGTTTCTGACTCTCATACATTCAAACTTTCATTTGTTTTATAGTATATTAAGTCCAAAGATTAATAACTGAAGTACAAGTTTGCATATTAATGACTTAACATTAACTCCCAAGCGACAGATGAGACTGTCTACCTTTTTCAGACAGGCTGTTCAATCTGATTTTTCTGCTAATCTGATTTGAACAGCAAAAAAGCCACATGCCTTTTTCCAATCAGATTCAAGCCACATTTGTAGGTGGTTTCAAATCTGATTTAAAGCATATTTCTGTACATTTAACTTGGTGTGACCAGTAAGAATGTGTAAGTGTTTTTTTCACTGCATATTACAAAGTCTGTCTCTTAATATTAATGTGGAACCTGTTAGCCTTTTAGTTAATTTTATGTGCTGACTTGGTCATTGTTCTGTCATGCCATGTTTTGTTCATGTTCTAGTACCTTAAAAGCATTGATAAATGCAGCATGTTTGTTCTGCTTGTCATAAAAGCTCATAGCTTGTTTGCCTGCCACTCCTTAGTCAGCGTCTTCGTGACCGCATAGTAATTACGGCACCAAATGTGGATACACAAGCTAATGCGAGTACAGTCTAACCATACAAATTGGATTTGGCCACTAAACGTTGTTTAACATACTCTGTCTGTACAGTTTAAAAATCAGTTTTAAGAAACAGTGTGAACCAAACCTTACTTATACCTGCATGGACAGAAAGGACACAAAACCCTCGGGGCATTAGGACAGCAAGTGGATCTGCAGTGAGCATATGTGCCCTGGCACTTTCAGATGGCCTCACACTGTTCCCCTGAGAAAACACACCACTGTTGTGAGAAACTTGTGCATCCTTAGAGTCCCTGAGTGAAGGACTAGAGGGAGAGGTATGTGGTCTATTTTCATAATCAGGAGTCCCAGAGTGAAGTACTGGTAACGAAGCACAGGTGCGGATGTGGGTATTGTGGATATTTAAACAGAAAACATGGTCAAAGTACCCATCCATACCATGGATGGACAGATTCTGACACACAGAAAGAGGAAAAACTATTTACTTTCATCTTTTATTTCTGTAACATGACGAGTCAAGGACTATTCTTGTCCAACAAAAGAACACAACAGGAATGAACATGTAGCCAATGGAGAAACAGTGACCTCAAACTGCTCAACAAATTTTGATGAAAGGGACACCAACATATAGTGAACTTTTTATAAAAAAAAAAAAAAAAACACCTCAAATGCCAGTGAGAGAAATTACAGTACAGTGACCCAAGAACACAGCGACATTGGTGACACCGTTAACAGGCGCGTTAAAGTGAACGAACTATACACAGTGGTTACATGTGATGGCCAAATCTGGGGGAAATGAAGAAGAGCATTCATGCTGGCTGCTTCCCCTGCAGCTGAGAATTAATTCTATTACAGCATATGATCGCCTGAAGGGAAGCGAACTGAAATCTGATACTAGGGGGACGTGTCTGTGTGTTCATATCCATAAAAACAAACACAAACAAATAAATACAGGAAAGTACGCAGTCATTTATAAAAAGAAAGAACAACAAAAACAAAAAAAATGAATTTAAAACAAAAGGCTTTTATTACACTTTGGTTATTGTTGTAACTGTCAAATAGCTCTATATACACTGTATATAAATCTACTATAAGGCAAGTCTAAAAAAAAAAAAAAAAAGTCTAAAAAATAGCATAGTCTCCAGTGTTAAGGCATTTGGCAAATTTTACAATACAAAAGCCACTGACAACTTTGAGCATATCTATATGAACCCAAAGGTGTCTTCAGGACATCCATACAAACACTGCCCATTTCCCCTTGTAGTATAAGCTTTGGATGTTTGTACTGTAGAGAAGTGTTTATAACGGAACAGACCAACATAACACATGTACAATACTGTCTCTCACTGCTCAACTTCCCCAACCCTGAGCGCGCAGACATCTAACAAGGCACTTATTCAAACTTCAGGACAAGGTTCTTGTGTGCTTGTTTACTAGCTTTCATCTGTCACCTAGACACTGTGCAAATCACTTGGGTTCGCTCCCAAGAACACTTCAGTTTGCGAGGTGGGGGTGTTTTGAAAAAAAAAAACACAAACAAAATACACCGCCCAACATACAAAGAAAAAGCATATTTAACATTTTTCTTGCCATAAATAACACCTATAACAAGTCAACTTCTGGATCTGAAGCTTATGTGTCTGTCAATAACCATCATTGGAAAGGGGAAACATTGAGAATTTCTGAGTTCTCATGCATTAACAATAAACAGAAATGAACAGAGAGCAAAACCTACAATGACTGCATCTTGTCCTAGAGAGATGCTACAGTTCCCCTGACAGCCGTTTCATAAATCAGATAGTTTGATCAGATTGTCTTTCCTCACAAACCTTCAGGTTACAAAGGGAGAAAGTGACAAACGATCAGCAGCAATCGCTCATAAAGCATAATTTAGCGTCCACCTGGGGCTCTTTCAGAAATCACACACGCCCTTGGCTTTTTCAGCATTACAGGCCGTTTTTTTTTTCCTGGCTGCATAGAGGATACCCAGACAGGCACTTGGACGAGCCTGAAGCCTTACCATTCACTACACATGTTCCAGGTTTTAAATCATGAGAAGTTTCACTGCACTGCTGAGGTCTTGCTCATCAAGCTGGCCAAAAGTGGCAGACAGTGACAGAAATGGAATGTTTATATGAAACAGAATCCACTATTCCTGCACTAGGCAGGACTTTTTTCCTGAGGGCCTGAGGTTATAAACACAGACAGCCATTTATAGTGCTTCCTGTATTGGCACAATACGATGAACGCTAACAGCTCAAGAGGTGATGGTAAACAGAAACTTCCCCCAAAAAAAAAAAAAAACCCAACACAGCAGTCCAGCAGTGACTGATAACCTGGTGGAAGCTCTTGCCACTCTACCTTATCCAAAGCACCATCAAGGGTTAAAGCTCTTATGTGCTTTTTGCGTCTTTGGTCAAGGACAGTCAGTAAAACACAAAGCATTCAAAGGTAAGTTTAAAACTGGGACAGCGATAAATGCACAGGTTGTGGCCGAGTAAGAATTGCTTTCCTGACAGAATCATTTTTCACATTGCATATATTAACATCTGTACGTTCCATCTATTAGCTCCAAGTAAACAGCCAATCACAACAAAAGTCCACTTTGGACAAGTGATTTTATGAATAAGCAAACCATTCTCTGAAAGGTGACATTGCAAATGACCCGATATGAAAATTCAGCATTAAGGCATTAAATTCCAGCTTGATATAGTTTAATGTACATATCTTTAAAACTCTAAAGGGACTATGTTTTTGATACAAAAAAAGAAGCAGCACGAGTATTCATAAAATGAAGCCATATAAATGCTATCTTTGGCTGGAAATGATGCAAGCATCATTTGTGTGTGTATCACAAGGCAAAGAGAACCGGTGCTCAGCAGCGGTGCATTTCTGCGTTGCTCAAAGGGGGGATTTCAAGTTTTCTATGCAAATCTGGCAACACTTGAACAAGACTGTCATGATGCAAGTGCATGAAATATCGACATATTTCACCTCTGAGCTTCAGCATAATCTCGTAAATTACCGTGTGCTCAAGACTGCTCTGTAGTGCGTTAAAGGAAGCTGACGCTCAAAGCCTTCAGCTACAGTGTTTTTTTGGGTTTGCTTATGGCCAAGTGTTCTACAGAGTGAAGAGGGGGCTTCATGTACAGGTATTAACTGAAGTTAAAGGGAAAGGGCCCTTTGAAAAAGCACAAATTTACAGTTTTACTATTATCAAAGCACCTTAAGAAATCTGAGATTTTTTTTCACTTTTCAGGCAACTCGGTTCTTAGAACAGTAAAAAAAAAAAAAAAAAAAGGAACTGAACAGTCGGTGTAGTGCTGTCCAATGTGTTGGAGTGAACCTAGTGTTTGGAACTGGCCAGATTTTCAAGGTCCAAATAACAGACAAAGGAAAGGAACGTTTTAAAACATCCTCAAGAGTTGAGATGGCTCAACAAGACATTTTAAAAGAGAAACAATAAAAAAATACTTTCCATAGTAAAATCATCTGGTAAGACCATCCAGTTTGCATCTATTGCTTACTGTCAAAAATAATCTTTATTCTGAACTTTACATTTTTAAAATATAAATGTATAGTACCCATCTACAGCTTTATAAAATAACTCTCCTGAAAATAGAATAAAACTTCTAACGTGCAAATTTGGACTAGAGAAAAAGAGATATGTAGGAGGCATCATAGAATATTTGCTCTGAAAGGTGGTTTCGAGTGTTCTTGAAGACAGACTGTTGAGTCGGAGGGGTCCTCACCACCTTTGGACAAGAGGGGGCTTTGGTTTGGCCAATCCATAACTTCTTGTTTTTTTTTATAAGTAACTCCTGGAGGGCCCCCACTAGAGGGTGATATGAGCTGCACACTCTCGCTCTGAGAGGGTAGCGGTGTGGAGGTGAGCCAGCCGAGTTCACTGGACTGTTCTGGGCTTAGTGATGTGGCTGGGGCTGCAGGATGAGAAACCTCTCCAGCCTGAGGAGGCCCTTTCGGGTAAGGTAGAGTGCAGCTCTCATTTAGGGAATCTGGGCCTGTTGGCTGGTCTCTGGAGTCTAAAGTTTCAGAGTTGGGTCTTCCTGAGCCCTGTTTTCCCCCTCTGCTCTCTGCTTTCTGAGCATGTATGGGATGATTTTCAGGATTCTTTGAACTCACTGGTGTGTCCTTCATCTCCATGCCCTTCGAGTGGGCAAGACCGCCTTGTCCCACTTTGTCCTTCCGTTTGGTGGTGGCGCTGTGCGTATGTCGGACCCTAAAGCTGCAGTCTTTAAAGTAAGGCCTGCAGAAAGGGAAGGGTTGAGGGCGAGGAGGGCGCACTGAACCTACAGAGCCCAGCTTCATCTTGCTCTGACTCAGGAAGTGCTTGCGAATCTCCAGCGGCAGTTTGTCCAGCTGTCGTCCTACCTGCATCGGACTGGGGAACAAAGATCCTTGGCAGGCTCGGTAGAAGTATCTGAAACAAACACACACACACACACACAGTTTGAGTGACTTTGCATACTGCATAATTTAACATCTGTATCTTCTATCTGTAAGCTGCTAGAAAACAGCCAATATGGCAGTTTTAAATAAGTCATCATTTTCCATAAACAACATGCCCTATACGAAAAATCAGTAATAAGGCATAAAATGTCTTATTCAAATAAATAATTACTCAAATACAATTCCATCATATATAATTTCTTATACAATCTCTAAAATATGAATACTTCAAACTTCATCTCTTTGGACTAAACATGAAAGGCCTGTGCTATCAAACTCCAGTCCAAGATTCATGAATTTATGATGCGTGCACAACACCAAGCCTTCCCATAACATGATTCTTCACCATC
Source organism: Brycinus macrolepidotus (assembly GCA_037974445.1). Taxonomy (NCBI): domain Eukaryota; kingdom Metazoa; phylum Chordata; class Actinopteri; order Characiformes; family Alestidae; genus Brycinus; species Brycinus macrolepidotus. The sequence goes on along the minus strand of JBBPCZ010000115.1, from coordinate 16,321,232 downwards.
CTCCAGATAACTCATTTTTATGAACACCAAAAGCTACACTTGCATACATAGACACATTCATCCACACAATTGTGAGGATACATAAACAACAATCCAACCCAGTGAACTGTACCTAGGTAGAAGAGCAGCAACTGGAGTGATGACACACAGCAGATAGAAGAGAGGATCTCCCAGAAGCCTTTGCATAGTCCAGTAGGGGTTGGATGGGGAGTAACAGGTGGGGCATGAGGCATTGTAGCACAGGGCCACCATGAAGAAGAGCGCTATGCTGAAGGCAATTGACATCCAGTTCATCCATGTCTGGAACACAAGGAGACAAGGGCAATCAAAGTCATGTCTGTATGTATGTAGAGCTGCAGAGACTAATCCACTAATTGACTAACAGATTCACAAGTCGGCACTGTGGGCAGACTGGCCTGAAATACAGCAGTCGTAAAAAAGAGTCATGAACAGGCAGGAGGACAGTACAGAACTATTTTTTGTTAAACACAAAGTATAACCAATTGAAAGATGCAACTGCATTTTTATTACAGCCTCATAAGATACGTTTGACTGACCGTGTCTTATGAGGCTGTTGTTCAAACGGTCGTTGTTTAAGCAAGATGTGTTCACAACTGCAAACAACAAAGAAAAGTCAATAGGATGGTAACTATGAAATGATACTTTGTTTACTCACTGCTTCCCAATGCCTTCAAAGAAAGTTCAGAAATGACTTTTAAAAAATGGAACGGTGAAAATGCTTCATAATTTCTTCCCCATCAGATTGCTGGTGCACAGAACCATAGCTACAGAACAAGTTACAGAGCAGGGTTGAGCACTGCGATTCCCAAGTGCCCCACACTCTCCTACAGTAGCTCTTCTGTGGGACTGGACCAGATAGGCTAGCCTTCGCTCCTCACATGCATCTGTGTCTTTTATGCCCCAACCCTTTTGGTTGGTACTAAACAATTCATACTGGAAACACCCCACAAGACCTGCCGTTTTGGAGATGCTATGAACCAGTAATCCCAATTTGGCACTAAGATCTTTACACTTGAACATTTTTTCTGCTTTCGGCATATTAACTTGAACTGAATGTTCACTTGCTGCCTGACATATCCCATTCCATGACAGGTGCCATTATAACAAGATAATCAATACTGTTTACTTCACCTGTCAGTGATATATAGTATAATCTATACTGCAGCACAAATGCATGTATAAAATGAAGTTTTGTGACAAATAATCAGTAAGTATCATTAAAAAAGGAAAAAAATATATTTTACATATGCTAAAAATGAATAGAACTCTATTTGATTCTAAATTGACAGCATGAAGTTACAATAAAGTTAATATTTATAATTTATATGTCTTTATATGTATTTCTAAAATGACAGAGTGCAACAGAACTTTAGGACATTACCCCCTGATGCTGGACAGTGAACATGAACAGCACATGCTAGCCCCTCTTTCACCCCACAAACCCTGATTCATGTTCATTCCTCCAGTACACAAGTTCATTTCCCTGAGCAGTCTGGAGAACGATGCACCTGCCAATCCACCTTTTGGAAACATTTACTCTTAATGTGCACCATTGGCCGTGAAGAACGGCCTCGTCCACACAAGAAGCCGTCGTGTCAGTGAAGACGGCTGGGCCGCTGGGGGCATTTTTCACAGACAAAGTTGTCAGCTGAAAATTTACAGCAGTGGTGTAATGGAAAGAGGTCTAATCCAATTCGGCCTCATAAATCTAAAATGGGCTTGCAAGAGGAGAAACCAGACAGGCTTAAGCCACCCCCACCCACATACACACACACACACACACACACGCACGCGCGCACACGCACACACCAAAACAAACTATAAGTCCCCCTCTTAAGGAACATGTAGCACCGCTTGTGCATGTGTATGGGCTGGACTGTAGCTGACTGCTCAGCCTGCCAGGCTGAAGGCTGATGCGTCGTCTCTGATGGCACAGAGTCTCCTGATTCAATCCAATCAGCCCCGCTCAGTGCATAAATATCCTGAGCCAGGTCAGCCTGCCTGCACGACCACCGCCAACAGCTTCATCTCATCTCATCTCATCTCAAGCATTCTCTCCCTATTGCATCCTGCAGTGCCAACTAGAGATAATTTCTACTGCTAAAAAGGTGCATTTTACCAGTTCCTCACCACTAACAATCCTAACTGGTATAACATAAAGATAACTACCAAACAGAAACAGTCTCTACACTGCATTAAAAATAACAAAAAAATGGGGACAGTTTGCAGCTTATACCAAGCTAAATAAAGTGGTATTAAGTTCTATTACTTGTAATCTACATTAGACTCACAGCTACAGATCAAAACTAAAGATGCACACATCACATGTCACAGCTGACTGATTACATTTGGGGTTAAGAGAAAACTGTGGAAATTTGAGTTTTGGCCTGAAAAAATCTGTTAAGGCTCATTTCCACGGATCACAAAACACTGGTAAAGAACATTTCAGGGCAAAAGGCTGTGAGTGAGTTATCCTTACCCAGGTTTTGGTTTCAATGCCCAGTTGCAGCAGGATTGTGAAGAGGGCGAGTGTAGTAATGGGAGTGCCCCAGGTGAACAGATCCACATCTGAGTCAGCATACGCCTGCAACCAGACAAAACTCTTACTGCAAATTATCTTCAAACAACATCCACAACATGAATACAGATATAATCACAGGGTATATGAAGCAGAAAACTTTGGTAATAGACTCACAAAGTAGGGGATGAAAAAGCAGACGAGGCTTTGGTAGAAGGCATCAATCATATTCATCCAGAACATGTATGGTTTATATTCCTGTAAAACGAGGCCAGAAGTCATAAGTTCATGGGCCTGCTCAAGCAGCTGGTAGAGTTTGTTTCATTAGAATACCATAAGACAGCCTTCTAATAGAGAAGCAGAATGTTACGGTTAAGGGCCAATAAACTCGGCACAGTGGTAGCAATTCCAGTTTAATTGCCCAGTGTTGGACAATCCCAGCATTCTGTGCATGGCTTACTGGATTTTATAAAAGATTTCCTCAGTTTGATTACCATCCCCTAGTGGAGTTCCACTGAGCCTTTTCTTCTTTCTTGTCCAAAATCTACCAGAGGTAAAAGGGCCAATGTAGAAAAATGGGTCGGTAAAAGCAATTACACTGTATGGGGAACATGTATTTCCCCTTAGTTAAAGATAAATTATTACAATTTCAGGACACACATGTGCATAAGCATGTGTGTATATATGAACGCAGCAATAAGGTACTCATATACAGACAGCTATTGGTAGCTCACCAGGAACAAACAATTCACTGCTTATTGCTTTTCTATTGTCTCTTCTTGGCCTGCATGGGGCTTCTAATAGGTTTCTGTTTTGTCCGAAGAAAGGCTTTCGATTAGCTGGCTCGCAACCAGCGTGTACCAAGACAGTCCTGTGCTCAGCTGGCGCCTTAAGCCTCGGGCCTGAATTTGTAAGAGCAGACCTGTTTGTGTTTCCAGTGTCATGCTTTCTTCATTAAAGCACCAGTCTCTGGAAAACAATGCCCCCGTCCTACCCACCAAAAGTCATGTGCCAAAAACTCAATGACTGCAATTCATCTACAATAATGAAATTACTGGCTGATTATGACAAATTGTCTACTTGTTGTCATAAGCCTGTATTTGGCAGCGGCCCCGTCACTGATCAGCAGCGATAGTAATGTGCTGTCATTAAACAAGACTCCTTTCAGTTGTGCAGTGAAGAGTAGGGTAAATATTAAGCTTTTTTTTTTTTTTTTTTTTAAAGGCTAATTTTACCTCATTCTAGGGTGAAGGTTTATGATTTGCTTGCCACGGCATAACAGACATGTATAGGGTGGCACCTATTCAGTAGTTAGTTGTAGGCAGTAAATTATCAACACTGGTCAAGAAGGATGAACCCAAGCTTAGAATAACACAGACCTCAAACAGAAGGCTTCAAGTATGAAAGTAGCAAAAGACCAGTTGTTCACTGACTCACCTTTGCCTATAATCTACACTTTTCTTGCATTTTATTTTCTCCTGAAGCCAGCTCACAATCTTTTTAGGGATTTTTCAGTAACTCTCTTTGTCCCTTGCATTTAAAATAGGCTATTTCTGTGCCTTGAAGACATAAATAACTGTTCACTGCCTTGTATTGCGCCTCTTTCAAAATCAATTAAGGCCGAAATGTTCTGAAACAACTGCTTTGTTTGGACTGAAATCCTCAGGGACATAAAAAAACGTCAGCCACTGCCTCCAGGTGTTTGAATGCAACGATACATTTTGTTTCCAACAGCCAGGAACAACATAACACCCGATCATTTTGTCCACATTTTTTGTTCAAGTAACTCTTGTACACTTTAACAGACCAGTAACACTCATCGGTTCAGGTTGAATGGGAGGGAAACTGCAATAAGCCGATGGCCCAGTCATATGTAAATGTGTTCATGCTCGCAACCATATATGGACTGTGCAGACTTGAACAGTATGCCTCGAAACCGTATACAACGTTTACATACTATATTGTTAGAAATATAAATGATGATAACGGTCCGTTAATGGGGGGGAACGGTACCTCGGAGTTCTGGCCGCTCATATAGAGCTGAGGTAGTTCCTGTAGGGTCTCTGCTGACACGTCTTTATCCAGAGTGCCAGTGATGAGCTGGGGGAATGCAGAGAACATCAGGTTGAAGAAGATGAGATACCACTGATCAATCATGGCTGATCCGGAGAACCCACAGTAGAACTGATACCAAAAGATGAGGGCCACAAACATCTGGAGAGGGAGTAAAAGGAAACAAGGAGAAAAAATAAAGTAAGGACAAAGAAAAAAAAAAAAGACCCAAGTCTACACTGAAGTATGCAGCTGTTGTCTCATTATGAGCAATGTGTCTTCATTAAGTGTTTGTGCTCCCAGGACCACACAAGAATAGATCTTCATTAATAAATGAATATATAAAGAGAACAAACAACGGCACTTAAGTACTTCCATTTTAAACAGTTGACAGCAAAAATAACTTCAGTCCATGCCCTGCCTGCCATGTGTTAAGGTTGAAATGCTGTAGACATGGCAAGGTTTGGATTATTTTCTCCCCACTTTTATTTTACGTTAGAATGATACATATTTTAATAATTCAAGTCAAAGGCCAAGACCAAAATCCTGTACACCTATGAAACATACACAAAAACTCCTCCGCACCGAAACTGCCTTTGAAGATTTGTGTTCATGTGGAGACTTTCCACATTCTTTAAGCGCATAAGAAACACTGTGTTGGTTACAAAAGAAAAATTTGCCTTTGCACTTCTGCAGCGAATGAAAGATGCATTTGTCAAGTTGATACACTACCAGATCTGGCTGCCTTTCCTTGGAATTGCATTTCCCTGAAGAACAGCTCTTGGCGCCTGACTATATTTTTTTATATCTACATTTGATCCTAGCCGAACAGATGTTTTGCACTTTACATGCACATCCCTATTAGAACCATTTAAATGGTCAACTTCAGATCCTTACAGCATTTTTGTAGAAGAAGTAGAGAATCATGTTGGCTAGACGAGAGTAACACCAGTGCCCATGAACCAGAAGCAGCTTCTGCAGGTACTGAAACCGAGGGAGGGCAAAGTCGCTGGCCATCACTGCCTGAAAACACAACAAGGTCCTCATCAGTGAAACAAAAGCACATGTGCCCTTGAGCATTTCAAACTTCATTCAAAATCAGTTAGAGGACATGTAATTATGACATCTGAATGTTCAAGAACAGCATATATAAAATAAAACCTTGAAATGATGGCTTGTTTCTCAAAAAAAAAAAAAAAAAAAAAAAAAATCACCTGAATGACCTTTTTGTATAAAGGAATTCTGAAAAATGCATCCCACACATACATCACTCTTGTGCCATTTCAACAGCTGCCTGCATCAGACAGTTATCATGTCATCCATCAGTCTCTCTAAACACGGAGTTTTACATTTAGCCTGACGCTTCCAGCACAATCTTCTTCCTTCTCACTGTCAGGCTCTTCCTGTCAGCTGGAAAGAAGCCTTCACTGCGGTATAGCAGTCGGAGGACATGGGGACTGTTCCGATCAGGGTCTAAAGGATTAAGCGGAGATCAGGTTCATAACGGGAGAGGCTTGTTAATCATGAACACTGAGCTCAGCGGGACAGGGAGAAAGTTAAGTGCATCTCGGGACTTAATGAGACGCCAGTGTGTTGAGTTCTTAATGAAATAATTAATCAGGCCAGAGTCGTTTTTAAGAGGCAGGAGACAGAGTGTTTAGCAGATGTGCTCACAGTGCGCCGCACCTCTCGCTGCCTCACCCTCAGGTTAATTGGTGCGTTTCCTCATCAGTATGAATGGCTCGCTCCTGTGTCGAGGACACATTACCTGGCACAGCGAGAGGACTTGGACGTGGTGGGAGGGCAGCAGTTGTGCCTGGACTGCTGTCACTGTCCAGGGTTTGTTTCCAGCACAGGACAAGGGGCAAGTCCTGGTGAGGCTGGCATATGCTGTACATCGAGCCAGTGGCTAACAGCTGCTGCCACTTGCATGCCCGTTTAGGCCATACAGTTAAATACTTACTGATTAAGTAAATGTAAGAACTAATTTATCAACATAAAAATACACGGATACCCTTTAACTAGGTCAAATTATGGCCTTGGAGCGTTGCAGTCCGTCACAGTTAATTTCCCTGCTCTAAACACACTTACTAAAGGTGCTGAGGTGAATCAGTTGTGTTTGAGAAGGAAAATTAACCTAATTTTTAAAATTTAACTATTGATAATTTACACACAGAGCTGTGAGATGCCAAGTGCGCCCTGATGTACATGAATGTTGCAATGGCAGATTGGCACACAGGGAAAAATGATATCATTCATTGCGTACTGAATTATAGTTTAACATTTAGTTATCATGAGGCCTTTTCACATCAAATAGATTACTGTGGATTTAACTCAGTGAAACATTCATATCAAGTCTAATGTGCTTCTATTTTTTAACACTGAGAATAAATAATGAAGGACTGCAGTACAAACCCACACTGCTCTTTTTGTTTAATTCATGACCCTGTTTTTACCTGGTCACAAGCATCTTGAGTGTCAGGATTATATCTGGACTAGACCAAGTCACATAAAAATGCAGGTGTAAACACACTCAAGACACATTTAAAGCAAATCTTTTTCTGATCACTCAAAACACACCACTTAATGTTATAGCATTAAATAGTTCATTTAATTTCAATTACTGCACAGTCTCATGGGCCAGTTCAAACTATGTATGCAACAAATAAAGACTCTTGAATCTTGAGTGTAAATGTCTCTCCAAGACACATTTGACAACCAATAGCCCTCCCACTAGTGTGATGGTACCTCGTCCTGCAGTTCTGCTTATGGAAGAGGCTGTTTTTTTGGACTGCCGCCACCTAATGCAGGAACCTCTGCTACCTGGTGCGTTTCCTAGTGCGAGTTTCCCCTTTGTGTTTACTTTTAATTACAAAGCCCATTTTGAATGCACCAGGTAGCTCAAAAATAAAGTGCTAACCTTTATCTCGCCTTACCTATCTTTGCTCCGCCTCGCTACAATACACTGTGTTTTAACACACATGGTTCATAATGGCGATGTAACAGGAGGATAATTATTCTCAACAGCCGTCTTGTGTAGACACTGACCCTGACACTGTGTTGTGAAAAAGTTTCTTTTGAATAGAACAGCAAAACTAGGAGCACCACAGGTGGCTGTTGCATTTCAGCTGATTTGCATATTACTCACCACACAGTAACTGTATTTCAGTCTGGGTGACTGGAGATGCATTTGACTACCAGTGTAAATGTGTGTGTCTAAAATCTTATCAGGATATAATCCAGATCCTAATCACATGAAATGACCAGATGTAAACTGGGTCCATGTGTCTCATTCTGCAAAACAGACGATAGACGTGCCTCTTCTGAGTGTTGGAGCATTACCAGGGACTGTCTAAGCAGCTGGCTGCTACAATGCATCGTGAAAGTTACTGTTTTGAAAATAAAGCAATAACAATATGCAAATTTCTCTGGCTGTGGTAGAGCAATTCGAACCTTTATGCGACGATTCATTTTCAGGGAACCCAAATATTTGGACTGAACAGGACAGCAGTGAATCATTCCTTTAAGACTGTGTCGGCTCTCTGGTGCAAATGAAAACGGTCGTACATAGACTGAACTGTAAAACACCCACTGTTGGCTATGTAAAGAGATGCCCTGATTTATAGATTTTTCAAACTTGTTCCAGCCCCACAAATTGAGAATACCTGCATGTAAGAGCATTGCATCTTAAGGGCATCAATTCCGTGGCTGCTTTTTTGAACATGAAGTGGTCACCTTACTGTGACTTTGCCTCTGCTCACTTCCCCTAAGCACTGCTCCTCTGTTTCTCCTTACCTGCATGCCCTCCTGTCCCGAGATGCCCACTCCAACATCTGCTACCTGAATCATGCTGACATCATTAGCCCCGTCACCTAGGATTAATGAGAGAGGAAGGGAGAGAGAGAGAGCATGGGAGAGAGAGAGCGTGGGGGAGAGAGAGAGAGAGAGAGAGGGAGAGAGGGGGAGGGGAGAGAGAGAGGAAAGGGGGGAAGAGAGAGATATTAATATAAACATAGTGTATCAGAGTGCTTTGCTGATGGAAAGGAACAATGAAATAAATAATACATAAAAGCACAAGCGAACATTTCGAGATTGGCCTTTGCAGTTAACTGGCTTTGAGAACAGCTAGTGTATTATGTGAGTCATACTACCCTCAATACTAAATGCATCATCAGGAAGGTCTATAAAGATAATTTTAAATTAAGCAATCAGAAAATTACACAAAAGTTCACCAACAGGAAAAAAAAAATACTGAAGAACTGCTGGTAATGTACTTTAAATTACTGAACTTGTTGTGGGATGTCTTAATATACGAGCAATCTGTGATCCATAAACCAGTGCAACACCAAGATTTCAGTTCCCTGCATGCTTAAAATCTTTACTGTTTTCCTATTGTTACACTACTGCAGCTATTTCTAGAGAGCTCTATGCAATTAATGGCTTTTCCCAAATTTTGGGCTAGGACTGGGAGGGCACTGCACCTTTAACTTTGCAGGGCCAGTGACCCAGTGCCACACCTCTTGTAGATGCTGCGTAGTTGTTGTTTATGTCAACAGTCATGCTGTAACGTTCTCCACACATTTTCAGATGCCTGGTCTAGAAAGAGATGAACATTCCCCAGGGATGTTCAGATATCTCTCTGTCTCTCTCTCTATCCATCATTCACCTGCAGCAACAGTCTCAGACAAAGCAAAACTGGTCTTTAAGCAGAGCTGGGGAGATGAAGAAGGCTCAGGAGGATTTGGCTGCCCTGTTCCATTCACTCAAAGGCTTCGCCTAGTACTCACCAATCAACCAGCTGCAGCCACTTCCTTCATATCCCACCACTATAATGTTGGTAACATATGTCATAGTTGTTGGAAATTTTACTTCAGAGTTGAATATAGTGGTACAAGGTTTGATGCCTTTGCTCATCCGTCGGCAGTGCACCTTGACTAACATTTACCACCATTAAGTCTCAATCACAACGAAGCAAAGATGTCTATTTATATTAAAATTTCTCAATGATGGACAATAAGGCTGTTTGGATATTGATTATATGGAGTCTGCTCCTTTAACTCATCTTATTAGTAGAGTGCACAATGACGTGGACACATACAATTTTTTATTCCAAATATGCTCAAAATAACATTGAATATCAAACCATGAAGCCAGTATTGTGAATCGTATTGTGAACTGAGTTTACTGTTACACCCCTACAAATCAGCACAGGCAGCAAAACAAAAACAAAATTCAAAGGGGCCTTGACAAAGCATTCCTTCAAGCTCCTGGAACAAGACAATTCAGCGGTAACCCAAGTTAGCATAAATGAGAACAACCATTGTTTTGTTTTTCCTCCACTCTCAAGCTATTCAATTGGTTAACTTTTGTGTACTGGCCAAACAACTGTCTGGGGAGAACCCACAGTAATCAGTGACCTTATGGATATAAAGGACAGTGAATTTAAACATGATCAGTTTTGGCCTCTGATATGGATGAGTGAGATGTTTTGGCACTAGGCTTAAATATGGCTGCATTTAAGCTCCAGAAGATCCCTTGTTCATAACATCACATCAGAGCAAGGTTGCTGGAAAAGTGTCTACTGTGATCACAGAAAATTGGGGGAGTTCCTCTTTAAGAATACAGCTAAGAATGGACATGGTTAGGAGTGAGTGAGTGAGTGTGTGCGTGCCAACCAGTCTCTCCCACTGATCGGTCTAGCATCAACCACTGGAAAAACGGCAGCTGTGTTAGAATGGATTAATGTTGCATAAATACTGACAGCAGCATCATTTGTCCAGCAGCTGATTCGTATTTTGTTATTGATCAGTCAAGCCATGGTACCAGTTTAGTACTGGTTCTCAATACTTATCCATACGGCATATGGAAGGTTCCAAATTTTTCAGTGAAGTCAGCTTGAGCCTTTCTCACACGGCCACAGTAGATGTTTTTTTATTACGACTTTGACCTTCTGCTCTTCCTAAATGAACACTTTTCAGCTGTAATTGTACTCGTGTCATTCAACGAAGACATTTAAACCTTATTAAATATGAGATGTGGTGGAACATTTAAATCTCTCAACGACCTCTGATAATCTACTCTCATCTCTGCCTCAGGCAGGTGGATCAGGCCAGAGGCTGCTTGCACGTTACCATTTCCATTTTATTTCCTTTCACAGTACCTTCCCCTTTCTTTCGCTCTCTCTTTCCCTCTCTCTCTCTCTCTCTAGCCATCTGGGTAATTAGGCAGATTGCTGCGTGGGCTTGTAAAACGTGGCACTCTGCTGAGAGGACAGCGCAGACACAGGTTGTCCACTCACTGCTGAAATGTTTACTTGGCAAAACAGGACACAATTAATCTCCAAATTTCACTTGCCGAGCAAGAAAGTAAGAGAAAAGACAAAACGAGTAGCTACATTAAGCATTATTATTATTATTTTGGACTGCTTTTTTGAGGTATGGTCAGAGGAACCTATTACAAAGCAAGTCTGATAAAGGTTCTGCTCTAGAGTTTTACATTTCTTTTGCTTTTAACTGAATAAAGTTATCTTTCTCAGTCCCAGAAAGGAAGACAGTAAAGAAGCACATAAAAAGAAAACAAAGCTAGTTTGGTCAAATCCAATTACAACTGTCCAGAGCTTGCTGACCAGTTCAAACAATGAGGACGAGAGGCAAGCAGGTCGATAGAGACAAGAGAAGAGTGCCGATTTAATGTAAGCATGACACAGCAGTTCTAACACAGCCTCTAAACACATAGGGCTGTTAAGTGTTTTCAAACAGACTTTCTTCATTTATGACCCCGTATGACCATGCTATTTTGTAAAAAACAGCAGTACTTCACATAGCTCAGAACTGTCTGGTATGGTTGCAGGTTTTCCTTTCAACAAAGCAGGCGCACACATGATCAGTTATTTTTTCAGTTGCTTTGAGAAAAGCTGCCACAGTGAAGGTGTGAGAGAAGACTGACTTGTGAAAGATTTAGAGCTTACCTATGGCCAAGGTCATGACCTTGAGCTTGTTGCGAACCAGTTTGACCACCATGCTCTTCTGCAGAGGCGTGGAGCGGCAGCAGAGCACTGACCTGCAGCTCCGAGCCACGGCCAAGAACTTATCCTCCAGACTCTTGTCCAGCGCGTAGGCCAGGGTGCGCCCATCAATCACCAAGCCCAGCCGGTGCACCAGAAAAGGGCTGGAGGGAGCAGAGGAGGCCAGAGAGCAGACAGGGGGAGCGTGGAAATGGACAGCGGTGTAGTTAGGCTGGAAAGCCCTGGCTGCTGAAGAGCTACAAAGAAACTTGGCCTGGATGTAGTGGAGGCTTTCTTCTAGTAATACAGCACAAGCCTCCTGATGAACACACACACACACACACACACACACACACACACACACACACACACACACACACACACACACACACACAC
>JBBPCZ010000115.1:16279822-16304097 GCA_037974445.1 Brycinus macrolepidotus | reverse complement strand
GCTGGAATAGAAAAGGTTCTTCCCCAAACTGTGTCCACAAAGTTGGAAGCATGGCGTTGTCCAGAATGTCTTGGCATCCTCAAGCATTAAGACTGAACGGCACTGGAAGTAAGGAGTCACCCGAATTCAATAATTAAGAGGTGTGTCCCAATATTTTTGTACATACACCCACACGAGTATATACACAAACATTTAGTACAGTAGCACATATGATCATTTAATCATTATTTATAGTAAACATTTAATGAAATAAAGCTTACATCATTTAACAAATTCATCATTTGGTATCAGTGTGGTATAAATAAAGTCTCACAAACTCGCAAATTCAAATGACCACTACTTGGTAAGTAATATTAAATAGACTCACTCAAACTAAATTTTGTTTGTAATTCACAGTATTTTCTTTTTCACTGAACTATTACTTTGATCCATGAAAGGCCTGTACTACAAAGGCAGCGTCTGAGTGGACCACCAGCAAAGTTCAAAAAGCTCTGCAGCAGATGCAAATTGAATGGATGCTGAATGAGAGCAGAATGTTAAGCACCTGTGGAAGGGGACGCAATAAGCTCTTCACACAAGCCCTAATCTTGAGGCTAAACGATGGATTACATCTCTGTTACTTTAATTGCCCTACGCTGCTTTTGCTGAGCTTTTGTCTCCTCTTAATCATGGTCAGGTTTCCTTGGTGTTCCAGCGGCGGAGGTGTTCAGGTTCAGTGGCAACTCGGACGCATCAGAGACTGATAAGTGTGCCTTCAAGCTGTGGGCCAAGTGTTTGGACCAGCACACGGCTTAACACTATTGCAAAAACAGATCCCTATCAAGGGTCAGGATAGGGGCGGGGGGTTGATTTTAAGACTACACACAGTACACTCACCATTAATGTAATAAAGCATCACATCAACACCAACCAGCCCTTCACTCCCTCCCTGGCAGCTGGAGACACTCTGGAGTAACTGGGCAACAAAACGCTGGCAGTGTGCCAGCAGCATCTGCTCTCCATCATGGAGAAGGAATAAATGTCATAATCAGTCTGGTTCCTGTCAGCTGACTCACTGGCCCTGCTACCATCAGCACGTAGGTCTTTATCTGCTCCGCTCACACACAAACACACCCAGGGACTCCAGCGAGGACACGGCATATGGTGTCAAATACACTGTTGGTAAATTATGACAAAACTGGCTTTGCAATACTGATCTCGCAGGAGGCCGTGATATGCAAATGAACCCTCCGACCAACCACTAACAGTCGTTTTTTCATACAAGGATAAGCCAGGTCTTGAACTAAACTGGACTGACGATGCTGATTTATTATTAAAAAGCATTTTTGGTCAGACTCAGGCCTAAATGTGGGAAACTGATACTTTTATTGTGCATTATGAGCAACATTATGAGATGATCCCGAAGACTTTTTGTAGGTGCTTAGATAAGTCACAAACACGATGCACTGTAATATTTTGTAAGTTATATTGTAATCATAATATACAGTAAAACAATCACAATATGAATTTCTGTCCAAGTATTCTGTCCATTTATAAAGCTCCTTCTACTACAGCTGGCATGAGTGTTTGGTCAAGAGTGTTGCTGGGCATCATGATGACCGTCAACTTTCCTTCGTCAGGACTCCATCCCATTCCATTCTGTTAGGTGTTTAAAGCACCCTTGGGCCAAAAATGTTTCTCAATAAGGGCTTTTTACAATAGTTTATAAAAGAATGTTTCCACATAATTTAGGCAAAATCTGCTTTTCGTACCAGAAGATACTTCAATGGACATGAAGCTATTGATTTATTAAAGTATTAGAAAGCAGTTTTTGTCGAGAAATCGTTACTCCAGGTTTAAAGACTTATTGCCAGGTGCAACACATACCAGCAATAAATACAATAGCATATATTGTGACCATTAATAATGAATCACTTTTAGTGTAACTATTATCAGTATTTGCTTACAGAGCATTGTGAACGGACGCCTTTCTGTAAATGCAGTACAGTCAATGTGGCTACATACAACACAAGCTTATAAAGAACAAGTTTGCTGCTTGTACACAATTCTCCCCTCACAGCTACTGGCCATTTTTTCCAGTTATGGCTGCTAAGCAAAAGTGACATAACTTCTTGTCTTTTTCTGTTAATAACTTAAAAGCCTGCAATACACTGCACTGTGAATGCAAAATGTTTCCTAAAGCATTACACACAGCCCAGCCTGTCGAAGCTACTACTCCATCAGCACACGTGTCTAACTGAAAAATGTGAATACTGCATGAGGCTATGAGACCAGATTAACATCTGGATGCAGAAGCTACATCTGAAAATGCATGAACATGCTATATCCTGACTGGATAATGATCCCACCACCAGAATCATAACAAGATATTTGGATGTTAATGCCAGATAGGGCCAAGGTACCATGTTATGGCATGCACTTGTAACAATATGTGGTAAAACCACCTAAAACCTCCTCTTAGCAACAGTAAAAACAAATAAAGACTTTCCAAATCATCCACAGGCCTCACGGCACACGATAGTAACAAGACAGCATGAGTGGGTTCAGAAGTTACCCATGTAATGCTAGCAAAACAGAAACATCAGGGTTGTGTCATGTTACAATATGAAGGAGAGCCTAGAAGAGTAGAGAACAGTGCTGTACTTACATGTAACCACGAAATCTGTTCAGGTCATTGTTGGGCTTCTCACATTCAATGACGCTATTGTACTTCAGGGGGTCAAACTCTGTATCCTGTTAAAAATGTTGAAAGTTTTGATGTTAAGCATTGGTCTAAATTCATTTTTGTGAGAGGACATGCTTTAGAAAGAAGAAAAAAAAGCAAACAAGATCACTTCACTTCTTTATACGGCTATTCTCCCCAGCTTTACTGCTACCGACATGACACTGGGTGCTTCTACGGCCTGTAATTTTGTACAGTGAAGTTCACCTACCATAAAAAAGAGCTACGCTTAGACATTTCTTAAGGTCAGTTACTCAGTCTTAACAGCTGGGTTTGAAACTGCTACTCTAATACACACCTTGAGCCTCATCACTGAAGGGAAACTGTGAGCCAGGTCTAGAATGCGCCAAGATATTTAACTGGGTAAATACAGCCCAGCTGAATCCACTCAGTGAACAAGCCAACACCACTACACTAACTATTAGCGTTCAGACACTACTTTATCAGTCCTGTTTGCATGCTGCCTCCAGTATTTTCCTGGTTAAATGGAACATTCCCGTGGAAAAAGGTCCATGGTGCCACTGTGCCAAAAAAAGTTTAACACAAAATAGCATAGACTTGCAGGGTAGGAATTCTCACCAGGTCGATGAAGCTACGGACCACCTGTCTCTGTTTGAGGTTGGTCTCGCCATCTAGCGTGGCTGTCTCGATGTGACACAGGCGGTCTGGGTCGCTGGTGCTCAGTAGAAGCACGTCGGCCGGTAGGATCTCATTGCAGCGCAGTCGGATAAAATCTCCCACCCTCACCTCCTTCCAGTACTGCTCCACATAGCGCTGCTCACTCCTGGAGAGAGAGAGCACACACATACTCACTTGTTGAGGTTTGGCTTACTGCGGTTAGGACTGTTTAAACTGACAGCAATGTTCGAAACTGCAAAGTTTCCAAACAATTTTGTGAAACAAAAGACATGTACACAGTAAAGACAAGACTGAAAATTTAAGACCCTCCTTGCTCCCTATGTCATCAAAAACATTGTAAAAGGCACTACATATATAATAACAACAACGAATAATAATAATAATAATAATAATAATAATAATAATAATAATAATAATAATAGTTGTTGCTGCTTAAATGCACTCTTTTTCATGGCTGCATTCACCGAGAATCTATTTTAATAAGTTCAGTTTTAAATAAAGTGTGGCACAGTCAGTCAACCTTCAAGCAAACATGACAAAAGGCCCAAAAATCAGACTTATGAGCCAAGCTGATCCAACACAGCAACGAATCCTGTCTACAGAGCCTGGACCAGGCTGAGCTCCTCAAGTAGAGGGAGTACACTGTGCGCCTGTGGTGATGAGCAAATCGCCACCTACTCCAGCAGAAGCAAAAATAACATTACACGAGTTGGGGAAACATGGCTGCAGGGGCTAGGCCTCTGTATGGCTGAGTGAGAAACAAACCTTTCCTCTGTTCACTTTCCTGCCCTTCCCCACTAAAGAGAACTCTGTTTCGGCCATGAGGGAAACTATGACCCCTAACTAAACACCACCCCTCTAAAGTAATGCAAAAAGGCAGAAACTCTTAAAAAGGAAGGGTAGGAGAGGGAAGCAAACATGACAGAATCAAATTAAGAGATTTATGACATAAGGGAATAAAGAACAAGGGAAGGTGCAGCTACTACAGCTATACAGAAAACAATTACACCCTTCAAAAGATTCACACTGTTGTTTTGCAGCTTGAAATGAAGACACAAAGAAAACAATTTTTCCAGCGGCATTTACTCAATGCAACTCAAAACATCCAAGTGAAAGATATGATAGCAACAGTTCAGAAAAAAACTACAATAGGGTTTTAGCCTGGGTCCTGACTAGTCCTCGTGAGGACATGCACCTTTTTCTCCTTCAGCCACTGTGTGATCAGTTTTGCTATGTGCTTCGGGTCATTGTCATGTTGGAAGGTGAACCTTCTTCCCACTGAAAACTTTCTGGCAGAGGGCAGGTTTTCCTTAAGAATTTGACAGTATTTTGCCCCATCCATTTTTCCTTCTATCCCAAGAGGTGCCCCAGTCCCTGCTGCAGAGAAACCCACCCACAACAGGATGCTATCACCACCATGCTTTACTGCAGGTATGGTGTTCTTGGAAGGTGAGCTGTTTTGGCTTTCTTCCAGAGGTACTGTTTGGTGTTGAGTTTACTCTCATACGACTAAAACACCTTTTTCCACTTGGCCTCAGAATCTTCAAGGTGCATTTTAGACTTAACGTGGCCTTTCTTGATTAGTGGCTTTTTTCTTGCTACCTTCCCACAGAAGCCAAATTTCTGAAGCACTTGTGATAGTTGTCACATGTTCCCAAAGGCCACGCTTTGCTATAAATTCCTAAAACTGCTTCAAAGTTGCCACAGGCCTCCTGATAGCCTCTCTAACCAGTTTCCTCCTCGCTCTTCCATCCAGTTTGGATGTACGGCCTGATCCAGGAAGGGTCCTAGTAGTACCAAACACTTTCCACCACTTAATTATAGACTTTATTGTGCTCCTAGGGATTGATAAAGCCTTTTTTGTATCCATCTCCTGACTTGTGCCTGTCCACAACTTATCCCTGAGATCTTTTGTAAGTGTAAAGTGACCGTTTGTCATACAGGAACACAATACAGCACACAGTGTGAACAGCACGAAATTCTTCCTCTGCATTTAACCCATTCACCAAGTGAAGCAGCAGGCAGCCAGGAACACAGCACCCGGGGGGCAGTGTGTGGGGACGGTACCCTGCTCAAGGGTGCCTCAGAGGTGCCACCAGCAGTCGAACCCACGACCTCCTGATCCCAGGGCCAACTCCCTAACCACTAGGCCCTGTGTTCAGAAGGTCGTGACTTTTTTTCAGCTGCCCCAGTGACTTTTTTTTTTCTTTGACAGTGACTTGCCTGTCATAGTTGACTGACTGCTTTCAGTTGCACTGCCAAGCACTGGAATAGCTGAACTAATCAAAAGGATTGCGACTGATCATAGCTGGAAGCCAGTTAGCTTGGTATACAATGGAGAAGGTGATTAATTACACTTGATTGAGTTTCCAAGCATTTATTGATGATCCTTTATCCATCTCAGTGATTTTTTTCCTCCTAAACTGCTACTATCATATCTTTCACTTAGATGTTTTAAGTTGTATTGATTAATTCCAGCTGCAAGTTTGTTTTTTTGTGTGCGTCTTCATTTCAGGCTGCAAAGAAACAAAATGTGAATATTTTGAAGAGTGGAATTCTTTTCTATGCCAAGTGCACACAGCTACATTGCTTGTCTTAATGGCTTCAATTCTCTGAACATTGTGCAGAGAAAATGGATATTATTTAAGACTTGACAATGCAACAGAATAAAAAAACAAAAAAAAACAAAAAACAAAAAACAAAAAACAAAGCTGGGCACAGGCTGCTCATCCTCACACAACCAACAGCCTGAAGTAGTTTTGGGAAACCTGCCTGCAAAATGTAGCTCTGCAGTCCAAGGTCACTGACTAGCAGCCAGGTAGGCAACATGGACATTGTACTGTTTCTGCTGTGTACCTGAGCAAGGCCCCCTACACAGCCCTCACCAAAGGGTGTGCTTGTAAATATAAAGTCCCCATAGCACCTTCTTGGACAAGAATTGAGAGGCAGGCAGGGGAATCTCAGGATGGATCATATAGGCTTAACACTTAAGACAGTGCCAGGAGCTTTAAGAACTTTACTGAAACTCACCAGCACAGCAAATACACCACAGTCTTATAACGAACATTATAAAGAATGATTGCGTGTTGTAATGCTGGGTGGAAAACTCCTGAGAGCACTCACTATTTGAAATCATTTTGAGCATTTGTATTAGGGATGCACAACATATCTTATGTTACTCACTACCCAATATTGGATACTCCTATTCGGGCTGCGCAAAGGGTCTTAATTTTTAATCGTGATATCGGCCTCAGAAGGCAGCAATATGCAAAGGAGCCTCCAACCAATCACGGTGACAGGATGACCAGTCACAGCTCCAAACTCCCGTATTACTGGGTGTTTTGATGAAATGAGGCATTCATATAATCTAACAAAAGTCAAATTATGTAGCCAGTCTATAACCATTAAAGATACTGTTTTACGGAAATGCTTCATTTTTTTCCCCATGGTGTTTGTGTGGGTTTGTATACCAAAAATATAATTCATCATAATTCATTCTTATATGACCATTTCCCAATGTCTGAATCACATGGATTTAAACAGGCTGTTTTTGTCACTTTGCCTTTAAGACTGATATATGTAAATGATCTCTTTTCTGGTTGGCTACCTTATATTGTAGCTCTTTTCAAAAAGCAGCACAGGGTTAATTCTGTGACATCACAAAAACTGATATGAAAACCATCCTACTTTCCATATGGACTGTATGGAGTGAACGTACATTTTAAAACTTTATCTATATATTTCATACTTCAAGCCTTTTTGAAGTCCAGGAAAGTGATGATGGGGGACCTTTAATATATTGAACAGCATTGCGATCGCAATATAAACATTTTTTTCTTAAAATCCAACTCTGATAATGCAGTAGTCCTCAATATGCAAATAAGCCCTCAGAGAAATCTTTTTTTTTTTTTTTTTTAATTACACAGATGTTCTGGATGTTCCACATGAGTGTTTCACATGATCTGTTTTTATGGTAAGGTTAAAATAAAAGCATACCAATCACATTCAAATTTCACCTGCATGTTGTAATATTGCAAGACATATTGCAAGTAATGTAGTGTACTTTTTTCATATTGTGCTGCCCTAATTTAGTGTTTAGCATGCAAAGTATATCCAATTCGGTTTTAACAAGTATAATAAGAAACATCTCTGGATAAGAGCGTCTGCTAAATGTCGTAAACCTATGTGAGACTATAGGGAAAAAGGTTTGGCCAGGAGTCCTACAGAGTGGGAATACAAAAGGAAAATCATAACTGCCAAAAAAAGATCCTCCAATAAACAATATTGCAAAAATGACATCTTCAAACAAATATCTGTTTAACTGGATCCAGCCAAACTCTGGCGGTACCAATAAACCCTCAGTGAAATGTAAATATGATAATCCAATATCAGTCCTTAATCAAGCAGAATCACTTTATACTTTACTAAGCAGCCAAGCAAAACACAAAGTTTTAGAAACATGTCTATAGAGATGTTCTCTTCAGAAAGTTATGTTTTCCACTCTTGTCTGTCCAGTTGGGAGAATTGGGAGCTGTATGAAGGATTTGACTACCCGACCCAGCGTGAAGAAAATTCCCAGCATTCCTGCTCCTCTCAGCAGTCTCCCCTCTCTTAACTTAAGCCAAGTGAAACAAGTGTTGATATCAAACACCCTTAGGAAACAGTTTTGAATTGCAAACAGATTCGCTAAAAAAAAAAAAAAAAAAAAAAAAAAGCCCCCTAAAATCCAATCGTTCAGTTTTGACCCCCATTGAGACCAGGTTCCAAACAGCAAAGCACAGGAAAGGTGGGAACATGAATATTGTTACTTTCTAGACATTTCTTTTGTTTTCTAAAGCCTTGTATTTTCTCTTTAAAGGCGAGAGCTCCCCTAAACACCACGTGCACCTTCATCCCTGCAAACAAGGAAAAACAGAGAGCCTATACTGGTTGGCCAAAGATACCAAACTGTTATCGGAGGAAATATCAGAAATAATGTGCCAATAATTAACACCTATTTTGGATGTAGTAAATAAACCTTACAATCTTCTAATGACTGGGCAAGATCTTACTGGGGTCACAAGTGCTGCAGTTGTATAAGAGTCATCCCCAGTTTGCTAGTAAACACATGCCTTAAAAAGACTTAAGGTTAGTAGTGATTTCATTTATCAGTATAAAACCTCATGTCATCCCACAGACAATGATCCATCAAAAAGTTGCATTAGACTGAGAATCTACATTACTCTTGGCTTCACTATGACTTGAGGCATTTAATAATAATAATTCTATTAATGAACGGCTAATAGGGTTTCCAAATGTAACCAAGCCGCTATGTGCTGCACAATATGAAAAAAAATAATTAAAAATTTGAAATGCCTAAAAACAGACCAGTGAGTCTTTGATGTGGCATGGTTTAAGGTTGGCCTGGATTACTTTTAACCAACATTACTTATGCTTGTTGGAGCATGTGAATGCTGCCATTCATCCAAACACCCAGAGAAAATCACAAATTGGTCAGAAAAAGATGTCAGCACACATGACATTCAGTGATGGGTCAGAGGCTCTCACGCATATTAAATATATTCTGTGATATCAGAATTATGAAGATCAAGATCAGGAAAAATCAGAGATTGTGCAGCTCTATGGTAAACAATTAATTAGAAAAGGAGGAAAGAAAAACAGGCATGTGGAAATACAGAAAGAAAGAAATGCAGAAACTAAGAGGAAAGGAAAAAAAAAAAAAAAAAAAAAAAAAAAAAAAAAAAAAAAAACACCACACATCAAGCCATACGTAACTGCTCTGCAATGTGTGTCCTGCAAACCAATAATTACTGAATTATTAAATTACTGAAGCTCTTTTGTTTTCCACTAAGTTAGGAGCTACACAGGAACTGCGTGTAGGTAATTGAAAAGTAAATACATTAAGGTGTACATCATGCTGCTAAATCAAGCTGGATCATCATTCCAAAAACCAAACTCAGTCCTGTTCTGCATCAAAATGAAAGTCACATTCCAGCTTGACAAAAAAACGTGTGCTCATATTTATAGGGAGAGAAAACACATTTAATAAACATGCCCAAACAGAGAGGAAGAGCCCGAGAAAAACTCATCCCAGACAGTTAGCAGGCACTGCCTACACCCTCTAAGCTTTGTAAATATTGTGGCTAGATATACAAAACGCACAGCCATCCGTCTTTCTGCAAACAAAACAGCAGCACAATCCTCTGCCTCAGCAGAACGTTCATTTCCCAAGTTGCTTGGAAAGTTTGAAGGAAGAATGTTCAGTCTCATGAATGGTTTCAGCTCCTCTCTCTTTAAAGGGAGAATTCATCACTCGGCCCTGTGCCGCTCGCTCCCCACTCATCACTGAAGCACTCGTGAGAAATGCCAAGGCCCTCGGAATAAAGAGCGCTTTAAGCTTCGCACAAGCCTTGAGAAATGAATTTCATTGAAAGGGAACAACATATTTTAGCCAAACTTTGACATTTCAATCTACTGGCCCTCTCAAGTAAGAGTGACAAAAGAGTTGCACAAGACCGCAGCCCTAGACTTGAAAGTACTGAAGGATACACCGAACTCCAGCCAAGTTCCGGTACTAATGACAATATCAGAGGTACTCTGTTTCTTTAAAACAAACAAACAGATTGAACAGTAAATGCAGAACTCTTTCAGTTGATAAATACACATATCTATCTGTATACATAACTGAAAGTCATCTGGGTACAGGTTCCACGCTTAACTAGGGTAAACAGTATGTAACACTAAACTGGACACAAGCTCCTGGAGAAGCACCGTCTGACTTCTTATGGGGATATACACCTCTGACAGGTGAAGTGTATAACATTGATTATTTCCCTGCAATGGCACCTGTCCAGGGGTGGGATAAATTATTCAGCAAGTGGACAGCCAGTCTCTGTTGCTGTTTTGGAAGGAGGAAAAATGAGCAAGCATAATGATATGAGTGACTTGGTTCCAAGATGATTGGGTCAGAGCATCTCCAAAATGTCAATCCAAACTGGACAACTGAGCAAGGAAATAAGGTGGCCTCTGATAAACCATGTTTTCTTTACCATCTTGTGGATCTTGTTATCTGGGAAGAAATAGCATCAGGGTGCACTGCGGGAAGGCGGCAAGCAAGCAGAGGCAGTGTGATGTCCTAGAGCTGCGCAATCTCTGATTTTTCCTGATCTTCATAATTCTGATATCACAGAAGTCTTTAATGTGCGTGAGAGCCTCTGACCCATCACTGAATGTCATGTGTGCTGACATCGTTTTCCGACAAATTTGTTATTTTCTCTGGGTGTTTGGATGAATGACAGCATTCACATGCTCCAACAAGAATAAGTAATGTTGGTTAAAAGTAATCCAGGCTAACCTTAAATCATGCCACATCAAAGACTCACTGGTCTGTTTTTAGGCATTTCAAATATATTTTTTTTTCATATTGTGCAGCACATAGTGGCTTATTTGCATTTGGAAATCCTATTAGCCGTTCATTAATTGAATTCTTATTATTAAATGCCTCAAGTCATAGTGAAGCCAAGAGTAATGTAGATTCTCAGTCTAATGCAACATTTGGATGGATCATTGTCTGTGGGATGACATGGGGTTTTATACTGATAAATGAAATCACTACTAACCTTAAGTCTTTTTAAGGCATGTGTTTACTAGCAAACTGGGGATGACTCTTATACAACTGCAGCACTTGTGACCCCAGTAAGATCTTGCCCAGACCACTAAAGCCGTGATAGAAAATCTGCTTTATATCACTTCTTTCGATCACTCCCAACATGCAGAGTTTTTATCTTTAGTCCCAACATGCAGAGTTTTTATCTTTAGCTACAGCGCAAAACTTATGTTGTTGTTAGGTTTATTTTTGTGAAATCAGCTCCAGCGGAAACCAAAAAAAGGCAAATTTCAGACACAAAACAAAGGTCAAGTACTTAAATTTGGGATCATCTGATTTTAAGCAGAATTGTTGCTTAAGAGGCCTTATTAGCATAAACATCAGAGAGGCAAAGTTGCATCATAGAATGAGCTTTCACCATGGCAGTCTTCATCTTAGTTTGTTCTTTAATATGCCAGTCTCATTTCTGGAGTCATCGCTATCCAGGAAAATGTAATGAGCGTATGTGGGTCATGTTGGCTGAAATAAGTTCATAAAAGGCCACCATTAGTAGCAGTAGTGTCTTTACGTAGTTGGATCAAGCGCTGGCTGACTGATTTCATTTACTTGTTTTGCTAGAAAACCCCAGGAACTGTTTTGACTTTTGGAACTTGGAAGCTGCAAGCATCCACTTGAGACAGGGGTAACGGCACAGCAGCCTGTAGATAATTGGTCTAATGTAAATGAAACACAAGAACAACGTCACTACCCGAATGAAGCTCTGTTAAAAAAAAAAAAAATTAAGGACTCACAATTGGAAATGGCACAGACTGGACTCGAGAGATGTGATCAGAATCTATTGTTTATTAAATGATTTTTGATTATATTAACTGTAATTTTATGACAAAGGATGTGAGCAATCTAAATGCACTGGCACTCTTTTTGAATGCTGCTGCTAGACGTGTCACACAATGCTGCATGAAAACTACGCTTAACTCAATACGCTAAACTCCCCTTTTTGATTTAGCACTTAATTTGATTGGGGATAAGAATTATTGAAATTACTGAATGTAAATAGATTTAACAGAGAGCCACTCCTTCATTCTGGTTTCCTGTGCTTTGCCTTGAAAGGTGTCTTAACCGCTTCCTCTGAGACACCAAAAACAGAGGCAGATCTTGCCAAAAGCTGCATGACTAAAGACAACACAAATGAGGCTCCTTACCTGAATGGGTGGATGAAGTAAGATCACAATAGAACAGTAAGTAGAAAATGCACAGTAATACTCTTCTAATCTAACAGTTTTTCAGGTTTATCAATACAGTGCCTAAAGATAACACACTGCTTTCACATCATATCTGAAATGGGCAATACTGACTGTTATTGAATGGTGTACATTAATTTGTTAATTGGGTCATTATTCCACCAAAAAGTAACGTAGATTGTATAGAATGGCCTAAAAAATATTTAATGTTCATGTACCTAAAACAGCTCAGTATAGGAACAACCCTTTATGATTGCTCATGCATAACAATAACTTTTAAACATTTGCTTAATAACAGAAGAGTGCTGAATTGGTGTATTTTGCCACTCAAATATGGAACTGTAGTCAGTACCCATGGCTGCCAATCTTAACTGAATACTGAATGCCTGAATGCCAGCCTTTAGTGAAGCTGGCAAGGTAATTTTTTTTATTGCCAGAAATAAAAAGAAACATCCTTTAATAGAAAACTAAATGACAGTAGTCAGGTAAACAGTGGTGACATCAGTGACCCACCTCTGAATCAAACTTATAAACCTCTAAACATACCCTACCTGTATATATGCATACCTGTATAGCAGAGAATTAGACCTGTGCCCTACAGCGGCTGGTGTATGAACCTTTTCACAATCAAATCAAAGACATGTTATACCTTCACTTTAGCTTCAAATTCCAATTAAGATCCCCCCCCCCCCGATGTCCGCAATGAGCATGTTCTGAAGAGCATTCAGTAGAGAAGAATTCGCTTGAGAAAATTCAATCATGTTGAGACCTTGAGAGCAGCTCTGTTACAGTGCTGGCTCAGATTATGGACACAGAAACACTGAGGCTTTTGATGGCACTTGGTCCACGGCCCACAGAGGCACTTTTCATCAGGAAATACAGTCACAAGGCTCACCCTCTGACTCCAGCTAAATAGGTAAGTATAGCCAATATTGTGCAGATCCGAATCAAAGACCTTTCTGGAGGAGGTGAAATCGTAATAACCCGCGAACACTGCCAGCTAATAGTACGACCTTCATTTCTGTACAGAGCGAGACGCTTTTACAAACGCGAGCTGTCTTATAAATCATTACAGCAGGACAAAATGAATAGTCTGTTCTTGCAATTTACTTGCTAAACAAGTTGTGTTTATCCACCAAGGACAAACTAGGATAAAATGTCAAGGCGTAATTTGAAAGTTGCATGCCTACTCACTGCCTACTTAGTGAAATGGCTCTAGAAAATAACACCTAACACGCCATTACAGCACTGCGGCACAACACACACATGATGGGCCAATTCACTGTTTTTAGAGATCCAATCCAATATCAGGTATTGATGTTGGGCCAAAATTAGCAAAAAATGTTGGACTGAATATCACTGGCAGGAAAAAAAGAAAAGAATCCTGATCCAATCCTGTAACAAATCTAGCCTTAAAAAAACACACACACACACACACACACACACACACACACACACACACACACACACACACACACACACACTATGTCATGTTGTTAGCAGTGTATGTTGTCCAGTAGAGCGGTAGAGTTTAAGCAGTACAAACGTGACAGCCTAATTTTAGATGCTCATCTTAAAATCTTAAGTGAAACGTTTGAATTAAAAATAATAAGTAAGTTCATTTTAAAGGTTTGTAGTTTTTAGACAGCTGCGCAACTCAGAAGCCGAGGTTAGTGTTTTTAAACAGTCTGCATCTGCATCAGCCAAAGTGGTCATGCGTCATAAACCGAAGTGTATTATATATTAAGAGGTTAACCTCTAATCATCCATTGACCTCCAAGACAGAACAAGATCTTCCATCATCGTCTGGTTCAAGTCCCATTCCAGCAAGCTGTTACGTCTGCTGAGAAAATCCTAGCAACTTCTTAACCTTCTCACCTCTCACCATTCAAGACACTTCTCTTATCAAAACCTGGCCAAGCATGCAACTTCTGCAATTCCAATTAAAAAAAATTTAACTTCACCACACTGGACCCCAATCGTTGAACGGAAGTCATGGCATCAATGGGTCCCTTATTACTCTACAAGAAGACAACTACAACCCACACCTGACGCAACACAAAGTTCAGCGTTATTCATATCACAACAGTGGCTCAGTCTCAGAAAAGCCTCTACGCCAACTATAAAGCAAGTTGTTTCAACAACTGACCTTTCATTCAGAACATTACACAAGCGCATCCTTCATGATCATCTACAAAGATTCATTTATGCAAGTTTTGTGGCCTTTTAGCAATTCCTCTAGGCCATATTTTTTACATGTATGAGCCTATTTTTTACATGCAGATTTTTTTTTTTTTTTTTTTTTTGCCCATGCCAATCTAACAATGGTCAGTGTGTGCTGTCGTTATAATGAATGCATGGTTCTACCTTTTCTGAGCACCTGTAATATCACAAATGTTCACCATGTTTAGAACATATTTACATAATAAACAAAGTTCTACAGAATCTGGAATTATACTGGGGTGGGTAATATGACTGTTTCATTTTCATGACACATTACTTCATAGTGTAGTTTGTATGTATATCAGCATCACTTAACACTGGCCAGCGATGTGTTTTTTTATTACAAAGCAAGCATATTTCGTTTTTTTTAACTGGGGTATAGAGCAGCACAGTGTGTGAAATGTTAAAATTCAGTATATCACAGTACATTCCACTACATTCATTTGGCAGAAGCATTTGTCCAAATCAAATTACAATTGGGACAAAATTTGGTAAACTTACATTTAGTGTACCATGAAAATGTCTTAACGTATCGTGATACATGTTGGTATAGTGTCCACCTCTATAAGTGTTAATATTATGAATATGTTTTTCCATACATGATTGATTCCTGCTTACACTTCCAGCAGGTCGAGGGGAAAAGCAAGGCACCATGGGGCCCTACTGAGGTTTCCCTATCTTCCTAAACACTGGGTGGGTTTCAATGAATCTAAGTATCTACATAAAAATGTCTTCTTGTTCCAACCCAAAGTTTGTTTCTTGACATTTATTAACAAACTAGTTACTTTTGCTTTAGCTGTTTATTTAGTTACTTAAGAACAAGAAACGTTACCTTCTGAGCGCACTTTAAATTTTTTTTAAAGATCTTCTGAACAATTTAAAGATTTGAAATAATCTGAAACTGAGACCTGGCTGATTATAATGTGGCATTTATATCTAAAACAAGGACATGTCATTCTGGAGATAGGCAGATGTTAATGGGGGCATGTTGTGACACAGGAGACTTTGGAACCATACAGGTTCCAGTGTAACCTCACTAAAGTGATCCGGAAACACACAGAAACAGAAATCCTTTTTAGCAGTTTATAATAAAGTTCCATAGTTAAATGATGGCAGCTGCTATAAATCTGTGTTCACTGAATCAATATTTGCTGGGTTTCAGTGCTCAGTACAGAGAAGTTGCAAATGAATCCGCTTCAGGCGTTCAGCACAAGGTGACTTGGCGGCCCTAAAGAAGACTCATCTGGCTCATTTAGTGGTGACCCATTGTATTAGTATGCCTATAGAAAAACAGATATTATCGAATGTGGATCCGTCTTTGGCACAGTAAGGTGGAGTGATCAATAATCTGGTGAGGCGAATAACTGTAGAAATAATAGCTCCAATGTTCATGATTGCACGGATAAATTCATGAGCATGGATGGAAGTTCTTTTTCTTTAGAAGGGGACTTTTACTTTTAGAAAGTATTTACAGAAAATTAAACTAAACTAAAGTTAATGTTTTAACCCAAAAATCACCACAAGTAATTGATTAATGTAAAAAAAAAAAATAAATAAAAAGGTATAAAAGGCTTTGATGAATCATAATTTCCAAGTTTACAAGCCTGTCAACCAGAAATCCCAATTGAAAATGAATAAATAACTTTGTTCTAAAGGTTTGCGTTAGGATTTATTTTTTAGAGTTTAATGATAAGGACCTGTAATGCCCAACAAACATGTCCATTAAACCTGAGGTCTGGAATGTGGAATGCAAGGCCACCACAACCCTGTGGACCCCAATGATTTACTTTCATCAAGTAGGGGTTAAATCTGGTAAAAGGGGAAGGGGGAGGGCACCTAGACTTCATGACAAGAGTTTGTGTTGGAGTACAGTTTTAACCCCCCCCCCAATCAAAATAAATAATTTACTATTGAATGCTTGAGTAAAATGTAACAAGGTTGCACATGAAAGCAAGTGAAGAAGTTCGGATACATTTTGCAACAGGTAGGCCCGCAGTCATCCTGGAGAGGCATGTGGAAGTTACTTTTCCCAGCTGTGCTCGGTTTCGGAGTTGATTTGACAGTAATAGAGCACAGAAACAATCACCTACCTGCTGTAAACCAGACAGTCCATGTGGTTGATTTCTTTATCTGATCTGTGTCGCCTGTAATCCTCCCAGAGATCTTTTATAGCGGTCACGGATAAAATAAAGACCACCGGGGCGAGGGCGAGCTCCGGCTGGAACGCGTTCACCACGGGCACGAAATTCAGCAGGGCTATAAAGACAAAGTAGACGTTGGCAAATCTGTGGAACTGCTCAAAAAGGTTCTTGGGTATGAAAGAGAGCAGGGTGTACTTGGTGGTCTTAATCTTGTTGTTTGCATAGTGCCTGTTGGGGTTCTCCCCTCCTTTGGCGTGCTCGTATAAAAGATTGGCGTGTACGATCCTCGTCTTGCTCTCTTTCTTGCTTTTCCTCTTCTTCTGCTTCTTGCTGCTTGAACTTTTGCCTCCTCCAGCCTCTCCAATCTCCCGCGCCATACTTCTCCCAAACTCGACCAAAACTTTTTCTGTCTCCTCTTTTTCCGTGTGCGAGAACAAAAAAGCCCCTCAGATCATTCCTATGTGATCATGCCGATCCGTCTCGTAGTTGAGGGGCTACGGGCCAAGTTGTTCATTTTGGTTTTTCTGTCGCCTCCATGTCGACGCGTCCTCCTCTTTCACTCTTCAAACCATTGGAAAGTTATTGTTGCATCTCTCTTTTTTTCTCTCACTCCCAGTTGAAGATGCTTTAAAGCTGGGCCGAGCTTAAGCACAACACGCATGCGCACTAATCTCTTTATCATACGGCTCGACCCAGCCGTGTTTCCAGTGCTCTTTCAGCCGATCCGTACTGTTGTGTGTGCAGCATTTCTGGGCAGTTGTAGCGAGAGTAGCACGTTTTAGTGGGAGGTACAAAAGCTGTCGTCACTTCTGACGAAATGAGCAGCGTGGGCTCCTCCCTGTGTGAGTCTGACTGGAAGTGCCACGCGTAAGTGTTTCAGTACGTGGTGGTCAGTCGTGCACAGTCAGTACTCAGTACACTAACAGGTCGAGCTCAGTGTTCGTGCGTGATGATCAGTGCACAATCACTGATGCACTACTGTGATTTACTGTCTGTCTTTCTGCTGTGACCTTCAGCAAAAACCAAAAAGTGTGTAAAGTGTCCATTTGTCATACATGAACACACCATAGCACACAGTGTGAAATTCTTCTCTGCATTTAACCCTTTCATCAAGTGAAGCAGCAGGCAGCCAGGAACACAGCACTGGGGAGCAGTGTGTGGGGACGGTAACTTGCTCAAGGGTACCTCAGTGGTACCACTAGCAGTCCTGGGATTCAAACCCACGGCCTTCTGACCGCAGGGGCAACTCTCTAACCACTAGGCCACCCCCTGCCCCATGTCATTTTCAGTGGTATCAGTGAAACGCCTAATGTCATTTTCAGTGGTATTAAACTTAACTGAAATGCTCCAACATCAGGGGGCTCTAGCTCATCCTCCATTCTCTTTATGTATATCCTGAGCAGCTATCAGTTTCTCCTCTATCACTAGTGCCATATTTGGACTCTTGTGAATGGAGAAAGCTGTAGTCCTCTACAGAAGGTCTCTGTTTTGTTGCACTGCTGGAGCAGGGCAAAGGTTGGACGACAACTCTTGTGAAGCACACAAGGCCTGTCACTGCATCTCTTCAAACCTCTGGCCACACAGCACAGCCCAGGGAGGAATGCTAAGTGCTCAGTTATCGCTGGAGCAGGAAACAGTAACTGGAGCCATTTAATATCACTTAGCAAAATATTTAAAGGCCTATAATAATAGTAACAGGTAATAATGATGATGATGATGATAATGATGATGGAACTCGAGTCCATTGTCTTCCTTGTTCTTATATACTGAACTCAGAACTTTGTTAAGCCCCTCATGACTTGTGTTAAGTATGTTTTGGAAAACTGCAGGGATGTTGTCTTCCAGCAAAAGGTTGATTACAGTCTTAAGTTGCTCTGTCTTAAGATAAAAGCTTGTATTTATGTGGTTTAGTATTTCAAAAGTGTCACCAGTGTTTTCTTACTAGACTGGATACCTTAAATTAACCAATAAAATAGCAGTTTTTGATGCGAAGCACCTTAAGAGTTTCTCATATACTCATATTTACTCACTCATATTTAGCAGGTAATCATTAGCGATCAAGTAGCTTGGCCCAATAAAAGCATTGCATCAATAACACTGTGTGTCCTTGTTAGGGTTTATTTGGATGCTAAAATCTGACACAGTCTGATCTTTGATTTTTGTGTTTATAATTCTAGCTGATTTTCACAATATTTATGCTCCTCTCCTCCTATCAGTGTGTAATGCTGTGTGTGGGAGCCAGTCATTAACTAAAACAAGAATGATGAGAAAAATCTGAAAAGGCTCCTCGCTCGTACTTTCAAATCAAAGTGAATTGGAAATCATAAAACACTATCCTCATGCATTTCCAAAACATCATTTTACTGCTTTTGGTCTGTGGTAGGAAGGGTAGCTTCAAAAATCAAAAGATGTTATACAGGTGGGCACAAGGCATTACATTTTAATGCCTAAATCAAATAGAAAAATACAGAAAAAAGAATTTTGTCTTTTGAATGGTACGACACAATGAGTTGTTCTTAACACGAATGAACAAGGTTGAGTAGCCAAAGTTGATATGTGATTAAATCCTTTTTATCATTCAAACAGACCCCATTCAATAGATTTGCACTTCTCCGTCATGGTAGTTTCTGTGCATTTACTCATCATCAGCCTTTACTCATTTCTTTTCCCATTTTACACATTCATTTGGTTTTAAAGTATGATGGAGTTGTGGTAACATATTAAATCGGAAATAACCAGTCATTGAAGACTGTCTGTTGAATCTAGGACCAGTTTACTTCATATTTGTGTAACGCCGGCATATCAAAACCTTGTGTTTCTTTTTTCTTTTTTTTTTTTTTTACAGATTTTGAAATAGAAATTGAATAAAACCCCAACTGTGTAATTTAAGATAAGGGCATTTTTTTCATTCAGAGGTTTTGTTACGTCAGTGAAATATGTGGAATAGTGGAATATTCCAGTCTCTACAAACTTGTAAACCTGTCTTGCTTCAGTTCTTTTCTTGTTTCACAGTTTAACATTTTAAATGTTAACAATTTTAACATTTCAACCTCGAAGTATAGGGCTCTTGTATTAACACCTTGAAAATACATTTCAGAGCCGGTTTAGGCTGCTCAGTGGAGCAGTTTTGTATGTTTTGTGTAGGAACATGACTCACTGGGGTTCTGTGGAGGAGATGGTTAACCTTCCTTCTGTACTTATGATGAACAGTGTTTATATCCTCTCTGCAAACAAGCAGCTATCAGTTCCTCTTTGACTCAGAAGGTTGCTATGAGATGAATGCAGTCGAGCAGACTAATGCAAAAGCCGAGTTTATTAAGCTCTCCCAAATGTTTGTTCCTTGTTATCTTTTTGCTGATTAAAAGTTCACCACACCATTTTATCAGGCAAAAATAAATACACCACGATATGATATTGGAATCTCCATGTTTCTGCTAGGCTGAAGATTAAACGGAACAGTTTGAGGAAGAACATCAATGATTAGTCTACGGCTAAGGAAACAGACAGCAGTTATTATTATGATAGACAAAGTACTGGAACTAAAGGAAAATAAGAAATTTTAAAAAATCAGAAAGGTTTATCCTGATTGTTGTTAAAGGTTGTGATGTCACAAAAACATGTTTACATATCTGCTTATAGCAACTTAGCCTTACCCACTCACAGTGAGATTACATGGAGTGTTTCTGGCCAGACGGCTTTTTGAATGAGGCACAATACATAGCAACCCTTTGTAATAGAGGTCATTTACATATATGAGTTTTTGCAGTGTGGCAGTGTGCATTGTCCTGTTGAAAGAGGCGACTGCCATGAAGGGGTGTACTTGGTCTGCAACAATGTTTAGGTAGGCAGTGCATGTCAGGACCCAAGGTCTTCCAACAGAATACTGTCCAGATCCTCACTCAGCCTCTGCTGGCTTGCCTGTCCCCTATAATGCATTCTGATTCAATTTCTTCCCCAGGTAAGTGATACACACACACCTGGCCATCCACAAGATGTAAAAAAACAAACATGATTCATTAAACCAGGCCTCCTCCTTCTATTTCTCCATGGTCCAGTTTTGATGCTCGCATGCTCATTGTGGGCACTTTTGGTGGTAGACAAGGGACAGCATGGGCACTCTGACTGGTCTGCGGCTAGACAACCCTATACACCCTGATACCTTTCTAGAATAGCCAGCATAAACTTTTCCAGCAATTTGTGCTACAGTAGCTCTTCTGTGGGATCAGACCAGATGGGCTAGCTTCCACTCCCCATGCACAAAAATGAGATTTGAACATTCATGACCCTGTTACTAGTTTTATGGCTGGACCACTCTTTGCAGGTACTAACTACTACATACCAGGAACATCCCAAAAACCTGTCATTTTGGAGATGCCCAGTCGTCTAGGGCAGCTGGCGGCCTGGTGGTTAGGCAGTCGTCCTTGTGATCGGAAGGGCATGGGTTCGACTCCCAGGACTGCCAGTGCACCACTGGGGTACCCTTAAGCAAGGTAGTGTCCCCACATGCCTCCCCTTGGGCGCTGCCTCAGTGGCTGCCCACTGCTTCACTTGGTGAATGGGTTTAATGCAGAGAAAGTTCAGATTGATTGCAATTTCAGATTGATCACACAGTGTGCTGTGCTGTGGTGTGTTCACACATGACTATAAGGGGCCACTTTACTTTACTTTAAGCCATTACAATTTGACCCATGTCAAAGTCACTCAGATCTGTCTGTTTCCCTGCTTCTAACATATTAATTTCAAGACCTGACTGTTCACTTGGTCTCTTATATATCCCACCCCTTGACAAGTGCTATTGTAAGGACATAATCAATGTTTGCTTCAGTGGTTTTAATGATGTGGCCGATTGGTGTAAAATCTAAGAAAAATGCAGAATATGGGCATTTTAATGCTAAGGATCGTAATGTGTGTGTATTTGCAGGCATGTTTTGATGTTTTTTGACGACAGTGGCCACCATGTCTGTACTTCTATTTCTGCTCTAGTCGGGTTGCTGTTTTTAAGGAGGGCATTTTTCAGCTGGATATTTTCCTTGGATGATTTATGTCTCTGCCAGCCCACAAAGTCACCGATTTTGAACTTAGATTTATCTTATGGTCATGCAGTGAGCTTTTTAAACTTCGTTCAGGGTGTTTCATCTGTTCTAGGAAATATATAAATGCAACCCCCAACCTGATTTCTTTCCTTGTTTTTTCCTGGTATTGGTGATGGTGGGGGGAGGCTATTTACTTGTTAAAAAGAATGCAAATAATAAAATATGTGCAAGAGCCCTGTGATAAAGCTGATTCATCAGCAAAAATTGTGAGGCATTCAGAGCTCATTATTTAGTACAGTAGGCCATTACTTCATATGACATATTTATTGCATATGTTCTGGGAAATTGAGCTTTTGTCAGCATAATTTTCAACTGTGCATCAGTATTCATAGCAACGAGCAGGATAAAGCTGCTGACCCCTTATGTAGATGGAAGTCTTTGAATAGCCTGTTCACAAACCCCCATGAAATTAGGTTATAGCAGTGAACAGCACTGGCAGCTGGAGAAATGAGAAAGCAGATGAACGTGGAAAAAACAAAACGGCTGATCAATTCTTCTCCTGTTCTCATAAACAGGCATAGCGCATGGCTTCCTCTCTCTGGAACGCCCAGATTACAGAGGTGGGGCGAGTGTGGCGACTCTAATGCCCCGAAACATGGCACGACTCATTACAGTTTCCCAGGCTTGTTTTGGGTCAGGACCAGACTACCCGAGTGTCTCAGGTCCAGCTCTCTCTGACCATCCATCACTGGGAAATTGAATCGTTCCCCAATGCCAAGATGCCATGGAGTCCAATCAGCCATTATTTTTTCCCCGGCCCAACAGCTGGACGGTGCTACCGCAAATCATGGCTGACGGCGGGCTGGATAGGCCCCTGATTGATCTGCCCCAGTCCTGCTTGCTGAGGGCTAAATGACCCGGCACTCGCAAATCTGCTGAGATGTGGAGCTTTGGGTAGGCAATACTGCCTCTCATGAAAAAAAGCTGGAGACTATCCCTTCTTGGTCTGCAATCTGTTTTGGATTTGACTGTTTTCCTATATAATATTTTTGTTTTTTAAAGGAGCATTCTCTTTTCAAAATGAATCGGTCAAAACACATTTATCATAGTTGTTTGTGCTCCATTTCAGGAGTTCAGGAGTAAAAGGCCCAAACTCTACTCTTCTGTATTGTTTTCCCTTGAGGTCCACAACAATTGTGTGATTTTTATGTATATAAAATATCAAAATATCTTTTTGTGTTTTTCGTCTTAGGATGAATGGGTGGTCACATGTTCATAGTTGTGACATCACATCCACAGTGAAGAGCTTTTTGTTCAGCTAGGTATCCATATATGGACTGTTTGGTGTGAAACTTGAATTAAGTTTACATACTAAATCAAATGTCTTTCTTAAAATGTATTCAGGAAGGGAAAAAAGCACTATTAAAGAACCCCTATAATGATGAACCCTTAAAAGAAGTTTATTATTATATGGGCTCTTTAACTGTGTTTTTCCACACTAAAGGCCTTGTCATTAATTGCTTTTGCTCTGGTGACTCTCTCCTTGGTTAGTAATTGCTTAGGACCTACCAGTGGTCATGACCGAGACTACATGGATTCAGGCAGTTCCTTGTTCATACCCCTTAGAATTCGGGGGCAGTGACCTCGCTGAAAGTTGTAACGTCCTTCCACCGACTATTGCTGCTCCCCAGAGCTAGTCACTTAACCTCTGCATGCTGCCGCATGTCCTCTCTTACCTTCGGCATGACAGCTGGAACTGCTCAGCGGCCCTGCTGTGATTAAACAAAAGCTTGAAGAACGGTAAAGTGGGCCTTTGTGGATCCATACGTGGTTTTGTTTCCAGCTCCGCTAGCCACCTGTTGATTGCATTTTGTCTTTTGTTTTGTGTTTTTTTGTAAAGCAGATAAGAACTAAAGTGTCCTTATAGACAATTTTTTGTTTTTTTCATTTATCACAGCAGCCTCCAGTCCTCAGGTCCTGGCAGGAAGTGAGTCTTTTCCTCCGAAGGAGTAATTCAGGCTGTTCCTAAAGGATGTATTATGTTAGAAAAACACTATAGAGGATAATGACTGTTCTTATTTGCATGCAATTTAGTATAGTATAACATTTCTACCAAATTAATGAGTAATAAATGTGAGTCTCTTGAGCGTACAGTATGTCAGCACAAAGCATTCCTTGTTATAATTTGCTTCATAATTTGATTGTCAGCTACTAGAATGAATCAGTAGCTGGGGACTTAATGGAGATAAAGTGCGCAGTGTTCTCATATTTTACGCCTGTGTAAATGTGGCTGATGTTCGGGCCCGTTTGATAAGCTAATGGCTAACTGGCGGAGTAGGTGTAAATGGGGTACACTGTCGATGTGCATGTGGTCATGAGTGATGTTGACAGTGCACATTTAGAGTATGTAAACTGGTCTAGAATTAATTCACCATGTTGACTGATAAGTGAATTGATTGCCTGTGTGCTCTAAATTAAATTTTGTGTGAGAGTGTTTGTAATTTATGTGTTGTGTTGATTATTTATGAGTTGAGAACCAAAGCAGGTGTTAACAGAGATGAGAAATGAAGGCTTGTCAAGGTGGTATTTTTGGAAGTGGGGGGGGGGGGGGGGGGGGGGGGGGGGGGGGGGGGGGGGGGGGGGGGGGGGGGGGGGGGGGGGGGGGGGGGG
>JBBPCZ010000115.1:16255562-16279809 GCA_037974445.1 Brycinus macrolepidotus | reverse complement strand
GTCAAGGGGGGATTTTCAACCCCCCTGACCCCCCCCCCCCCCCCCCCACACACACACACACACACATCCGCACAGATGTGATTTCTCCACTTTCCCCTCTATTGAGAGGGTGGTTGACATTCAGATTGTTCTTGGAACACAAGACCCTTCCTCTGCCACATCTTTTCCACATGAGGGGTGCTGTAGTAATCAGCCTAATATACAATGCAGGGAATTCCTCCATTTTTCTCAGCCCAATTCAATTATCTTTCCCCGTTGCATAGTTAACAGAAGTAATGAAGCTGCAGTAGAGGCTTTTGTTTGGTTAATTTGTAACAGTTTTTGCCAATTCAGCAAGTATAAAATAGCAAGAGCAGAGGAGTCCCCTCCAATTAGAGCTGATGTCTGTTGCCTATGCAAGCTTGCAGATGTCCATTTGTGCATGCTGCAAGATGCAAAAAGAGGGAGGACTGGGTCAGTTTGGTCAATATCCTCCTTTCACAAGTTAATAAACAGCAACTAGACTGGTGCAGACATGGTGGCCAGCGTTTACAAGGAACTGCATCCAAATCCTGGCTTCAAAAACAAACACGTTACAGGCTGTTACATTTTTTTGGGATTTCTCTAAGATCCACTTATGACTTTGTATGGTGTTATGTCGGTTTTACATGACCGTTTCATAACCCCTCTTAATCGTTCATAATTAGACAGGCTGTTTTTGTAATGGTGCCTTTAGAACAGATGTATGTAAGTGACCTCTTTTTTTCTGATGAACTGTTCTGCATTGCACCTCCTTCAAAAAGCAGTGCAGGCTGAAACACTCCTTATAACTTCTGCAGGAATAGGTGGTGCGAAACTGCTGCGGGCTGTGGGCACAAATGCTATGAATTCAAAACAAGTCATTTAAGCAGTTTAGTTGGCAGATTTGGGTGTATGGACTGGAGAGTAAGCAATACATTTTGAAACTTTAACCGAATACATCAAAATCTTTTATTCTAATCAAGTAAGAAATTCAGTTTCTGATAACATGGTAAGATGGCTTCACTTACACCCCTCCATGCAACCTGCCCAGCTCATGCGAGCATGGATGCACTGTCAATACTGCCTCAATGCAGAAATCACATCGCAGGCCTCAATCTGCTCACATTGATGTTAAGGTCATCAGTTCACAATGGTTAATCATAATCCACTGTGGCTGCGCTCTCCTCTGTGATAAGTCAGTGTGCATTTCATCAGCTGCAGAGGTGCCCCTGTGATAAATGACTGCTCAATACCTCATGTATCATCGGAGTGCAGATTTTGTTGTGCGCAGTTGGCTGTGCCTGTGAAGTGATGAGTAAGAGCCTAGGCAGTGGTGATAGCAGCATTTACAACCTCACTCGCTCGCATTCTTTAATAAGCGCAGCCCTGGGTCCAGAAACACTGGAGTGTGCTATCTGGGCCAATCTCAAGGGGATGCGGCAGTATCTGCTGAAAATGAGTTTGGTGTTGGGTTGGGGGATACGGGAGGGGGGTGGGGGACAGGTGGAGAGAGGTTTAGTGATAACAGGAGGTGTGTGTGTGTACATGGAGGAGGATAAGGTTAGATAGAAACAGAGGAGTCTTACTTGTTCTTACCTGTTTTTTTTTTTTTACGTTTTTTCTTCCCAGAAAACAATAGTCCACTCTGGCTCCCTTAACAAATCTATTCCACCCTCTGAAAAGCTATGGTAGAAGCAAACACACTGAACAGTTCCCTAAAAAAAAAAAAAAGAAGCAATTAGAACATTTTAAGCAAGAACAACTTTTGATTTTGAGAAAAATGCATCAGTTTAATTTAATGCTACTGTTGTACAAAAACTTTTTTCTCTCTTTTCCACAAGGTTAACACATTTTCTTATGATGTTAACTAGCCATAGAGCGGTCAAAATGATTTTGTTTTCCAATATAAAAAGCATTATTTGATCACTGAGATGTAAACAAAGTCATTCAGCGTGGTTTGATGTGAAGTGGTGCATGGTGCAAGGCCCAGTTTTCTTCACAAAGGTGCTAATATGAACCACAGATCTCAATGTCTTCATTGCAAATATACATATTTTATTTATGATATAAACTGACAAGTGAACTTATATGTGTTGTTTCTGAGCTTAAGCGTAAAATAGTGGTAAAATGGGGACCATTTTCCCTGCATATCCCTTTGCCATGAAAAGATTATTTTAAAAAGGGCAAAACCTTAAATTAAAAATGATCATAAAACATTGCCTTAGGCATTAGACTACGTATTCAGATCCACGTGTGAATGTAATATCTTTCTGTGAGCTACCTTATAAAGATATGAAACACTTCGGACATCTGGTTCCTAACACCAGTACTGTGAGGAATTCTGATCCTGTACTTGTATGCAGTTCTGCTTCAACCCATTCTAAATGGTTTTGTTTGCATGTTCATGTTTTAATTAAGCATTATTTTGCGGGTATGGGGGGAATCCCCGTTATAGCCTGAACCCCGTTAAAGGGACAGTAAAGCCTAATACTGTAACCTTGTGATGTTTGAAATTAGGGTCATAAATCATGTGTGTGTGTCTGTGTTTGCACTTTGTGCTGTGGAGCTCAGCTGGGTGCCGCAGTCTTCTGAGGATGAGGAGTTAATCACTCGCGCGGGCGCGTGAGCTGCCAGAAGAGGGCGCGAGACTCCGTCCAGAGCGAGAGAGATCGAGAGAGAGATGAGGAAGAGATGAAGAGAGAGAGAGAGAAAGAGAGAGAGAGGAGCAAGAGATGAAGAGAGGGAGAGAGAGAAAGAGAGAGGAAGAATAGAGAGAGAGAAAGAGAGAGAGGAGGAAGAGAGAGAAAGAGAGAGAGGAAGAAGTAGAGAGAGAGAGAGAGGAGGAAGAGAGAGAGAGAGAGAGAAGGAAGAGAAAGAGAGAGAGAGAAAGAAAGAGAGAGAGAGAGAGAGCATGTAAACACTGCAGTGACACGCACAGGAAAACGCGAGGCTCCCACAGTTCACCTCTCTGCAGTAATTCAATTCTTCCTCTCTAAAACCTTCTTTATTCACTCCCAAAGCAGCTCTAATCACACACCTCTCTCATCCGAACCACAAAGTCACGATGTGGAAGCCGGCGTGTTTTATTAGACTCATCTAAGAGCAGCTAAAGCAGCTCAGAGGAGCCGTTTCGTGTCCCTATTGCTGTACTGAGACACATCTACAAGTTGAGGAAAGTTCACGGTCCAACCAAGTGTCAGAAAGCTGACAACAGCCCCTAACAGATCGAAAACACACTCCCAAATCTGCTCTTGTTGCCTGGAGACTACAGTAAGAGCAGGATGGTGTTGATGTGTGAGTGAGTGAGAGAGAGAAATAGAGAGAGAGAGCCATTCTCTGTCTGTGTAGAGCAGCTCTAATGCAATCTGAGGGTGCTTCAAAATGCCCTTGAAACGAATGAAAGAAGAAAATACACTACTTGCTTGCAAGGATCATACTTCTACACCCCCCCCCCCCCACACACACACACACATACACACATTAACAGTGCTTCCATCCTCTCTCTTAACATACAGAGATGTCGATTCAACACCCTCAAATGAAAGAAGAAAACACAGCTGTTGTTCACCACTGACTGAGATAGTTTAAGTCGTATCCATAGAACATTTTGAACGCAAAAAAGAAGCCAAAATGAATCAGCTGAAATGTCAGGAAAGACTGTACCATTTACATCCAGCCCTCACGACTAACCAGAAGGGTGAACATGAAGATCAGGCACATTTCTGATGCCCGTCTCAGCTAGTTGGACATCAGTCTGGGTCCGAACAGCTCATTTTTCAAAAGCTTTAGTGCAGTCAGTCTTTCAGGCCACCTCTGACTGGGCAAAGCTTACATGCATGCTTTTGTTTCTGATTAACTTCAAAACATTACGCCAAATGTATTGTAGCAAAGACAAGACCTTTCCCCAATTTCTTTTATTAATGCAGCTGTGTGGAGTCAGGGGACTGTAGTTCTCCTGTGCTACTGAAATTATTATTGACCTTTGACCTCTAATTCCCATCCCATAAGCCTGGTCATTAAAAATTCATCTCATGAGTGAAAAGGTGACGAGTAATCAAAACCTGATCAATACTGCCAATATGACAGATTAGTCTAACTGGCTTTGTAATTTAGAGTTTATGAAATATTTGTGAAGAGCTCTACATTAATTTTTTAAAGAAGTTGTGCAGCTGACCACTGGCCCTGTCATCGAGAGCTTCTAGGTTTGACTCCTGACAGTGCAACAGCAATTGGCTGGGAGTCCAAGAGAGCATAATTGCCCTCACTCTCTCTCTCTCTCTCTCTCTCTCTCTCTCTCTCTCTCTCTCTCTCTCTCTCTGTGTCTCTCTCTCTATCTTTGTGTATCTGTCTACCTATCTATCTATCTATCAGTCAATCAATCTATCTATCTATCTATCAGTCTATCTATCTATCTATCTATCTATCTATCTATCTAACTCTGTCTCTTGGCTTCTCTCTCTCTCCCCCCCATAAAGTATAGGGTCCACTTTATTTCAGCCCAAGTAATACGTTTTATCAATAGCAGGCTATCAGTAGCAGTAGTGGTGCACCACAGGAGGAGCAGTATCAGGTGAATCAAGTGAAAAACCTCAAGTATACTGAGTTCCCTGTAGAAGTTTGAGTTTGTTGGGCGTTGGGTGTTTTTTCCTCTGTTTGGCCTAGCTTGAAATAAAATGTCTACTTCATAAATGAGAGATATGAGCCGCAGTAAAGCAGTCCATGTGCTGAACCAACAAACAGAATAAAACTAAACCCTGAAAGAAAAGTGTAGATCAGATTGAACTACTAAAAAAATAAACTGAAAAAGCTGATTCTTTTCCTCAGGAATAAACTTGGTAGAGGCATCATGACCTGAAACGACTTTGAAACAGAATCAGTTTAAATCTGATGTACAGTACATGTACATGGACTGGAATACAACTAGTTACTATCCATCTGGATACCTATCTGATGTTCACAGTGAAGTGTAATTATGCTGATGATCGTGAGCTGTGCCGGCGTAATCTGACTCACCAAGCACCAGTCATAAATCATCCGTTCCTTTAGAAGGGTGATGATGAGCAGCACGTATCAGCAATTACAACCACACAGGAAGGGACATATGATGATGGGGTTAATGACATCAAGATGTACAGCAGGTGTGTAAGAATAGCTCTGGCTCCTCCAGTGGAGTGCAGTGTGTGGGTGTGTACTGTTGTACCCTGACATGGGCCACGAGTAGCAGCGAGCTCAGTAATGCTGCTGCTACACCTTGGTGAAGGGAAGTTTCATTCAAAGTGTGGATTCTTTTTAATTAATTGAACATCTGATTCATCAGTTTAATTTTGTGCTGAGGGGGGAGGTGATGTTTTTGACTGTTAAAAAAAAAACAGGTTTTTGGGACAAGCGTTTTTGTTCACAAACCAGTTTAAACTTAAACTTAAACTTAATCCACAGAAGCTTAACCTCTAATGCGCACATTTTGATGGTGCATGATAAAAGTTATTCTGCATCATGTTCTGGTTCATTTGGGGATATTTTATTGATAAAACATTTTATTGGAGAAATTGCCCCTCCCCCCACCCCCCACCCAAAAAACTTTTTTTGTTGCCTAGGAGCAACATTGTGCGGCAATGGTAAGGAATCATAGAGAAAAATATGAATTCCGAAATCATGAAATAACATCCAAAGAACAATATACAATTACAAAATCCTTTTAAAATCTCAACACATCATTAAGCAGTAAACATAAGAGACTTGGAACATATTTACATGTTAAATTTGGAGACAGGCACGTTGTTGTATCATGTGTTGTGTTGTGTCGTGTCATGTATGGATTTTACTCTATGTGGAATTTCAAAAAGCAGCTCTTCTGTGCTCCAGTGTTTAAAAAAAGGAATTGAAATAATGGATGATAATGACCCACAAATTACTGGACAGTTGTGTGGCACTTTTTAAGTATTCTGACTGGTTGCAGTCATTTAAAAAAAATAAGTTACTTGACCTGGGGTTTTGGAAAACTTTCTGCTGCCTGAGGACAACTTTGTGCAGTAGAGGGTTAAATCAGAAGGACTAAGAAGGATCTGAGAAATTAGAGGAGTTTTGGCCTGCTGTTGGCCAGCTTAGCATTGTTGTGTCTGGTTTTATATGTCGCAAAAAACCTTTCGATTTGTTTGTGCTGGCTAATTGATTCACTTAAGAGCCGTTCAAAAAGAACAATTCATTGGCGAATTGACCACCACTACCACACGCACGACTGTGCTGAGCCTGCGAAACAGCAGACAGGATTCTGGCGGACAGAGAAAGGAGAGGAAAGTGGAAAAAAAAGGAAACAGAGGGAGAGAGCAGTGGCGAGCGATGAACCATAGGAAAGAAACAAAAAAAGTGAGAGAGAGAGAGAGAGAGCGAGGAAGAAAGCGTAAAGTGGGCGAGAGCAGATGACTGGCTGTGAGTAGGAGTCTGAAGTTCTGCATTAGCACCGATCACTATCCGCAACGCTAACGCGCTCTC
This sequence comes from Brycinus macrolepidotus, assembly GCA_037974445.1. Lineage (NCBI taxonomy): Eukaryota > Metazoa > Chordata > Actinopteri > Characiformes > Alestidae > Brycinus > Brycinus macrolepidotus. The sequence goes on along the minus strand of JBBPCZ010000115.1, from coordinate 16,273,320 downwards.
TCTTGCACCTCGCTGAAGGAAAAAAAAAAAAAACATCTGAGAAATGTGACAGCAGCTCCAGGATCAGCACGGTGGCTAAAGTCTCACTCATGCTAATTAGCTCATTGAGCATGAAGCACCAGCTCCTCTTGGAGAAGCGTAATTAATCAGAACACTGAAATGAAGCCAGGGGTGGGCTACAAGCAGTGGGCTTCAAATGAGCTGGTCTCAGGGTAAAACACGCATATGTAGGTCATCTGTGCTGTTTGGAGCTCACTTTGGTGAAGGAATCATTTCAGCAGCGGGAGATCGTAAGCACTTTTTGGGGAGTTTGGAAAAAAAAACAGCTTCTTGTAATATTGAAAAGTAATGACAAAAAACAATGGTTTCTTTGATTATTGATTTACTCTTTCTGCTACAGCTGTGTCGGAGGCAGGTAAGGTTATCAAATCCATCTAATTGTGAGAGCAAGACTTTATTCAACATGAAGTGCTGCACAAGGCAAAGAGAAGCATTTTTTAAAAATTTTGCAAAAATACATTCCTATCAGTGTTAGGAACGTCTTAAAGCGATGGTGCCTCAACATCAATAAATACACTAGTCGTGTTCCAAATGTGAAGCTACAGCTGTGAAAGCTGGGTGTTCTGTATGTCCTTGTTTGTAGTACAATGTGCAAGGTGGAGTGGTCCACCAAGTCCACTTTGTTGCATCAAAGGAAAGGAGTTTAACAGAGAAAATACTGTTGAGTATTATTTTGTTATTTCTCTTTTACTTGAGTTTGAAATTGAATACTTGCACATTTGCTACATTTCCAAGGGAGAAAACACACTTTTTATTCTCTTTATGTCGACTGGCAGAAAACTCATTACAAATTTCAAAGGCCATGGAATTTTTGCTTTTTTCTCTTGCCAGTCATTCAAGTTCCCATGCATTTGAATCGTTTTTATTATAAATAAAAGATAAAATATCAAAACCAAATTCAAACCAGCATAAAATGAATGTGAAAAATCCCAAGAAAAAATCATAGAGACAACTTGGTGCAATAATATTTATTTTTTTATTTATTACCAAAGTAGTTCGCAGTTTTCAATTTTTGGTCTCTGAAAATATGCTAGCTTTGCTTGACTGGCTACACATGATTCTGTGAAACTGTCAACAGATGTGTGTGTGCATATACACAACAGTGCAGCATAATTTTAGGACAATATAGTGTTAACTCCATGGTAAAACAGCCAGGGAGAAGAAAAACCAATCAGCCAGTTTGCCCTCTTTAGACTCGTGCTTTATTAGTTGTGCGGAATAGACAAAAATATTATTTGTTGATTGCAATTATTTATATGGCAATTGTTCATTAACATGCAACCATTACTTTGACTTCATGCTTTAAATGTTGGTTTTAATTTTAGTAAGATTCTGACAAAGCACTTTGTACTTTGACTTATTATTTTTGTGTTCTTTTTGCAACCGTGACCTTGATACTCAGACAGCATCATTAAACATGATCAGAATGTGAGCTGAGTTTCTCAGCTGACGTTTCTGACTGGAACAGTCTTTGATTACATAGTGGTCTAGAAATGTAGCCCACTGCAGCCTAGCTTTTGGAATGCAGGTAGTGGTAGACAAAGACAAAAGGCAGATGCATTGAATACATTTTTCCCCTAGAATGACCGAAAACAATGATTTTGTTCTCATGCTTTTTCTTTTTAAACCTAAGCCATTAAAAATATCAAGAATTGAATTGAATCATTCTGGGAAGAATTGAGGTCAGCCACTTAGATCTGTGCAAAAACAGATCTACTAAATCAAAATTATACTATTAATACTGAATTGTATCAAACTGAACATACACATATGTCGTTGACCAAAGTGGTGTGAAGATGAGTTCAGCTTTCTCTGAGGTTCTCACCTCGGATTACAGAGCGATGCAGGAGAGGACGGCCCAACTGATGGAATTTTAGAGTCCATTACAGCAGGAGCGATGGGATGAGTAGGACAGACATTAAACGATCCACATTCAGAGTGGACAGAGCGCATCAGGCCTGTCTGTAAAGAGCATTATTGAATTAGAACAATATGGTGGAAGAATACTAGCAGTGAGGAGAAAATCAATACAGGTGGGTTTCTTCCTCTCTCTTTTTTCTATGCAAGTGCCCAGACATGCAGTAGTAGATTTACTCCCTTGTTCTTCCTCTCTCTCATTCCTTCTGTCCATCTCTCCCTCTCTCCTTCGCTCAACCCTGACTATCATCACCAGGCGGATCCATCTGTGAAAGGCGCTCTGCCTGCCTCTGCTCTCTCTCCGGCACCTTGCACTAAAAATGGAAAGGGAATGAATGTGGCCAGCTCTAATATGGAAAGAAACATGAGACGCTATCAGAAAAAAAAGCTGCTTTCTCTCTGATACCATCAGTGCTATTGAGTCGTGAAGGGATCCTGATTGTTTGCACCATGAGTTGCTGCCTATAGAACTTCTGCACATGTAAATGGAACATTTCCTATCTTTGTTTGGAGTCAATAATTCAGTAAGCCATTGTCTAGGCAATAGTTGTAGACCGCAATGGGAAAGCACACTATCTATTTACTGATGCACAAGCTTGTGAAAAATGAGATGATTCATTACATGTTCTCTCTTGTAACTGGTCTTACTGAATATTTGATCAATATTTCATGAATTTTACTCAAAAAGTATTATATCCTACTTCAATTAGGTAAATAATTTATTACTGTCCTATTAAAACCATGAAAACTTGAAATTTAGCCTTGCTTGTGTCTGCCACTCAGCTCATACACCTAAATAAAGTGGATTTGCATGTGCATTGTGCCCTCTTCGTTGTTACATAAACTTTTATGTACAATTGTGGACAATTGATTTATTGGTCTTGAAATGTTCACACACTGGCATTTTCAAATTGTGTAAAAAACACTAATGAACAAAAGGGAGGTTTTCTTATTTCAGTACTTTGCAATTAAATTATCTTTAAAACATGATTTATTTATTTCCGTCTCATGCCTTTTGCCTCTTAAATTGTCTGAACTCGCTAGTGATCCAGATTATGTGGTTTAATTCATCACACTATCAACTGCCATAGATCAGACCTGCTTTTCAGAAAGCTCCTTTATTAAAACAAAGTTTCACAGACATTTGGTATTAATGTGCAAGTCTACAGAAACTGTATATGTTTAATCAAAGCCAATTTTAGATCACCTGAAGGGGACAGTTTGTTCTCAGCTAGGTTCTGACGAGATGTCTCCTGCTCCCAAAAAGCAGAGTGAAACTGAGATTAAAGAGCAGACAGGCAGGTCCAGCTCATTTCACCACAAGGGCCCAAGTCCAGCAATGTAGGCGATGATTTTAGAGGCCTGTCCTGTTCCCCTGGCATGGACCTAAGACAGACATAGTGTACCATCACTGGGCCACTCTCAGATTGATAAGATAACCAAGTGGATAAGGAACAGGGAAAGAGATGATGAAGAAGAATGAGGTGTGACTGATGGTGTGAAAATGACTTTATAAAGCCTTAGATCAGTAGCCTCCTCAGCTGCCATCCATGTGAGGAGGACGTATGTCTGATTTTAGGATGGACAGCCCATTTTTCCATTCAGTGTGGTCCACTGGGTGAACAAATAAGTGTCTAGCACAATATCTAGATTGACATTTACATATTTCCAAGTTGTCTTCTTCTAATGCGTGATTCTTCTATCTATTTGTTCTTTCCTGCTACTGTAATCTGTATTGTTGTAATTTGCCCTGTTCAGTGTTTTGTCTATAACTGTCTGTTTAAAGCTGTTTCTCATTCTGAACTGTCTGAACTATTTGGAAAGCGACTTTTGAGAAAGGCACTATATAAATTATTATTATTATTATTATTATTATCATTAGCTAAATTTTCTCGATAAGTGTTTTGGTCAGTGCACTGTTTCCCACTGTCTCCTTGATCATACCCTTAAGGAGTTGAATGTAGGAGCAATGTAAAAGCATGATTAGTCTAGTTCAAGAGTGTCCTACCTGCAAAGGGCTGGTGTGGCTGCTGGTTTTCATTGCAAACAGGTAAACCTGATTCCTGATTCCATCTGTTTAATTATATGGTCTCAGTCATCAGGTGAGCTCCTGCTAATGTTAGAAGGAAAACCAGTGGCCTCACCAGCCCTTGCGGATAAGATCAGACACCCTCCAGTTAATTAAAATTTTCTCAAATCATTGTTATGTGGAAGCACTTGACTTAAATATGACATTTGTCATATTCTGCAAAAGTCAGGGTACAATTTCTAGTTCTTTTCAAAATTTAACATATTGGAAAAAAATAATGTATCAATAAATAAAATCATGTAAACACATGTAAATATAAATATATATTTGTGCCATAACTTTTGCACTGGCCATATTTCTGTTTTTTTCCATGTTAAATTCAGCACAGGAAAATAACTGTCCATTAAAGTTGCAGAAAGGTAGAATATGTGTACTTATTAATAAAACAAGTTAGAAAATGAAAAAAAAATGTAATGATTACATTTGGCCACTACATTACATTGTCTATGACTGTAGCTTACCTGCCAGCTAATTAGAGAAGGGTCCAGCTGTAAATTTAAGTTTGCCTAACTAGTTAGACTGATCCAAAGCAGCAAATATGCAGTAAGTAAAATGACATACTGAGTACCACAACAATGTTCTGCAAATCCCTCACCAACATAAAACCTTTGACGTCAGCATGGAATGGCCAAATATCTTAATTTAATAGAACACTAATTTACACCTATGCCCCGCAACATTAAAACCACTGACGGGTGAAGTGAACAACACTGATTGTTTCATTACAATGGCACCTATAAAGAGTTGGGATATGCTAGGCTGCAAGTGAACAGTCAGTTCTTGAAGTTTATGTGTTGGAAACAGAAAAATGACATGGGCCAAATAGTGATGTCAAGATGGATCAGACCAACCGGTCTTGAGGGGTGCTCCATGTATGCAGTGGTTAGTACCTAATAAAGTGGTCCAAGGAAGGACAACCCGTGAACCGACAACAGGGTGATGATACTTACCTGTCTGGTCCAGTCTCACAGAAGAGCTACTGTAGCTCTACTGTTGAAAAAGTTCATGCTGGCTAATGTTATGGATCGGTGTATAGATTATGGCTTTCATTTTGTCTAACCCTAGTGGAATGGTCCCCTTTTCCAGCTGTGATGCCCTCTTTTCAGTAGTAATAATAAGAGACCGCATTGGTGTTAAGCTCCCTACAAAGCAAAGTCCTGGGTGCCCGCAAGCATTTCAGCCAGCACCGTACTGTGGTCAGTAACCTTGCTGCAGATTTGCTCTGATATTACTGTTTAATTAAATAGCACATTGGCTGATCATGCCTGTTTTCCACCAAAGACTTTATGAAGTAGCCACTCATCCATTTAATTAAAGAACCATCAGGCCATTTAGCTTTAGATGAGTTGTAAAATCACCATCCAAAGTCTAACTGCAGCCTCTAGGTTTTTTTTTCCTTTACTGTTGATTCCAGGGGATGGAGATACAGACTCATATAAAGAGAAGAAAATTAAAGTAGAGAGAGGGAGAGAAGAGGAAACGAGTGAGGTTGTGTTATGGGTTGACGTTGTGTATCATAGTCACGGCTGCAGGAGGCTGAGTGCTGACACCTGGAGTGATGCAGAGACGTCTAACGCACTCTCCCCGCTCATCAGTAGCATGCTGTGTCAACACCGCACAGATAAGAGCTTTTGCTTTAATCCATCATTACTTCACACTAGCGTGAACTCAAAGGCATCTCTGAGTACCAATTCCGAAACGGAAATGCCTTGTTTCAGCGCCTCATTACTTACCCACATTTCCTCTCACATTTTCCTTTCTTCTATTTTGTTCTCACGCACTGGAGTAATAAACACTCAATCCTGTTTGTTTTATCTAGGTGTCACCATGCACCATTCACTTACAACTTTTTAAACGTCTATTTTCATAAAGCTCTTCAAGTGCACTGCACTGACAGTATCCAGCAGCTTTTCCTGAGACAGACCAAGAGCATGAGAGAGAATCCATTAAAAAGGCCATTGTGGAACTGTATGGATATGCTCCAGCGAGAGAGAGAGAGAGAGAGAGAGAGAGAGAGAGAGAGAGAGAAAGAGAGGGAGAGGGGAAGGGAAAAAGAAAGACCATATGAAAGGATACAGTGGGGTAGAAAGGCCAGTGACAAGGAAAGTAATTACATGTACTTTAAATTTTCTTACCTTCAGGCCCAGAGCCAATTTTACAATTTTGTAGTTTCCACACACACTATATGGACAAAAGTATAAGGACATTAATAATAGACTAATAATTGAGTTCAAGTGTTTCAGCCACACCCTTTACTAACAGGTATATAAAATCAATTACACAGTCATGCAAATGGAGAAACACGGGCAGTAGGATGGGTAATACTGAAGAGCTCAGTGACTTTAAATGTGGCACTGTGATAACATGCAACTTGCCCTTTGGTCAGTTCATGAAGTTTCTGCCCTGCTAGGTCTGCCCTGGTCAACAGTAAGTACTAATATTGTGAAATGAAAGTGTCTTGGGGGAACAAAAGCTCACCCACAAAGTGATAAACCAAACAAACTCACAGCAGATCATGCAGAAGTGTGCAGCGCATAAAACAATATCTGTTGTCTGTAACATCAGTCTTTACTGAATTCCAAACTGCCTCTAGAGGCAATAGCAAAAGAACTGTGCTTCATGAAATGAAGGTTTGTGTGAACGAGTAGCTTCATACAGGCCTGTGATCACTATTCGCAGTGCCATGTGCCGGCAGGAGTGGTGTAAAACATGCTGCCACTGGACTGTGGAGACGTGTTCCTGGAGTAATGAATCACGCTTCACTATCTGGCAGTCTGATTTGGTGGATGCCAGATGAACCAGAATCCATAGTGCCGACAGTACAGTTTGAAGAAAAATGAATAACGATCTGGGTCTTTGTTCGAGCTAGGCCCCTTAGCTCCAGTGAACATCAGTGGTAGTACTACAGCACACAAAGACATTTAAGCCAATTCTATGCTTCTGACAGGCAATTTCCCGTCCCAGAAAGACTGCCCCTGTGCACAAAGTGAGGTCCACAAAGACATGGGTTGGGGAATTTGGTGTGGAGGAACTCCAATGTCCTTTTCAATTATTCTTATTTATTTATTTATTTATTTATTTATTTATTTATTTATCTATCGATCTATCTATCTATCTATCTATTTATTTATTTATTTATTTACTCTGACATTTAAAATATTTCCCAAGGGTTTCAGAACAACCAAGTTCTCTCTTTCCAACTGTGCATTAAGCTAGTAGGTGCTTTACGGTCATCTTAGCTGAAACAGTTAACAGTAGTAATTATGTGGTGAAGTGACATGCAAGAGTAGAGAGAATAATTGTGAGTGTGTTTGTGTGTCTGGTGTGAGAATACTACACAGAAAAACAAGAGTACATAGCAAAGAATCAGCACTATTCACACTTTCACTTTCTCGGTATGTATATACAGTGGCTTGCAAAAGTATTCAGCCCCCTTGAAAGTAATCATAATTTTCTGAAATATAAAACATATATACTCATCTTTCCTCAAACAACATTTATGTTGAGAACCACTTTGCTCCAGTATATTTTCAGTGACAAAACAGGTTATCTGTCTACCAAAATTAAAAAGATAAAAAAAGAAATATGCTCTTTGCATTCCAACCTCTGTGCTTTGGAAGTTCCAGGTTTACACAAATGGCAAATTAAGCACAAATGACACAAAGGTTACTCTTGTTTGACCATAATTAAACATAATTAGGTACCACTTGTGAGTCCTTAAGTAAGGTTGTCTCTCTGGATATAAAAAGCACCCTTTGTGAGGGCCATTTTCTTTGTTGGAAAAACATTGCAAAATGAAGACAAAAGATCGTTCTGATGATGTGAAAAACAAAATCATTGAAATGCACAAGGCAGGAAACAGCTACAAAAATACTGAAAAGTTCCAGTGTCTGTTGGATCCATCATCAGAAAGTGGAAGGTTTATCACAGCATCCAGACCCTTATTAGAACAGGCTGTTTAAGCATGAGAGCAAGACATCGACTGGTGAGAGAGGCTACTAAAAATCTAACTGTCACTCTCAGAAGTCTGCAAAAGTCAGAGTGAAGGTGCATGGGTAGCAAGAAAGAAGCCATTCAGTTCCTTGAGAAAGACCCAGTTAAGATGTGGGAGAAGGTTTTACGGTCAGATAAAACAAAACTTTTCGGCCAGACTTCAAAGAAGTATGTGTAGTGTAAAACTAACACTGCTCATGCCTCAAGAAACACCATACCAGCGGTGAAATATGGTGATGGCAGCATCATGTTATGAGGATGCGTTTCATTTGCAGGGACTGGGAATCTTGTTAGAGTTGAAGGGAAAATGGATAGACACAGATACTGCACAATGTTGCAGAAGAACTTGTTCCAATCTGAAGATTAATCTTTCAACATGACAATGACCCTAAGCATAGCGACAAAGTGACACTTGAATGGCTCAAAAAAAGAAAGTTTTAAAGAGGCCAAAACAAAGCCCTGATTTTAACCCTTTTGAGAATTTGTGGCACTATTTGAAAACTGCTGTCCAGAGGCACCGTCCCGACAACAAAGAGGATCTCCATAAATTCTGCTGAGAAGAATGGATATAAATCACTCCTGAAAAATGTGCGAAACTGATACATAGTTACCCCAAAAGAGTTACAATTATTGGAGTAATTGGAGTAAAGAGTTATTGGAGTAAAAGGGTTCTTTACAAAGCATTAATATGTGTAGACTGAACACTTATGCAAACCCTATATTTGAGTTTTTCTTATTAGTTAAACATCTACAGAATTTTTTTTTATTTTGACTTTGGAAATGTATTGCTACAGTACAAGAGTTCACATTAAAAATACTGAATGGAAAAATACAAATTTTTTTGTATTTCAGAAAGTTATCATGAATTTCAAGGGGCTTGAATACTTTTGCAAGCCAGTTGTACACCATTTTGAGTTAAATTTACACTTATCTTACTCCTCAATCAGTCATAAAAATTCAACACTGTCAGTACTGTTGTGCCACAAGTGCTGTGCATTATGCTAACAAGTGTATACTGTTCACAACTTTAATGCTAATTTCTCATTGCACTGCAGTTGCCCACTTTATTTGCATTAACCGTTCACTTAACTGTGATCGGTTCTTTGCACTGAGACTAATTAAGCTGTTTTTTTTGCCACTTAATTCTATAATGACTAATCAGTTCTGAAATGGGTATTCACTCTTTTAAGAGGGTATGCACTCATGCCAGTGTTTATAAATATTGTGGAGCAGACAGTAAACCAATATTTACTTTATTACATAACAGAATGGAATAATTAAGTAAAACACAAAAGGCCACCATGGAGTAACAAAATATATAAAATGCATTTATAATCTTTAGGGTAAGAATAACATGTTATAACCAAAAGTCCCATATGAAATGAACTGTAGATGAGGAAAAAAAACTTAATTAGCAGAAACTAACAAAAAAAAACCGAAAGAAACACAGGGAAGCTCCACCTCCTATCATAAATGATAGTCCTTGCTAGAGTGCAGTGCTTGCGTTCAACCTAAGCTATGGGTTTTATTAACATGTCTGATGTAAAAACAACTCCAGAATCAACATTACTGAAAAATCTTTACTCAAACACTTTGTACCACTGTGGAATTTGCTGTGTGCAGTGGTTGTAAAATGCAATCTCAGGTCCTGTACTTAGAAAAGGTGACTAAGGTAAATAAGACTCTGCAGCAGCTATGAACTGGACTATGCAGGCCTACTTCCAAACCAGTTGTACAAATCATAGCTATTACTGTGGGTTTGTCCTGGGCCTGACTGAAGGTTCTGTGTTATTCTATTACCTATCAATGAAGGAAGGAGGCCAAGAACTTGCATGTGGCCTGCAGATGTTAAAGCCAGAGATAAATCTATCATTTCTGGGCCCCCTGAGAAAGGTTTAAATCTATAAACTTTAATCTAAAATCCATAATATACTCTAAAATCTCAGACCGGTTCCAGGGCCTCTGTCTAGCTCTAGGCCCTCAATCATTCAGGGCTTCCCCTCTTTACAGAGTCACTGACAAAACCTTATAGTAGATGTGGCAGGAGTAGCAATGACGATGGGTGTTGTGGGATGTTGCGTGAAAGTGCTAGCTTTTTTTTTCGGATATGTTGTAGTTCACTTGCAATATTTGGTTTTAAATACCAAAACAGTTTTGATTCATTATTAGCTGAAAATGTTTCAACCTCTCTTCATCCCTTAAAATCAAACAGGCAGTTTTTATGTAATTGATATGTTCTTATTGACTGTCATGTACTGCCTGGTTTAGAAACTAATTCAGGCTGAAACACGACATATAACTTCACTATGAATGGGTGTGGCTGAACTGCTGTAGACTGTAAGTAATATGAAAATAAACCGGCTATCATGACTTTACCAAAGACTTCAAAACAGTCTGATTCCGTGGTTTATATTCCATGTATGGACCATGTGGACATGGGAGTGAATAGTGTTTTTGAAAGTTTAACAGTGTTGCATAAATCTTTTATTTAAAAAAATGTAAAAATGTCATTTTACATGATGATTTCGAGGACAAACGAGTAGAAGTACAACTTATAAAATGTATCCTTAACATTCTGACCCTCGGTATTTTATAACAAGTGGTTTGTAAGCATTCCTGCAATTTAGAACTTGGGAGCCTGTTCTGGTTTTATGGAAAGTGCAATAGAATATGACCATATTGTGGACAGAAAAGGATCATTTTACAACCCATTTCTGGCTACAGATTTGCAAATAAATAAATGAATGCATGTTTAAACTTATCAAGACCCCCCCCCCCAGTCTGAAAGGTGACCAGTACTCTAACCTGCTGTGCTTCCCTTGACAGATGGCTAAATTATGGGTGCAATAGCACGAGGGAATGAGCAAAATCAAAGTTACAATACAGCCATAAATTGTGGGCCTACATTAGCCTGTAATCTCTCCTGCACATACTGAAGCTGATTATTGCACTGTGGTCTCTTTAACAATAACCATGCATTGTCTTTTCTCTATTCTATCACACTCAGTGGCCCTATACGTTTCAGCCTTATTACAATTAAAGCCTCTTCCCAGCACCGCAGAGCGCTTTGCTGCTGTTTAATTAACCAGACCACCTTTGTTCTCGCTGTCAGAGAAGAGAAAATATGTATCAGACAATAAATCATAACACACTGAATGTGTGTTATTGATGCAAATGCAGGTTGTCTGTGCACACACCTCATTAAAACCCGTGTACTGTTAAATAATTCATTCGCTTCTGTTTTGCTATAACAGTTGATCCGTAGCAATTGAAAAGCACCAATCAGTCTCTGCTCGCGTGCATGATCTGCTTATTAAAAAGGACTTAGCCAGCCTCGCGCTTCTAAATATGTAATGTAATTCCGGAGTTCCCTGCAAAGAAAACCCAAATTAATCAAAGTAATTAACTCCATAATTGATTTCATTACTTTTGCTGCTTAAAGTGTCGAGAGTTTGCGCGAGCTGGGCGGAAGGGCGTGTGTATGAAGGCGCAGCAGGGAAGTGTAGGGGAAAGGTTTCAGTGTATGAACAGCAGGCACGTTTGGCCAGAGGGTAAAGTCACTTTTTAATTACACCACGGCCACTCAGCGACCCTTTAATCAATCTGTCTGGAGCTGCTACAGAGCGAGGACCACACTAGAGCACAATCCTGACTCTCTCTCTCTCTCTCTCTCTCTCTCTCTCTCTCTCTCTCTCTCTCTTTCACTCTCTCAATGCCACTTCCAAGCCTTTCAGGGTCAGCATGGTGCTCTGACATGTCAAAAGCCTGCTGCTAACTGGAAAAATAACACACAGCATCATCCAGAAGAGCTTTTCTGAGACCAAGAGCTTACCATGTTCTCAGGGAGTGCCATTAGTGTTTGGCATCATGATTATCAAGAGAATCATTTTGAAAGGATGGAAGTCTACATTCTCCCAGGTTTAAAAACAGACCTCTCTTCCTTTTGACTGAAAATAATATGCTGTGCTAAAAATGATTCACTGCGTTTTGAGGCCTCTGCCTTGATCATTTAAGAGCGCTTAAAACAGTTCAAAATAAGTGAACTGTATTTTAGTAGTTAATTAATATGTATGTTATTTAGACAGAATCTAGTTGTTCAAATGCGCCATTAAAGCCACAATGGTGACGTGGTGACTTGAATTGGTTCTCGGAGTGAAAAAGAGCAAAAGGTAAAAGGTACACATGGAAAAATACAGGAGAAAGAAAACAAATGCTAATGGGTACTGCTACAGGGCCCGAGAACTCTACCTGCTGTGAAGCACACCGACCTTCACCTGAATCATGTGTATGAGTGTGTGTGTGTGTGTGTGTGTGTGTGTGTGTGTGTGTGTGAGTAGAGGCAGATGTATGTTTGTTTTTGGCCCCTGTCAGTTCAGATTAGGATCAGATGCAGAGGTGTGTAACCCAGCGCCACTGACCGCAGGCCAATCCCCACAAGATCAGCCTACAGATCTCTGTCCATTAAAACACGCTCTACATCTGCCCTCGCTCTCCTGAGACACACTACTGAGTCTGAAGCTTTCGCTCTGTTTGTTCAATAGCTGTTCGTTGCTACAGTAAAAACATTCTTCAGTTGACATTTCCTGGCTGAATTCCAGCATGACTAAAGTATTTTGTTGGCAGAATGTATTTTCTTTTTTCTTTTTGATTACCTTGATTTCTGTGGCAGCTATGGCATTTGATGAGATTTCACATTGTAGGATGGGTCCTAATGAAATGTCTCAGTAGTTCTGTGGTATAGGTATTTGTCTGTAGAAAGGGCACAGATAGCAATCATTCTGTTGAACACTGTGTCTCAGTGAAACTGTGAGTACTGCAGAAATGAGTGCGGGAACAAAGTGCTGAAACGGGTGTCCTTAAATCACCACAATGAATATTTAATTTCAAATCAGTTGCTCTCAAACAGTTATTGATTGATCATTGATCACTCCCAGGGGGATTTACAGCGTCGGTTATGAACAATCAGGAATTATTCTCTTTTGGGGCTCTCAAGTGGTGCTGCTGTCAAAGCGCTGGCCCTGTCATCAGGACATCAGGAGTTCAATCCCCAGTGGTGCAGCAGTCATCTATGGCCAGGGGTCCGGGGGAGAACAATTGGTTTCGCTTTCTCTGGGTGGGTAGGGTTGCTCCCTTCCCCAGTCGCTCACTCAGTGCGATGCTAGCCAGTCCAGGTGTCTGTTACCTGAGGTGACAGAATTGGCGGTTAATGTTCTCCTCCAAGAGCATTACTCTGTCCATTGATGTTACAGTAGTGGATGGTTGAAAAGATAGAGTGTCTGTCTTGTCTGTGACTCAGAGAAAGCACATGCTGGCCTTCACCCTCGCAGTGTTGGTGGTATCGCATGATAGAGGGAGTCCTAAAAAATTGTTCTCTTTTTTTATAATGGTATTTGGGACTCTTGCGGAAGACTCACTGTAAACACTGCTGTCCCTGGTTACTTTGGGCTTCAGGGCATTCACTGGGCTGTTAAAGAAGCAATTTAGTCACATTCTGACTCAGCACATCTGACCCAAGGAGCCTGAGGGCATCTTTTTCTCTCTCTCTCTCTCTCTCTCTCTCTCTCTCTCCCTGTCTCTTTTACTGAGCCTGTAAATAAGCACTTAAACCTTCTGATTTCTATTTGTTTGGAGTTTGAATTATTTCATTTTTGTCCACAATTAACAAGAACATCTGCACTTTAAAAAATAAAGATCTCCAAAAGGGTTCCGGAAGAACCTCAGCAAGCATATCTGAGATTCAAATAATCTTATTGCTACACAATGTAGAATTCGATGGGAGTACTAAAATAGCAAGACTAGTCTGTGTTCCAGAGGAAATCTAAAAACACCAAACCAACTAAAATGAAAAACTAAAAGCACATTTACTCAGTCTTTTGGGTGGGCGCTTGGTTAAACAGAGGTTTTGACACACTGCTTGTCACAAAAATTCATCCACTGAAGACTCTGGCAAGGGTTTCCCTATGACCCAGTTCTTTTTGGAGCCTCAAGCCAAATGTTCTCAGTTCTACAGAATGGCTGTCTCCTTAGAGCCTGGCATACTTTCCTGAAAGCAAACACCTCTACCACAGAAAATCTTTCTTAAACACACAGCCTGCCCTCACAGCCCAAAATTCTTTCCTTAAACTAACTTTAAGTTTAAGTTTAAACCAAGTTTAAGTTTTCTCCAAGTCTATGTTTGGGACTGGCCTCAACTAGGTCTGAATTTGGGGAATATTCAAGGTTAGGGTTGAGTCTGAGGTAAATCTTGCTTTTGCTCCAAGCAAATGTTGAAAGCCCCGAAAGCCGTGTTAAGAGGGCAGAAACAGGCCTTGACCTAGATGCAGGCTTTTCTTGATTTCGTTAAAACAGAGAAGCAGCTTCAAAAAGCACACTGAAGTGGGAAGCTATTCCCTTAGTCACAAAGAGGGGCTCTAATAAGCAGTCTCTCTCCGTCTCTCTCTTTCTCTCCCTCTCACTCTCTCTCTGTCTGTCTGCATCCCTTGCTCCTTCCCCATGACCACTCTTGAATAAAGAATATGCGTCAGCCTGGAAAGAGAAATCAGAGGGAATTTATTCTGTGCAAATTTTTAAAAGACACATCGCTATTTCTTATGCATGCTTTAGATTATATCCCTAATCAAATCAAGCGTATAACTCTCAATTAGCACTGGGTTACTCACAAGCTCATGGGCTTTTGGCCTTTAGCAAGTTATTCATTCGATTTTTGCCTTTACAGTAAAGCTTTCAGCTGCCTGCTTCTCTATTAAACAATGCAGTGCAATCCTGCCACGCTGACATACATGTATAGATTCATAAATAATCATCTTACATAGACATGGGATGAAGGGGGCCACATTTTGAGATGAGCTTCAGTATGTGGGTACACTCTGCTCCGGGGGTGGTGTATTGCTCCTCAGGCCTCTAACCACACAGCTGTCGAACTTAATGAGTGAAAAACGCCTGTCTTGATTCAGACGCTGCAAATTGATACTAAAGCATGACAAAGGCGATAAATCAGGCGCTATCATGTAATTACCAGATTAATGGTGCGTACGCTTGCTTCGGTGTCCGACTGCCGAGTCCGGAGGCATTTCCCATTGGCCACAGTGCAGAGAGAACAGTGCATCAATTACGCATCAGTGTGTAAGACGCAAGCCACTGAGGGGCATCTCTGTAACAGTCCCTACGTTCATTCATGACAAGAACATTTCGGAGCAACAAGATTTGTCAGAAGAAGCTAAAAATTCATTTGTTTCGTCTGGGTTTGCTCATGTTTTGTCTGATATTTTTATTTCATCTCATTCATTGCAAATGTCTAACAATGTTACGATGTAGCAATAATAAATAAAGACAAGCAGCAAGTCATTCCATATCATAACAACATTAATGTTTACATTACCCTTCAAAAGTTTGGAGCCACTGATTGCAGTAACAAAAAATGACAACAGTTTTGGTGTAGATACGTGTATAAATCATTCAGATCTGATGATGGTCTGCTACAGCTTCATGGGTTGCAAGTAATTTGTAGAAAGCTGTAAAAATGTTCACAATGATGAACAGACCTGGAGATGTTGCTGTAACAACTGAGAAAGCTGTGTAACATCAATAATGAAGTTTGAATCTGCTATTTATCTAAGCTGCTGTTTACACTGTTTATACTGGTTATACTGTTTATGCTGTTTATACTGTTTGCACAGTTCTCAACTACATTGCACACTTTTTTCAGTCATTGCACAGTTTACTTGTTTGGGCATGTTTGGGCAAATCAAACATCATTCAGTATTTCTTGTAGCAACTTTACTGGTATACTGCTCACTTACTTTTATTTTATACTTCTTTATTTGCACTGTTTTGTATGTCTCATAACATCTTATGTCTATTGCACTATGTGTATACTGTGAAACCTGAGCTTCGCCACTTCGTCTCTCTGTATACTTGTAAATGGTTGAGATGACAATAAAGTTCACTTTGACTAATCTGAGGAGGATATGACTAGTTACATGTACCGTTTATGTGTACTGAGGAAATCCAGCTGGATTTGTACTTTCTTAATCATGTTCAAATGCTAGTACTTTTACTTCTACTCAAGAAGACCTGAGGAAATGAATCTGCCATTTTCAGTTACATTTTAGTTTAACGTTTAATTACTAATTTCTTTTTTGTGTTTAGTGTCATTATGTGACAGCATTCAAACAGCTTTGCGATTGGCCATACCTCTGACGTTTGATGTTCAAACGTTCAGAGGCTAATTTTAGACTGAAAGAATCCTAAAAAATAATACATTCTAAAAAACCTTATTTCATTTTCTGATAGATGCTGGGTATACTCAGAAGTTTTACTCAGTACTCAAGTAGTACATTTATACTTTTATTCAGGCTTTTTTTTGCACTCAGCTATTTTTTATCTTTCATCAGTGTTTAGGCTACTCTCACAATCTTTGCTTAATAATAAATGTAATATCCACAATGCCTCATATTTAAAAAGTGAGATCAAATCTTGGGGCAGGAAATTTAAAAGAAATGTTCATAAATAAGAAGTAGGTGTGATATTTGACATTAATAACATTGAAAATACATTTCGATGTCTAGCTTATACCATTTCAAACTACCTTGTATTATTACATTTTTATATTGTGCTGTGTAAATTACTATTGAATAAAATAACTATTATTAATATGACAGTGATAGACTAAATTGTAGTGTATGTTCTAGAGTGAGGCTACAGGAAATCCTCTTAGTCGTTGTGTTTATGCACTGTCGAAATGCACTCTGATATTGTGGGAAGGGCCCAGCTGAATGAGTGTAAACGATGAACTGTGTGTGCATTGAGATTTCATGCCCTGAGGGCCTGCACAGGCCTGGAAATCTACTACGATGAAGAAGCTATCACACTAAAAGAGACATAACCACGCTCACTGATATCCTGCAGCCAAGATGACCTCAGGTGAGCACGGGTAAGATGGTGAATCCTGAATCTAAAGGAATGCTGAAGGGTACGGTCTTACATAGTATGTTCACGGCATGTGCTATCTGTAAATATATTTTCCATTTACTACAAGCTGGTACAGAGATAGCTGTGTGTGTGTGTGTGTGTGTGTGTGTGACAATGAAAGTTATATCTGTGTTGACATTCGCAGGCAGCGAGGGGAGAGAGAGGTTGTGCCTCGGCCTCAGGGGACGCAGCTTTGTTCACTGAGTCCTTCATCATGAAGAGCATGAGTCATGGAGGCAGTGAACCAACACACACACATACACAATGGGGGAAATATGTGAGTAATGGCTTTTCGGAGGACAATGGTGTCTCAATAACTCCATTGGAACTGCTCGGTGTTGCTTTACAACAATACTTAAAACACGAGTACATATTCACCACACCACTGTTGCAAGAAAATAAAGGTTGCAAAACCTTGTAACTTCATTTTTGTTGCTGGTTTTTTTTTTTCATTTTTCAAATTAATTTGGAAGTGTCAGCTGATGTTTACACTGTGTCAACATTTCATGCCATTCCAACCAATATAAAGGCCCAAAATGACCGAGAACAGTGTTGGCCAACCCTGGTCATGGAGGCACACTGCCCTGCACATTTTACTGCTGGCTGTAACATACACACACCCACTCACATACACACACACACACACACATACACACACACACTGCCCTGCACATTTTAAGGCTGGCTGCAACATACACACACACACACACACACACACACACACACACA
>JBBPCZ010000115.1:16240867-16253988 GCA_037974445.1 Brycinus macrolepidotus | reverse complement strand
TCAAATTCCTTGTATGTGTTCACTCACATACTTGGCCAATAAACGCGATTCTGATTCTGATTCTGATTCTGATTCTGGTGCTCTCATCTGTCCAACAAACTGAGGGGCACTTCTGGGATTTTTGTAGCACATTAAAATAAATAATTATGAAAAATAATGTGACACTAACTACAATGACCTCCAGAATTATTGGCACCCCTATTTAATATAGAGTGAAAAAGGCTGATAAAATTTTCTTAATGTTTACCAAATGTTGTCATTACTCAGCAAATAAAGAAAATATATAAATCCCGTATGAGCTCAGTGCTGCAAGACGAAATCTCACTGGTATTCTATAAATAAATTTTAGACTGAAAAACATGGTATAAATATTAACTCCCCCTCAGTTCATTCTTGTGCAACCCTTTTTTGCCAAAAGATCAGAACTGTGCACTAAGCACTCCTCTTGTAATGTTTCATAAGACTAGATAGAGGTTTATATACTGGTATATACTTATTTTCGATTGGATTTGGCTTGGGAACTGGGATGACCATAAAAAAAGCTTGATTTTGTGTTCACTTAAACATTTTTGAGTGATTTTGATGTGTGCTTCAGATCCTGCTTGAAGATCCAACCACACCTATGTGGTTGCTTCTGCTCAGAGGCAGACAGATATTGATTTTAAATCTCCTGGTACTTCCTGCAATTCATAATGCCTTGTATGTGAACAACACTGTCATGACCTTTCGAGGAGAAGCAGCCTCACGGCATCACAGGTCCCCACCATATTTAAGCTTGGCATTAGGTTTTTATTTCTGTAGCCATCTTAATGTCTACGCTAACCTCGCCTTAAGCATTTGGAGTCAAAGAGCTCATTTTTTGCTGCGTTTTATCCCAACACCCTGTCCCAGTTCAAATTCCAGTGGCATTTGGCACACTGTACTTTGGCTTGTGGTGAAAAGATAGGAAAAGCTTCTTTCTCTCATAACTTCCAAACAGTTTGTTGGGATGAAGGTGACATCTTGGTGGATTTGGAGACATAGTGATGCTGAGATGCTACCAAACTCTGTAATCCTGAAACTGTAGTGTTTTGAATCTTTTTTCTTTTTCACTTTTCTGACTATCCTCCTCACCATGACTGCTGACAAAATAGCCCCGCTGGTTCATGATAGTTTTTCATTTCTTAAGCTTCCTAATGATTGCCCAAACTGTTTGGGCATCTTAAGTTGAGCATCTGTTTTTCTTGAATCCATTCCCTGATTTGTGTAAGTCTACACACTTTTGCCATATTGCAATAAAATGCTCTGGAATCTTCCCCCCATTTATGGATTTGGGCCCTGTGTCACCTCAGTTTTATACCCCAGTGAAACAAGAAAACATTTATGACTGCTTCAAATTTCCTGAACATTAAGGCCAACTCAAGATCAATCAATATGCAATATAAATCAACAAAAACAGCTTGTTTCATTCTCAAGGTTAATGAGAGGTTGCTTAACACAACGGTGTGAACTTATGTAGTTAGACTGAGTTAATAGTTAAGTAGGTAAACTCACATTTTTAAATGGAAAACCTCATTGTAATGACCTGGGAATACTTTTCATTGGGTTCATAGGCCACAGCTAGGCATTTAGATTTATGCTGGGATAAATATGACATATGTGATCCTTCAAATGAACAGTAAGAACCGCTGCCAGGTACTATCAGGGCACTCTGATCCTCAGAGAGGTGGCACTTGTGAGCAACACCTGAGATAGCTTATCTCATTTAAATATAACTGCAGTGGCTTGGCCCATCTGCAGACTGTTTTATTCTGTTCTTTTGTTTCACGCTCATTTCACCTGACTGACTGGCTCTTGATGATACACTGAGAATGATAGAGAATTGACCTGTTCAATAGTAATGATTACGAATGGCTGCTCAAGCTGGTGTGGTTCTGTGGTGTACAAAAGTGCCCATCTTTCCTGTCAGAACAAAATCTCTCATCTCGTACTTACAGGAGAAGGAAAAAATGTCCTCAACTTTCAATGGGAGTTCATTTAAGAAGATTTTATTCTAAGTCGTTTTGGACGATTTCCACTGGACCAGCTGTCATGACATTTTAATACATTGTAAATGGCAACTTGCATTTCAAATTATGCAAATTATCCTCCACATTCATGAGCATTTGGCATTTTTTCCTTGTGGTCAAGCAGTACCAGAGCAATTAAAGTCATTAAAGCTTCAAAGCAGGTTTCTTAAGATAACTGATTATGATTGTGGAGGCAACATATCTGTTCGCACCGCTGTTTAGGAGATGGTTCACTATTTTCTTTCACTTTGATGGCGAGTTTACAATAGATGATCAGACTCTGTACATTGTCATGTAGTGGGACAGGCTGGTTTGTCTCTAGCTGCTTCTGAGTCACTTAGGTCATTATAAGACTGCCTCAGTGGCCCATCTGTTAATAAAAGCTTGTTAAGAGTGTTTGATTGCTACATATTATCTGTGTGCTTGCTGATGGGCCCTGTGACTGTCAGAGCTGATTTCCAGGCCGGGCTTGGCTTTGATTAATTGTGCTGTCTTTTGTGTGTAGGCGTGGAGGTCAGCCATGAGAGAATTCCCTCCATACTTGTGTTTGTTATTGGAGAAGACTAATCACATTCACTTCACCACCCCCTTACCAAGTCTAAATACAACCCTGCTCACACACACACACATACACACACACACACACACACGCACACACATACATACACACACACACACTCAAAAAGGCAAAACAAAGACAAATTGAGACAAAGATGCCTTGCTTTCATTGACTTCATGGTCTGCCTTTCATTTGGTTCCAGTAAATGTATAAGGACAAGCCGGAGATGAAGACACTACAAATACATAGGATTTCTTGCAAATGTGACAAGTAGATATTCGCAATAATGTAACTAGAGTGTCCTTACAAACACAAATGCACGCATCTATGCTGAAAGACTTTGGCTAAGAAAAAGTGCTTTTTAGTCTGGAAACACAAGTGCCTGCACTGATTGTGCTAATGATTCTATCATTAACGCTGGGTGAGGTTGTGGAGGAGGATAATGGATGCAGTGAAATCTCGCGCTCGCTGTCTGCCAAACGCACTGCTCTGAATGCGTAATGATGTCCCTGAAGGAATGCCAGAGGAGGAAAAATGCACCCAATCAATTAGAATAAGGAAAAAAAGAGGGAGGGGAGTGATTTGTGAGGGGAAAGGAGTGTCAGCTTTGATTTGAGGATGGACAATGGTCAACTGGAGCTACGTAGAGGTACATGCCTGTCTTGACAATTAATCTTCACAGACAATGGAGAGTACAGCACAGACAGAACCACACACAAAAGAGCGACGAGAACAGTCTAAGGCTGAGCGGCCGGATGACCCGTTGACCTCTCCATGCTCCACCCACAAATACATTCTTTCATCGAGGTCTGATAGACTTTACAGAGCACTGACAAAAATCCCATTCAACCAGAAGAGGGATTATCATACTGTTTATTTTATTTTATTTTTTTATCAACATATCAACATTTAGAGTGTGTTATTACTTTCAAATGACCTTCAATATGCATATGTATCTCCAATCTGCTTATATCTGCCTATTTTTTATTCACTGCAACAACAGTAGGGCAGGATTTTAAACTGGAAAGTCAATGCTAGAGCCCCTAAACAAGCTTTGTAGTGGTATGCATTCTGACAATGAGTTGTGCTCTACTGTTCATATCAGGTTGAATGAGAGTTTTGCAATTGTTCTATGAAACCTCGCAGCAGTAGCTACAGAAGAATGCATTTGTGGGTGGAGCATGGATAGCTCAGTGAATCAATGAGGACCAGAGAAACATACACAGAAATCTGCTAAGCCTGGCAAACATTAATGTGATGTATCTAACCCCAGCAACCCTTCTGCTGGTCTACAAAACCTGATTTAGCGCTTCACATGCCCTGCCAACTTCCCTTTGGTGGTACGCATACCCATATGCACTGTCAGCAAGTTCAGAAAGGCTTGCCACTGGTTACAGCCTGATGTCAAGCTTGTGGAAATGCATTTAGAAGCCTTTCGTCAGCCCAAGAGCAGCCCATGCTGACAGAAACTTTAGAAAGTGTAGCTAAACCAGCATTTCTCCATGCCTTAAGTGCTTACTGACTGAAAGTCTACAGGAAAATGTTAAAGCCATGCACGTTCACCAATCATTCTGCTTCATTTCTTCTGATTCAACTGTCAGGGGTAATAAGCATGTTTCTCTTGCTCTCTCTCCCTTTCTCTCCTTCTCTCTCTCTTTCTCTCTCTCTCTCTCTCTCTTCAATTGTAGATTGAGGGGAAAATATCACCTACAATCTGCATATGATAGAAGGAAAGGCATTCTAGTTTTCATTTTTTTATGGAACTATATTTACTATGCATCAGCTTTCTTGTACTACAAAGAAAATATGTCAGGGGATGCCAGTTGATAAATGTACCCTCAATCACAGTGCAAAATGATATTTGGCTCAGGTTCAAGAGCAAATGCGCCTTCATTTTACCTCAAAACTATGGCCATAGAATATAAAGCCAGGTCCAGCAGATTTACCACACTCTGGAGTGAGAATGAAACATTTATGACTACAAGGAAGGAGCAAGGAGAGCAGATTGAGTGTGTTAAAGAAAGCAAAGAGGGGGAGAGCTGAAGCACCCAGGAGAGTCTGGTCAATTATTTGTGAGCACTTTCCTGTTTAACATAGTACAGCTATCTGCCATGTTATACACATGGACCGTCTGTAAATGAAGCCATCTTGACAAGTGTTAAATAATTAAGGATCTTCGAAACTCTCCGTGTACAGCTGTCCAAGCAGCTTAACATAGTCAGACTACACAAGCACTGAGCGTTCATACGCCACACAGGAGCGCAGTGGACAAACCCAGACTACAAAACACAGAACATGGGAAATGCCCTAAATAAATGCAGTAAAATATTAAGGTTAGCTAACAATACTTCTATATAAAAGTAAGTTAAGCTTGTCATGGCACCGTGGCATATGAAAAACAAAAATCAGATTTGCCTTATTTTTGCATATTTTTCATGTGTTACAATGGTTTTAGATCCTCAAGCAAATAAAAAATAAAAAATAACACCTGTATCAACCATGCAAAAAAGTGACAACGTCCATTTTTGTCATACATGAACACACCACAGCACACAGTGTGAACAGTGTGAAATTCTTTCTCTGTATTTAACCCATTCACCAAATGAAGCAGCGGGTAGCCAGGAACACAGCGCCCGGGGAGCAGTGTGTAGAGGAGGGTATCTTGCTCAAGGGTACCTCAGTGGTGCCATTAGCAGTCCTGGGATTTAAACCCACAACCTTCTGATCGCAGGAGCAACTCCCTAACCACTAGGCCACCAGCTTACCCACCAGCTGTCCGCTAAACCTCATTATTGGTTGTGCTGGTTGTGCCAACTTTAACAGCAACTGCAACCAAAGGCTTCCTATAACTGGAGAACAGGAACAGGATTTTTTTTTTTCCCCCCGAAAAATTGCCTCAAATCAGCCACACCTTATTCAGGGCGTTTAAACTTCCACTTTTATGGTCCTGCAACATCATGCCGAAAGGGCTCAAATCAAGAGATTGACCAGGTCTGCCTTGCAGTAAAGCCCAATGAGCCTGAGCTTGAGAATCACAGACTGAAAGCCAAACATTCAGATGATTTATTTGATAGAGAGCGGAATTCTTGGTTCCATCATTTATAGCAAGACACCCACACCGCAGGGGAATGTTGCAAAAACACTAGCAGCTTGAGCTTGAGGTACCCAGAGTGAAATTATGGGATAGTTCTGTGCCCAAGTGTTGAATTTCAATGCATGACTATTAGTGTGATATAGTGTCATAATCTACAATTGGGTTGGTTGCAGCTTAGCTCATTTGCATAAAGTTTGTCCAGAGTAAGAGAGCAAGGTTAGTAAGGTATGCACCAGTGGTTTGATGCATCATTTATATGAGTTTTTTTTTATCTTGTCACATTATACATAGCATGTTGATTTGTTTCAATGTAAATTATCCAAAAATTCAAATGGATAAAAAAGGCAAATCATCTTACACGACATCATAGCATACATAATATATATGCTGCTTAAAATACAAGGATCCCCAACCTTCCAGCATCTCTGGATGTGTTCCTCAGGTTTTCTTTGCCTTGTAAAATATTTATTTTGAAGGTCTGAAACCATTTGGACTCATTAGGGCATATTTCTTATGGCACTAGCTATCTAAACTACAACTCAAAACAAACTTCACAAAGGTCATTTTCTACATGTAGTGTAGGGTGAGCACCATGCACCGGAATCATCAACTTCATTACTGCTTTGTCCTCTTTGTTATCCAAGAAAGTGAATTCTCCCCATATCGTTTGATTTGACTAGACAACAGTGTGTAACTGACTTCAGCAGAACTACAAAAGCCTTTGTTATAACATGGCTATGAGCTTCTGTGAGGCTTAATTTCGAGTCTTTTATTGGGGCAGGTGAGGAGGGGCATGTCTGTTGTGGACGTGGCACTGCTAGGAGCATCCTTTGCTAAAGAATCTATGATGAGAAACTGGACTGTTTCATATATGGTAGTCAAGGTCTTTCCGAAGGAGTGAACCGACAGCCAACCAGTATAAATATTAGAGTGAACCTTTGGGAGTGATGCCAGCTTGCCAAGCTTTCCAGCAAACAGAGGCCAAAACAAGGAGAGTGCAGTCTCAAGGACACTGGTGACAGGGAAAAAGAGCACTGGCAGGAAGGTATAGCCATTACCAGATAGTACGACTGGCAGCCCCTGCCCAGCCATGGCAGAAAATCATTGCCTGATCCAAACTGGATTTATGACTTTTCAGATTTTTAAGGGGTCTATCCTGAAAGTGGAGAGCGGACTCGAAGGAATTGGATGCTTATTCTGGAATGTTCTGTCTGATGGATTACAGCTAAGGTCGTCAGGGCTCGTTTAGCTTTCTGCTGCTGAAGGAACTGATTGGTCACCCAGCTCTCCATCATCTCTTATAAGTCACTGCAGGGAAGATATTCTGTTCATGTTCAACTGAAGCTGTTCAGTTAAAGGCTGAACCTCAGCCCCCAGCCCCCTTTCTCCAGTCTGCGTAGACATATGGGCCTCCTCCCCTTGACAAGTACTTATTCCTCTTTTTGACAGCTTGACCAGTGAACTGAGTGGTGGTGCAGTCTATATGGTTGGGGAAAAAATGGAGGAAGAAATGGAGAAAGAAAGCTGCAACCAGCTCATTTTCAAGACCATTTACTTTAATACAACACTGGTGAGTCGCCTGTTAAAGTAACTTCCACTTTTGTCTGCTATTTTCAAACAGTCTTAAAAAATAAGCGTGCAGAGAACAGTTCTTTGACGCTGTGCCATAGAAGAACCACTTTTGGTTTTCTAAAGAACCATTCAGTTAAGGTTTTTTTTTTCCCTAGAGCCAGGCATCCAAGCCAAAACTTAACAGGAAAAAATACTTTTTTTGTGTAGCAATTTTAGAACAAAATAATTATAATGAAAATGTACGGAAGATTTGAAAATACCATCCATTTAATTTAAATTAAATGGTTGGTCTAAACTGTCCCTCACCTGAAGTTATTCTCTGTAACACACAGTAAATGCTCTGTAGACCCTTTTGTTCCCCATCATCAGACTCTGAATGAGTGAAAGATGTGTAGGCACATCCTGTACTCCCTTTAAATCAGACAGAAATGAATGTGATTGGGCTGAATGTGATGCAGTGCTGATGGAAACAAAAAGACTGAGATATGAGCTTGGTTGTCATGGTGCTTAAACTCGTGACAACCCATTTCAGAGGTGAAATGATGTCCGCTGTTACAACGCTCTGACCACTGTCAAAACACTGCAGCCCAACTCTTTATGGCCTGTCGCTGGGCTGTCAAAGCCACTCTGCTAATAAGCCTGCCATATCCTCCCCATCTCTCGAGTGCTAACTATCTGAGATCAGACATGGAGATGAAAGGCCTGGGAGCATTTTTACATGCAAGGCATGTACATTAATATCAGTCTTATTGAGCACAGCTACTGTCAATCCTGACTGAGAATTACAGGCAAAATCTTACAGTGCAAATTAGTCCAAGTCATCAGTGAAATTCCTTGAAATCTTCCTAAACTGCAGCCAACTATATAAATACTTTTTCATATGAAAATATATTAAATGATTTTTCTTTACCTTTTGTGCCTTAAAATAGTAAAACTAGAAATCTGTCATCTGAAATCTGCATTTTAATTCCTTAAATCACAGAATTAATACATTCTATGGCCTATTATTCAGTAATTACCTTAAAAATAATCCAACCTGGCTGAATTATTCTTAAGTTACACTGTCAGTTCCTGGCTATGTCACCCAAAATGTTTTTTTTCAGTGAGATAGACTTCCAGTACATGGCCTCATAGCTCCAGTGCAAAAACAATAAAGCAAACATCGGACCCTAAACATGTCTTGGCTGATCACACTACACTTGGGGTAAAGAGATAATTGTGTACACTTGATTTTTCTGGGAACCATTACTTTAATGCCCTAGTCACGGTTTCATTAAAAATTTGCTGGAGAGCAAAGTCACAAAACGAACACTGTATCTCTTACAGACTTGCAAACTGCGTCCTACAACAAAAGATAATGTGTGTTTGGAGCGTTTCTCTTTAACAACCAGCAACATTGTACCATTCACATAGTCCCATTCACAGCCTCTTTCTTGCTCTAACAGTCTTTGCTATGTCTTTCCCACAGATGAATGTGAAGATTGACATTCATGTGGAGGCTGAGAGAGGAAAGTGCGGTGGTTTATTCCAGAGAAGACAAAGAAAAGGTCAGGCATAAAAAAGACTGATGTTATTCCTCAGCCATGGACAGCAAAGACAAAAAAGGACCTTGGCATTTGCAAGAAGACTTCATCACATTTCGCCCTCTTCGTGTATAACCATCGAAGCTCTTCTCTCATAATATAATTGTGTTTTTAAATTGAGTGTTAATTTCCAACAATGCTCAGTAGGATTTGTGTGGCAATACATATTACAGTGTCCTACATTTTTAATTCTGAACCACTCAATAGCTTTATAATACACACACACACACAAAACACTCTGTTAATGTAAGAAAGATTACGTTCAAGTAATTTTGGGCCATGTCCACTTGGCCATTCATGATCTTCCAATGCAACAAATGCTTTAAAATACTTTTAAAAAAAGTGTTTTAAAAAAGGATGAAAAAAGGAGATACAACTTTGAAATGGTAGAGGCAATATCAAAGAGGCATTTGCTTAGCTTATCCTTTACATACACCATAAGTTCTAAAACCCTGATGTGATAACTCAATTTTCAACTCAACTTTAAAATTGATGCCAAGCAAAACTGAGTTTAGATCAACAAAAGCACTAAACTCAAATAATTTCAAACCTCAAAAACACTTCAGATAAACTTCTTGTCTGTACTACTTTTTACAGTGAGCTTTAAAACAATACAGTAAGTGTTTTTTTTTTGTTTCATTGCCTAACAGAGACTTCACTCTCCACAACTTTTCATATTATTGTATTTCAGTGTTGATCTTTCTTTTGTAACACTTGAATAGGTCATGTAATAGAACACATCCAGATGCTGGCTGTGTGCATTTGCAGTGTTAAGAGGAGTTGGATCAGATCTGGGTAAACTTAATTATCTGTGTAATGTGTTGATTTACATTTTGATTAAACTTATGGTGAGAGCTGTCAAACGGGCCTCAGATTACTTTGATGGCCTAACAATTTGTGCCAAGGTTTGCATAAACAGCCATAATTTGTCTCTCATCATAAGTTTTCATCACTGTGATTTATGCAGGCATCTGTTAGCACATTTTTCTATAAACATTTGTCATTTTTCCATCAGAGTGGGATGAGTTTCATGAAGGAGGCATTCTGTTCTAAAAGAGTTTTGAATGTCATTACAGCTTTCAAAATGGGACCTTAAAGCTGGAAATGAGGCCTTACTACAGAATTATGAGAGTATAACAATTATTATATTTCCAAAAGTTTGATCCTGCTGATCCAATGTTTCTTAATAGGGTAATTCTCTCCCTTTTGCTGCAAGAACAGCCTCTGCTCTTCTGGGAATGCTTTGTACTAGATGTTGGAACATTGCTGCAAAGATTTGATTGCCTTCAGCCACCAGAGCATTACTGAGGTCAAGTACGGATGTTAGATGATTAGTTCTTCATTACAGACGCCATTACGCCTCATCCCTGATGGATTGTACAGAGCTCCATCACATAGAGAAGGCAGTTCCACTCTTCTAGACGATGCTTGGCAGTGAACATTATGACTTTAGGATCATGTACAGCTGCACCACAGTCTTCCATTCTGTTGGCAGTGCTTTTCTGTGGAGATTATACAGACTGTGTGGGCGCAATTGAACACTTGTAATAGCAATAGGTGCACCTTAAAGGAGACATGGTAAACAAAATTGGGTTGTCCTTGACATTTCACATGTTTGTTACCTTGTCAGTGGTATGCACTATCCAGGAAATTGTGAAATGTGAAGGCTCTTCCATATAGCCATTTTTCTCTTTCACAGGAAGCATTTTATTCTGCTGGTTGTTAGAATTTGCTGCTCTCTTCTGCGACACATCAAGTAAAAGTCCTGTTTTTCTCACCAGGCACCCTCAGCCAGTCTTCGTACTTTCTCTGCTGCAGCTGCCGTTTCACATAAATACAAAAGCCCTGTAATGCCACATATCCCAAACATTACTTTTCTGTGTTACTGACTGATTCAGCAGACTCCTTTGTTGATGATTTTAACAGGCTCTCTGTCTGCAAACTAGACTATATTCCATAAAGGGGCATTTGGCAGACACCCTTATCCAGAGCAACTTACAATCATTAGTTACAGGGACAGTCCCCCTGGAGCAACTGAGGGTTAAGTGTCTTCCTCAAGGACACAATGGTAGAAAGCAGGGTTTGAACCTGCAACGTTGTGGTCGGGTTCACTAGGCTACTACCTTCCATCCTCACTAGAGTAGAGACATGCTTTGAGTTTAAATCTGTACTGAAGTAGTCAACATTCAAAAGAACATTTTACTTGACTGTATGTTATGAGCTTCAAATATCTGTATTTGAGCTGCGAGATACAAATAATAACCACCATTAGCTTCATTCTAACATTACACTGAAATCCCCACCACTGGGCCATCAGAGATTAGCATAGTCTTTGTGCTACAAAAGCAAATTATGAGGTATTTGCATAAGTATTGCTAAGTAACAACATGCTTGGTAGTAACATGGCCATGTGGTGCCCAACTCCAGTCCTGGAGGGCTGGTGTTCAGCACAGTTTGGAGATTTCCCTTTTCAAAAACACCTGATACAACTCACCTGCAAATTGCCACGTTTAGTGAGTGTGTTAGAGGAGGGGAACCACTAAACTGTGGACACTCTAGGACTGGATTTGGGCGCTCTTGATTTAGTGACTATATGGTTGTGAGAGAAAACAAGCACATTTCAAACACGTATAGTCCTATATTGTGGTTTACTGCAGCCATTGTACACGACACACATGAGCCAATGATATAAGGGGTGTCAGCACCAAGACAATTACATTTTCTTGATAGATTGTAACATCCCCTCCTGTTTTGCCACTTCTGTCATGCCCTGCCTTTGATTTTGCTTTGATGTGATTTTGTTGTGACCACTGTCTCAGCCCCTCTCCTGCCCTCCTGTTTAGTGTTCTCACCTGTTCATTTGTTAGCCCACCTTTCACAGCTGCTCCTCGTCCATCACCTATGTAAGTGTCCCTGTCTTTGCACCAGTGTTTGTCGGTCCACCGTGACCTCACTTTGATTTCACTCTGTATCCTGCCCTGACAACCCCCATCATTCCCTGTTGTAGTCCATTTCCTGTTACCCGAGTGTGTACATTTATCTTCTAGTTTATCAGTCAGTGTTTTGGTTTTCCTTCGCGGTCATTGAGTATGTTTTGTTCAATAAAGTTCCCCTAGTTGCACCTATGTCCACCTTAAGTCCTCCTAACTACCTGCTCGTCACGGATGGACTGACCTACAATGGCAATGGACTCAGCACACAAGGAAGAGCCCTCCTGACACAGCCCCTCCTCTTGAGACTGTAGAATTAGAGGACGTCTCCGACATATTGTGTAATTTTACAAGGACAAATACCGCATTTCTAAAAATAGCTAGTTAATTTAAATATTTCAAATATTTCCAAGTGTACATAGCATCATAACATTGTAATGTGATTGTAAGCATTCAGATGTTCCAGATAAATAATATACTGAAGCAAAAAAGTAATCAGTATGAGTGAATCCTTCTTCATGTTGTGTCTATACATCTATCCTCACGGAAAAGGATCTATTCTGAAGGTTTTCTGTCATTATCTCGCCTACCTGCCTCCTGAGCCTGTAAAGGCCATTCATCATGGCTGCCCTGCATCCTGTCCACCAGAGTAGGCCCTGATGGAGCACGTCTCCTCTGTAGGACCACTCTAAGTTTCTGCAGGCACAGGCAGCTTTGTCCTTATCGCCTCTCCTCAGCCTCCTCTCCTGACCCATCATGTGCATCACTGTAACCCACTGGCCCAACCGGCACACTCTTCAAAAGAAAGAAACCTCCCAGGGCTCTTAGTGTGTGAAGGTTCCATGTGCAACCATATAAACAAGAAAAATCTATGCCTTCAAAATAGTTTCTTAATTCAGCCCTTGGTTCTTTGAAGACTGAAAGAAAGTTTCAGAGCCAAAATGTACCAGCGGGTTCATTTCAAGCACAAGGTCTGGTACATGAGGTGAAAGCACATGTAGTGGACAGAGCTAGCAGAAGGGACAGAGGTGCATACTGAAAATAGAGCAATGGTTGATTTGTTTGGCTATTTTTCTTCATGCTGCTGGAAGAATTTTTAATTTGTAAAGGATGGTATTTCCAAGCTTATATTGTGTAGTTAAGAAATTCTCTTAAGCCCTATTGCCCCTATTGGTGCATTTACACACATGTGGTGTATGTGAGCCTCATATATATATATATATATATATATATATATATTAGGGCTGTCAGTAGATTGAAATATTTAATCACGATTAATCGCATGTTTGCCATAGTTAACTCGCGATTAATCGCACCTTTAAGTCTGTCCTAAAC
>JBBPCZ010000115.1:16225180-16240767 GCA_037974445.1 Brycinus macrolepidotus | reverse complement strand
TGCCATAAGAAAAGAGAAGCTAATTTGTCATTGACCGAGTGCACTAAAGTGTCGGGGTGTGTGTGTGTGTGTGTATGTGCGTGTATGTTTACTATAAATGCACTTAAATATAAGTGTAATGCACTAATTTATTCTATTTTTTTGCCACTAAAGATTTATTAACCTGGGTCTGTAGGTTAAAAAGAGCAGCTTTGTTTAATTACAAATCTCATTAAAAACCTGTTAGAAAACCATATCCTCACTGTTAATAGAGTTAATAGTGTATACAGCAAATTGTACAGCAGAATATCAGTATGTATTATGAGTGATACAGACAAGCTTCTCTATTACGTGGGAGAAGTAAAATGGCATTGTTTCATGTGCTGAAGAACTTAATGTTTTGTATTTGTGTTTTTAAATATTTATATGTACTAGATATATTCTAGGTATATTTAAAACATCTGAACTGTATATCTTAATTGACTTATGTGGATGATTCATGTGTGCTGTTTGTTTAACCATTTACATTTATGTTGTTTCATTGAATCACCTTTTATCATTTATTTTAACTATAGTTACTAAAAAATCATTTTATGCAGGATTATTAATCTATATTATTTTAAGTGGGAGGCTGAACAATGTTAGTCTGTTCTATGAGGAATGGTATGGAACTAGATAAGCAGGTCAAGTCAAGTCAAGTAGATTTATTGTCATTTCAGTCATATACACTATACACAGTGAAACTAAGTTCTTTCAGCACCATGGTGCAACACAAGAACAAAAACAGAACACTACAAGACTACATAAATGCAGGCAGGACAAAATACATAGTCCAAAGAGAGCAGCAGAGAGAGAGAGAGAGCAAGAAAACACAGGAGCAACAAAACAAAATGACAAGATAACATTTAGTGCAGTTGACAAAAGCAGCTACAGTACAAGTCTGAATCAATACAATATTATTACACTGTATTCTAGCAGCAGAGTCATTAAGTGTGCAAAAATGCAAATGTAGAGGTAGACAGCAATAAATAATAATTGTACAAATAATGTGAGGACAGAGAATGTGCAGTATTTAATAAATAAATGTATACACTTGGGGTGTAAGCTGTTTTGTTTACTGAAAAACTGTTTAGTATGTTTATGCATTGTGTTAGGAGACCGAAGAAGTTCAGTTCAGGCGTGTGTTTGCTTGTGTGTGTGCTTGTGTGGGTACAGTGCAAGGTCCTGATTCAGTTTGAGTTTTGATGGGCTGAGGGAAGAAACCCACTTCCCATTCTGGCCGTGAAATGCCGTACGCCATGGAACCTTTTGCCAGAGAGGAAGAGGGAGAAGAGGGTATGCAAGGGGGGTCTGAGGTCATCTACAATACGGTCTTTGCAGATTCAGCATGGTGTAAATGTTCATGACAGATGGGAAAGAGACCCAGATGATTTTCTCAGCTGTCCTCACATTCCTGTGTAAGGTCTTGCAATCTGAAATGGAACAATTCCTGTACCATGACATGATGCAGCTACAGAGAATGCTCTCTACATGTAGAATGAGGTGAGGGTTAGGAAGAGGTACGCTCTCCTCAGTCTCCGCAGGGCATAGAGCTGCTGCTGGACCTTCTTGGCAATGGAGCTGGTGAGGGTACACCTGAGATTCTTCGTGATAGGAACACCAAGGAACACTGAGCTCTGGACAATCTCCAGTGAGGACCCATTGATGTTCAGCGGAGAGTGATCACATCGTGCCCTCCTGAAGTCAATGACCATCTCTTTTGTGTTCTCCACAAACAAGCCTGGGGGTAGAAGCACTTACGGGGCAGAGCAAAGGTCATGGCTAGAGAATGAAGAAAGTACTTTGGAAGTGACCAAAGGTAGTAAATCAGATAAGATATGCAAATGTTTAAAGTTTTTATGTACAAGTAAACAGTAATAAATGGTAATCCTTTAACCTTAGTGGTGTAGCTCTTTGGGAAAGGTATCCCCTGGTAACAGTAGATGGTGAAGGTGATGGACAGATGGTTTATGCCAGTCCCTTAACAACTTTACATAATTTTTAACCAATGAGAAGTTATGACCCTAGACTTTGTGAGTATTTTTGGAAAACTCAGACCTTTCTGTAGAGGGACAGACTAGGGAAACCCTGGGCTCAAGAGCATAAAAATTATCCTCTGACTAGATGAATTTAACCTCTTCTTGTCTTTTATTGTTTTCTGATTATTGAACCCAAGGGGAAAAGGTGAAAAGGTGAACTGAGCTCCAAGCTACAGAGAAGGAAAAGCGTATACCCCTGCATGCATGCGTGTTCTGGTCCTGTGTTTCTTGACCTTGCTATACTCTTGTGTAGAATGGAGCTGTGTATTGTGTATAGCTGCTGTTGCGATTATTGAACAGTGGTTGTTGTGATGGGAAAGACACAAATACTGCTGAATAGAGCTGAAAAGGTGAATTGTGGACAGAATAAGCTTTATGTCATGAGGAGGGAGGGCTCATAGCCTTGATAGAAAACAAGGCTGTGCACAGCTGAATGGAGAACAGCAAGGTCCGCACTGTGCTGCCTCTCGTGGCTGCAGGCTTTGGGCGATGATGATTTCATCTCATAGCCCCAGCTTGCTTACGGGACATTGCAACCACATGTGCGCACTCAGGCACATGCACACACACACAGACACAGACACACTGTCACACAGCCACCCACAGACCCATACGCATGGGTCATTCCATGTCACATCACCTGAATATATTTCAACACCACTAAACACAGTGGCTGAATAAGGAAGCTGCATTTAGCTGCATTTTTGAACATTTTCTTTTAAAATGTTTGAACCAGTGGTGAATAACCACTGATGAAAGATACCTTTTAGATAGTGAGATGCCCGTTACTAAGTATTTTGATAACTGTGGTTCAAATTTCTATTTAATTTGGTGATACTAGCTTTAAAGGAGAAACACAATGAATAATTAAAAAAGCCAGAGTGTTACTACTTTATAGGGCACATATCCAATATTTTCATTATCACATATTTTTTCCCTGAAATTCACACAGTGATAGCACTAAGGTTGAAGATGATCATAATCGTGTAGTTCGTTAAAAGTTGTGGTTTTAGCATATTGTTGTCATTAAATTGGTCACAAAACTCTGTCTAGTACATCTAGTAAGAAAGAACCAAATTGCAAATGGAACACAAACTTTACCACCCAAGACCGTGGTGTCTGTAGTTGCTTAGCCTGATGCCTTCTGTCCATGTACACCCTAATAAAGGTGGCTTTTTGTACAGGCACAATATCTGCCTATCAGTACACAGTGCACCCCAAAACCTCCCCTCGAGCATGAACAACCAGGACAGCCACTATTCTACAACACTCAAGGTACAGCAAATGCAATGTTCATGTATAATATCACATCATTCAATATGTTGAGAAGTTCAGATGTGTTCTCTTATGGGAACACTAATGTCTTCCAATGATCTACATGAGAGAAACCTATACAAATACAAAAACAAGTTTAAAATCATAATAAACAAACTTTTACTGTCACTCTGTCATAGTAACTGAGTTAACTGATGCAAGGAATAGGCCTAGGTGAAGCTAAACTGCTGTAAATATCTTGGTTTTCATGTCAGCACAAAAACAAAGAAATTCAAAAAGGCTGATTTTGCAGTTTATTTTCCATATATGAACTGGGGAGTGAATTATATGTTTTGCGAGTTTAACAACTTTATCAATGTTATCTTTTTAAAAAGAAAATTCAGTCTCCAGTGATATGGGCCCTTTAATTTAACACAATGTGCCGTACTTTCCAAATTTGTGAAATGCTCTACAGGCCTTGCCTTCTCAGAAAAATATTTGCATAACAGATGATTCATGTTGAAAACTGAGATGGTTAATACATTCTTACATTAGTGCTACTGTCCATGTCAGTGATCATGCTTTCCTGCCTTCATGGGGATGATGATGATGTTAATGTCCAGGCGGCCTGTGCTCATGATAAAGGGTCTCCAGCTCTGACTTAGGAGCTGATGCTGGTGTCTTTGACCATCCTGGCACCGAGTTCAAGCACCAGGACTGCTTTCCACGCCCCTGACAGCCTGCAGATGACTATGGCTGCTTGACCAGTAGCAGTGCATGTGGTTAAATAATAAACACAAACAGGACTTGTGACTGATAACAAGACTGAGATCTCTATCAGTGGCTATATTTGTGTTTATGTCTGGCTGTTTGACGGCACCGCTGATTTTATAATATGCAAATAATAACTCCATATATGCAATTAATATTCCATAATATGCAAATAACTTTCACTGCCAAGTTTTAGTTTTACTATTCCAGTTTTTCATTTTTCCACTGAATTTACTGTTGTTATTTAGTTAGGGGGAGGGTCGTCTTGTATGTATTTAAATTTTATTTTTTATTACTACTGTTCAAAGATTTGTAGCCTTTAATATATAGGACTTCCAATCTCTCAGCATTAGGGTTATTAAAAATTAATTGAAAATACGCAGAAAAAAACACACTTTTTACATATTTGATGGTGCGTACGCTCTCCAGAATTTAAAACCTACACTAACGTTAAAAGAGTATACTCAGCCAAGCACAAAGTCAAATATGCTAAACCAGTTTTCTTTTTATTTTAAGGCAGAACTGATGACTACAAGTCTCCATGTACTCTGTTTTGTTTTTTTACCCTTAATGAAAATGTTTGAGTTGCTGAATTTGTTTAAGTTTTAGCTTATTATAATAACTAATACTGCAGACTGCCAGCTGAAAGGTCACTTCATAATTAAGTCACATGCATGAAGCATATGCATCAGCATTCACTGGACATGAACTGTTTTAAGCCTCAGTCTATCCACTGAGCTTCAGAGACTACGCTTGAGCACATCTATTGAAACAATAGAAGCCACAGAACATCACTAATGACCTTAATTATGTGTTTATGTAACCAATCACTTCATGCCTCTAAATTGTTATTGTCAGATCATTTCTACGAAACATCTTGACCACTCATGGGTAGATAAAGTCGTTTGATCTTTTGAACCACACTGATTAGATGGAAATACGCCTCGAAATTCTTCAAAATTCTTAATGTTCATCTAGTTGCATGACTGAGCTAAAGCAGTGGAAAAGCCAGAATCTTGGTCATTTTATGAGGCAGGCGTATGCATTAACTGCAAGGAGGGAATTATTGGTAGAGGTATATGAAACAAGAGGAGTTTATTTGATATTTGAAACAGAACTGTCAAGATCTATAGGAGGAGTGTATGACCTGATGTAGTCTTTTTGCATGAAAGCACTGGGTTTTTAAAATGAACTTTCAAAAAATATATGAAAGTATTGGGTCTGTTTTGGAGTCTGCTTCCACACAGAACAGAGGAGGGCACCGGATTCAATATAAAGAGTTAGATAAATCACATACTTAACATAATAACCATAATAAACTCTCCACACACTCTGTATTTCTATTAGTATGGGGTCATTTGTCATCAGATAATAAGGTTTTCAACAAAAGAGTATGTTCAAAATTTGAAGCTTAAACAGGCCTCTTAAGGTCTGTCAGTAATGCTGACTAGAAAATAAATAAATTCAGTAATAGGACAGTGATATTTTAAAGTTTTATATGTAATGAGGATATGTCAGAGCATTGCAGGTATGAATTAAAATCAGTGAAATCAGTGTTGTATATGGGGCCTGCAGATGTCAGTTTTAAAATAAAAAAATGAATACTTGAAAGAGTAAAAGTTTATTTTTAAAACCAATGACCCCATAATAGGCTAGAAATTCATCCCACATATACCTACCAAAATCAGACACATTTCAGTTATAGATATCTGGTGATTTGTGGAGAAACAGAAGAGAGCAGAACCTCAAGGTTGAAAATGAAAAGCAGAAAACAACAGCTCACAAATCTGGATATTCTGTCATGTATTTACAACATAGAAGGAAGGAATAGAAGGAAACGGAGCAATCAAAGTAATAATGAGCAACTACTGACACAACATAACTGCAAAGCAGCCTGTTAATGTGACAAGTAGACAGCACACACTGAGTATTCAAAACGATAGTATAAATACAAACCAATCAGCCATAATATTAAAACCACTGACAAGTGATGTGAGCAGATGTGAATAGCTCCTTGCAATGGCACCTATCAAGGGGTGGGATACATCAGACACCAAGTGAACAGACAGTTCTTGAAGCTGATGTGTTGGAAGCAGAAAAAAATGTGAAGTGTAAGGATCTGAGCCCCTCTGACAAGGGCCAAATTGTTATGGCTAGACAACTGGGTCAGAGAATTTCCACAATAGCAGATATTGTGGGGAGTTCTCAGTATTCAGTGTTTAGTACCTACAAAAAACTGATCCAAAGAAGAGCTTCCAGTGAACTGGCAAAAGAGTCATGGGTGCCCAAAGCTCATTATTGTGTGTGGGGACGAAAAGCTAGTCCGTCTGGTCTTATCTCACAGAAGAGGAGAAAATGGTGAAAAAGATAACTCTGTCTATGATAGAAAAGTGTCAGAACACAGTGCATCACAGCTTGCTGCATATGGGGCTGTGTAGCTGCAGACTCGTCAGAAGGCCCATGCTGGCCCCTGTCCACTGCTGAAATGGGCATGTGAACATCAAAACTGGGCTATGGAGCAACGGAAGAAAGTGGCCTTGTCTGATGAATCCCAAATTCTTTTGCATCATGTGGGTGGCTGGGTGCATGTGCATGGCTTACCTGGGGAAAAGATGGCACCAGGTTGCACTATTTGGTGAAGGCAAGCTGGTGGAGAAGCATGATGCCCTGGGCAATGGTCTGATAGGGCATTTTGTGTCCTGGCATTCCTGTGGATGTTACTTTAACACGTAACATCTGCCTAAACATTGTTGAACATCTCTTCATGGCAGCGGCATTCCCTATTGCCAGCAGCTTCTTCCACCACACTGCAAAAATGTTCAGGGATGGTTTGAGGAACGTGACAAAGAGTTCAAGGTGCTGATTTGGCCTCCAAACTTCCCAGAACTCAACCTGATTGAGCATCTGTGGGATGTGCTGAACAAATTAGTCTGATTCACAGAGGCCCCACCTCTTAACTTCTAGGATGGATCTGCTACTAACGTCGTGGGGTCAGATATGACAGCATACCTTCAGATTTCTTGTATAGTTCATGCCTTGATTGGTCAGAGCTGTTTATGTAGGCACGAGGGCATATTAGGCAGGGGGTTTAATCTTATGGCTGATCAGTGTATGTAGGTCATTTGTGAGCGTGTTTAATAAATTACATCATTCTCTCATCATACAACAAGGTTGTCGGTCCCTGAAGCAAGGTTAGTGGTCACTCAAATGACTCGTGGCAAAGAGCTCTCCAAAGCAAGATGGAATACAATCAGTGTAGTCCTCTACATGTAAAGAGTAGCATGCTTTTGGAATAAGAAGACAAAAGCTGCTGTGCAGTCATTGTGTTTGAAGTACATGAGCATATATTACAAATTAATTGCAGCAAATATAATACTGATATATGCATACGGTCAATCATAAAGATGCAATGGAATATGGGTCATGAATCAGTTGGAGCAAAACCTGAGACAAGTTTTTTCTTAGGAGAACACATGGCGCCTCAAACCACGATTTCTACAATCGAGCTCAAAGGAACACTGATGGACAAATAATAAAAAGAGGTGTGGTGGAGTTTTTGGTCAAACATACATTGTCAACAGACCATACAACAGCTCACATAAGGCCTACATTAATGTTATTAGACTCAAACATTTTTTTACAAATGTTTGAACCATAATCTCTCACTTAAAAAATACACATGCTAAATGCTATACAACTACTGACAGAAATTAACCATTTGAAACAAAGGTCTATGTACGATACCTCTAATGTTGCCCTATAATGCATATGTTGGCATTATGGAAGTCATTTGCAGGCCCTGATTTAAACATTCCACAACACTGGTAGGTATGCTTTTATATGTTTGGAACCGTGATGAGTGCACAAGCATTACTTAGTTACATGATGTACTGAAGCACTTACACTAATTCTGTGAAAAGTGATTGATATCAACCCAAGGCAGATGGAAATAATGTCCCAAAAGCATGTCATAACATGACTATATACAAACAAATTCCATTCATACACATTAATATGTTCATTTCAGTAAAAGTCTAAAGTTTAACACAACTGCTGATGGAAAAATAGCCAATGCTGAAACTTGTAAAACCACAGCCATAAATACAGTATATTGCATTTGTACCATCTGGTTGAATACAAAGGTCATTTTTCATTTGTTCTCAGTCCTCTATTAATGAAGGTTTATTGGCATGAAATATTTGTTGATGACACTCTTAATCTAACTAATAAAACTGTCTGTAGCAAATTCACAGAAGTTCTGTACCTCTCCTCTCACTATTTGTACTGGTTGGTATAAGTTTAAAAAGGGTCCGATTGCATCATGCAGAAGTCCCATGGCTTCATAATGTCAGCAGTTATGTACAGTGTCTTTATAAAATTGATTCTGTGTTTGTGTATGCGTGTGTGTGTGTGTGTGTGTGTGTGTGTGTGTGTGTGTGTGTGTATGTGTGTGTGTGTGTGTGTGTAAGTAGATACGGATTTGAAGGTGTGTGTGATGAGAAAGCCCATTTTAGTGCACGTCGTCTTCCATTGTCACCCTTCACAGAAAAGCAAGGGTTTGTTAGTACAAAAAAGCTGACTCTCACCACAATGGCGCACAAATACGTCCTTTGAAAAGAGAAAAAAGTCTCATTTTACCTCTTAAAAGGAAAAAGATAATTGCAACGGGGAAAACCACCCAGATGCGTGGCTTAATTCACATAGTAAAGCCAATAGATCAAATTGAAGAGGGAAAAAACAGCGGGGAATATTATCCGTGACCATCGATCGATGGCGTTGACGTCTGTAAGGTCAGGGATTTTGATTTTGAGCTGGGATGAGCGCCGGCGCAGCCTGGCTTTTTTGGGCTGCGCGTTTCTATCAAGACTGTGGCGGGCAGGCTCATGCCGTGGGGCGCTCTGCTTCCGGTACTGGATTCCTGAGTTATCGAACACCATGGAAGTGGAATTGCGGGCCTCACTGACGCTGGTGGTCACCTCGTTCCCAGCCACCTCGTTGTGGATTTCCAGAGTGGTCAAGAGAATGTTCCCCTGGGAGTCCACCTGCAACCAGAGAAAAGTCACTATGGCTGTGGATTGTATTTAAAAAATCATTATATCACTATAGATTTACCCAAATTTTATCCATCACACACACAATCTATAATACTAAAGTATACAGTATAAGTAAATATGGTAAGTATATGGAATGCTGATTTCCAAAACCATATCAGCATATGATATGATTCACAAAAGCCCTCTTTTGTATATTCTGGGGATGCGTGGATTATGAATTGTGGAGATATTCAACCACAGTTGTATGAATGAGTTAGAATGGAGATGCTAAGTGATGCACAGCAGGAAACAGCAGTTCTTTAAGTAATGGAGTACCATTCTATAAACGTAAGAAACTCTGGCTAATGGTAAATTAGTCTAATAAATCAGTTTACCTCGTCCTTAACAGTATGTTACTGAGTACTGGATTGCACATGTATAGAAATCCCATGAATCTCACTTATCTGTCATCGGAGCAAATAAATAGCACAAGGTTGATTAATCTTTAAAAACTGTAATAAACTGACCTTTAAGCTGCATTATAGTAACAACTATGATTTGTATATGTATATACCGCAAGCTAGTTCTAGATATGTTTCTTAAATATGTATACTGCATCTGTCACACTGGGGTATATAATAATCATATCTATAGCAAGCATATTTAATATACATTTTGTTAATGTATGAAATATATGTGTTAAAATGGGTTAATCTACTTTAGTCAGATTGAATAAGATGATTGTGGGATTGTGTTATATAACAAGGGTACAATACAAGGTAATTTAGTTCATCAACTCAAAAATGTCATCTTAACAAAATGCTTGCTTACAGTACAAGATTTCTTCAATCAAAATATGATTAACAGTTGAAAATGCAATGACTAAAGTAATCAGTAACTCTCTAAACAAAATCACCATGTTGTGGTTATTTCCCAAAGGAATCCATTGTGTGCCTCCAAGAAATCCATTGTTTATTTACTTTTACCCCTGAGTCCTTGCAGTAATAAATAATTCAGGGAAACATTCTAGCAGAAACATAATTATAGCTAAAGTATCCAAGTAATGATGTGGACCAGTGATGGTGTAGTACAGAGTGAAGAGTATTGAACTAAAATACAGAACAGTAAGGATGTTTTAAACATGTTGGTCTGGGTGACCAGTCATCTGCGAACTGCATCTGAACCTACACATGCACAAATGGAGAAAAATATGACATGAGACAGCAAAAACAAGAGAGTGTGCCAGAACTGTTACACGAATGCACACAATGCATGGCTGAGAAGGACGCTCTGAGCTTGCATGTGCTTTAGATAGAAAACTTTGCATGGCGAGTGGGCAAAGTTTTAGAGGGAGATTACAGATATTGATATTACAGCCAGCAATACACACACTCACCCCTTGTGAGTGACGGTGCCCTTGTACCTGATTGGACTGTTTAACGGATGATGGCTTGCAATTCCCCCCCTCCTGAACAGACTGGCCAGAAAAACACAGAGAAGAGTTCCTCTTCAAGTGAGGTTCAGCTTCATCTTTCATGCCAGGAGCATAAACCCTAAACCTGGTATGGCATTCTGCCTGAGAGTTGTTCCAAATCATAGTAATGATACATTCTGACCCAAGTATAATATGCAGCTAATAAGACCATGTGTGGTATGTAGTATTCTCGTGTAAAAGGTTAACTGCTACTGTTTGTGTTGTGGCTGTATGTAAACCCATATGGCTGTATTTCTTCTTATTTTGACAATATGACTAGTGAACCAATGTTGAAATATTCTAAACCACCTAAGAGAAAATGCTGTCACATCCATAAGCTGTAGAAAGAGATGGTCTGGAGAGATTAAACAGTTGTGTTCTTCTGAAAGGAGTAAATTGGTTTTAATGTCATTTACTCATTAAAAAATAAAACAATAAGAAAATGGCCTTTTCACCAGCATATGTGCAACTTGCAAAGCAATTAAGAGTTACTGTGGCTGAGGAGTTTGCAATACAGCATCCACTGAGTCATTTTTATTAAGAAGATGATTCTAAAAACCTTGTATCAAAAGCTTTTAATTAGAATGATATAATTTTGGTGTTTTGGGAGGATTTGGTGTCTTTTTTGTTGAAGACACTTTGTATTTGTTTATTCAGGAATAGAAGCATTAAAGCTGGAATCAAAGTATTATGCTGTAAGCATACTGTTTGAGTAATGCTAAATCAGTATCTCAAAGAGATTTGCTCTTTCTTTATGACATTTTCTGTAATTCTATCTGTAAGGCCATACAATCTGTGGGTAGTCTGTTTCGAGTTCATTCTCTTCTTTCAACAAAGATAGCCTTTCTGAAATCTGAGCTATAGCACATATAAAAAGGCCTCACCGGTACTACGCAATAAATATGTAACTGAACATGAAGACACTTTAAAGTAGAGATTAAGAACTGTGTCACACTGAAAGTAAGAAATCATAATGACCCTTACCTTGTTGCCGTCATATTTGGTGCG
The DNA here is from genome assembly GCA_037974445.1 of Brycinus macrolepidotus. Lineage (NCBI taxonomy): Eukaryota > Metazoa > Chordata > Actinopteri > Characiformes > Alestidae > Brycinus > Brycinus macrolepidotus. The sequence goes on along the minus strand of JBBPCZ010000115.1, from coordinate 16,229,170 downwards.
GTCGTTGTTGGCCTTCTCAGCCTTTTCAGCCAACTTTTTCTGCATCTGTGGGCCTCGGCCAAAGAAGATGTAATTCACGAAGGCGTACTCCAGCAGGGCCAAGAAGACAAAGACGAAGCAGCCCATTAAGTACATATCTATGGCTTTGACGTATGGGATTTTGGGCAGTGTTTCTCTCAGATGGGTGTTGATGGTGGTCATGGTCAGCACAGTTGTGATACCTATGGAAAAATTCATTCATATTCTTTCAGAACCTTTTAATGCTTTGGCAAGATTTCTGCATTTCAAGCTACTCATCCTTTAACAGCAGGACATAAAAATACTGGTTTTACATGTAGAGAATATGAGCTATTTTCAAAATAGAAAAAAACATTGTTATTCTGATGAGATAAATAAAAAGTGCTTAATAGCCTGAGTTCTATTTTGAATATGTACGCAAGCATGCTCAGAAACTATTGCAGCACATCCAACAATAAAGGCAGTAAAGTTCTTTTTTACATTGTGAAAGGAAACAGCTGCCCGCACAAAGCTCTAATTACACATGCTGAAACGTTTTCCTGACAGGCACATATTACAACTACTCAAGTGACAGATTTTAATGAGTGAAATTAGAAAATCTCTGAAAGTGTCAACATAGGGTTGGTAAGGGTTACATGCAACCACTTCATCATCAGCAGTAGGGGTGGGCCACATAATAAAAATCATGATATGAATCACAATCTTTAAAGACTTCAGACTGGACAAAATTAAACTGACCATGCCTTATGTTCTCTTTTTAAGGAAACATGCTGTTGGTTTCATTGTGGCATGCTGTGATGTAATGTATTACTATACAATAAAGTATTGCTATATTGCCCACCCCTAATCAACAATACTTTAGCATAGTGGTTCTCAGCTGTAGTACCATGGTCCCCACGGACAGTAGGAGTATAGAGTCTCCAGTACTAAGATTCTTTAGCCTGCTACAGACTTCATACTATCTCTCCAACCGTTTAAAATCATAAATCAACAGAGCAGACTTAATGCAGTAGTGAACAACAAGTCTTTCGCCATTTGTAATTTTTAGTGGGCTTCAGAGAAACACAAAAGAGTCGTTGTCCTGGCTCAACCAAAATAACCGTTCAGATTCCTGAAGCACAGTTTGGAAATAAAATGCGGCATGAGGCTGTATACATAGAAAGAACACCATGACACTGAGATTATTCAGAGGCTCAGCCAAAAGAAGTGTGATGAAATCCTTCTCTTTTGACAGCTCCGCTCTGCCGCCCACCATGAATCTGGACTCTGTGGATGGGTGCTACAGATTGAGCTCTGTCAGAGTGCAAATGCCAAAAATGAGCTCTGCTTACTAAACAAAATTACACAATCACACTGTCAAATCTCGCAATGAATCATCCACTGGTGATGGAAACGTATACATTTTGAAAGATCTTTCTCTTTATTATATTTTTTATGATTTAAGTTTTAGTTATATATATGTATATACATACATATGAGCGCTTTCTGTTGGAACTGATGGTTACCACACTGTTAAAATGCCTCTACAACGCAGGAAGCAGGACCTTCAGGATATGGAGCTTTGAGAAATGAAAAGCCTGACTGTGACCAAATCAGAGACATAAGAAATGAAGCCAGAGATGCGCATACATCGACAATGCATATAAAACAGAGTAGATGATCAACATGCTTGGCAGTAATCTAAGAGGAAAACTTGCTAGATGATTTTAATGCCTCAATTTTTCTTTTTCTTCTTTTTCTTGGTCCAATGATTGTTATCCTTCTCATAATGATGTATACATAATGATATTCATTTTTCATGGCCATGGCTTTCTCGCACTTCACTACATGATTTGAACACGGGACGAAGGCTTTGTTTTCATACCCATTTACATTGTGGCTATGATTGATACTACTCTACTCTGTATCCTCAGAGAGTCAGCTTTGCAGGAAATAGGATTATGTTTTATTGGCCTTAGCTAAACATGACTGATAGCCAACAATGGATGTTTAGCTATGACGGTCAATTAACCTCTTAATGTTTCAGAGACAAGTAGACTTTTAGCAAGTCAAATCTGACACAAAACATTCAGGATATTTCAGCTCTAAATATTGAACTGGGAACTTAAAAACGTGGCAATCTTTCTAATCTGTGGGGAGTTTAGTTTAGTTACAACGGGAGTCCTCAGATCAGTTCTTCTCTTTTAGCTGAGCCATGAAGCAGAACAAAACATTGTTGATGCTGTTTTCATTCAGCTAAAAATATTGATATGTTAAAATGTAAACTTAAAACCCATTTATTCAGTCTGGCCTTTATGTAGTGTTTTATAATTTTGCGGTCTTAGTATGTACATTTATAATTTATTTATTATAATCATTATCACTTATTTTGTTTTTTCAATATTTTATTGTTTATTTTTATCACTCTATTTTAATGTATTAACATTTTACTGTTTTAGTATAAACTATTTTTTAAGAATTTCTATTGCTTATTTTATCTTTTATGACTTATATTTTATTAATTTAACTACTATATTATCTTTATTGTCTTTTTCAATTGTGTGTCTCAGTTGTTTGTCAGTTGCTTATAAAGCACTTTATTAAATTGAATTAAATTAAAATGAAATGAATTGTAATTTGATTTGTTGGAAAGGGTCAAAATATATATAAAATTTGACTGATTTGCCTTGATATGGGTCTGACGATATGATTTTATGTTATATCTAACGGTAGCAGCTTCTTAATGCAGCAAATGGAAACAAGCGGCATGGTATGTTGAGCTTGTCTAAAGTTTTAGATACACTGCAATACTTTTAAAGTCCTAACAGAATATAAAACACTGGGTATCTCACGCTTTCTGATTCAGATGTTTTTTGATTTTCTGACCACACACTACCCAGTTTTTAGGATGCTGCTACAGACTGTAGACCATCTATTTTTTCTACATAATTTGTTACCCCTCTCTACACCATTATCAATGGTCAGAACCCCCCAGGAAGCTACCATCTGTGAGCAGGTATTATTTAGGAGCTGGATTATTCTCAGCATTATTCACAGCAGTGACTCTGACACAGTAGTGGCAGGTTAGTGTGTGTGTATGTGTGGGTGAGTGTGTGTGTGTGTGTGTGTGTGTGTGTGTGTGCTGCATAGAGTGGATCGCACACATCAGTACTGCTGGAGTTTTTCACATCTCAGTGTCACTGCTGGGCTGAGAACAGTCAACCAACCAAAAATATCCAGACAACAGCGTCCTGTGTCCAGAGTGCGTTAGTTAGAGAGTGACTAACACAAAATGTACATCATCAGATGAACTATCATTAATAGCTTCACATCTGCAAGGTGGACCAACAGGTTCAGTAGGTAGTACACAAACACAGGATTTAGAATCTAACTACTAACAAACACAGACTAATATGCCAGTACCATGTCAGTGTTAGTGCTGTACTAATAATGATCCACCAAACACCACTTGCTCACTGATGGTACTTCAGGGGTCTTGAGCATTGATGAACAAGGTAAAAGGGGCAAACAAATGATGCAAAGAAACAGAAAGACTACTGTTTGTGATTGTAAATTACAAAGCCTATCTATAGGGTAAGTGGAGCTGATAAAGTGAGCGCAGATACATGGGAGGTGTATCTAATGGCATACTGGTATACTTCACTCACGTGGAATCAATGTACACATTTGAATCAAGTAACTTCAAAGTGTATTTGCATTTTTTCACTCCACTAAAAGATGCAGATAATGTTCTTGCACTGTCACAATAAAGAAGCAACTGGTTAAACACATTTGGGTGGGTACAGACATCAAAACATAATATACCATGCTATTACTGCATTATTTAGATTATAATATCACCTTTCCTACTTTGAACTTATATATATGGACAAAAGTATTGGGACATACCAAGACATTTTGGACAACGCCAGGCTTCCAACTTTGTGGACACAGTTTGGGGAAGAACCTTTTCTATTCCAGCATGACTGTGCC